>OZ038382.1:33597898-33626758 GCA_964036045.1 Eutreptiella sp. 'Long Island Sound 2002'
ACGGGGCTCCGCGAACGCGGAAACGACACCAGCAAGAGCACCGGCCGCAGCGGCCGACAGAACGCAGCGACCCGACGCAACATGCGAAGGGACGAACGGGTGACTGTCCAGGGCCCCGTAAAGGAGCAACAACCCGACGGAATGTCACACGGGGGGGCTCTTCGGGCGAAGGTTCGCACGGTTGCCCGGGGGCTCTGCACAGCCCGTCCCGCCCCCCCCCCCCCCCCCCCCGCGGCAGAGGGCGTGTCACGCGCGGCAGGGCCACTGCGTCACGCGGCGCGCGCCGTGCGGACACCCGCCGCCCCGTCCCCCGTGCTCCGCCTACGCCCGCCGTCCCCGTGCCGCAGGGCTGCTCCCCATCACGGCGTACGCCCGGACCGTCCGGACCCCCACCGACATCTCCGGCCTCTACCCCGAGCTCGACGCCGCGCCGGCCACTGCCGCGAGGTACGCGTGCGGCGGTGCGGGGGGGCGTTCCGGGGTTCCACACGTCGTCCCCACCGCCCCACGCCTCCTCGAGACCCGGTTTGTGCCGGGTCTCGAGGGGGCGAGGGGGGGGGGTGCGTGACACGGCGAGGGGGCGTGGGGGTGTGCGGACGGGCACAGCGGTGAAGCACCGCCGTGCACTGAGGGGGATGGGGGTCCAACGGGCGCGTTCGACTGCACCTTCGGCGGCTGAAAGGGCAGATGTCTCTTCTGTCGTATCTTGCAACGGCTGGTCCAGGGCAGTGGGCGGTCTCTTTTTCGCTTCGCTGTCGACGTTTCTCCATCTCAGCAGACCTTTTATCTTTTCCTCTTTTTCCCCTCTCGGGCGCCTTCTCGCAAGTCCGACCAGGCAATAGCGGTTTCATTCCTCCGGATCTACGTTAGTCTTTAGGTCCAGGTCAGTTCTTCACGTTTTCAGAAATGTCTGCCATTGTCTGTAGCGTAATGTGGGCATCAGGCTATTGCTCAAGGAGAACCCCCCCACCCCCAGGGGGGGGGGGGGCGGGGGGTCAGAGGCCAAAAAAAAGGTTTGTGTTCCTACAATCGGCCTCAACTTTCCGGCCCCTTTGATAAATTTCATTGTTTGTCTGAGGAAACTTTTTCTGATGTGGTGTGGGTGGGGGGGTTGGCCGGGGCTGCGCTTGGGCACCCATCTACTTCAGTCAAAGTCCTCATGTGTTCGCCAACTGTCACTCAAAGATGGTTGCCAATGTGCGCAGAGCACACTGTGTAAAAGCGAGTGTTTATTGGTGTGAATCCCCCAAAGCCCTCCCTATTTCCCCTTCTTCGTGTTGCCCATTTCTCATAGCAGTTTTCTACTTCATCATGGAAGCTGTCTTTGACGAAGTATATCCGATGGGACGAAGAATCTCTCCGATGCATTCTTTTGATGTTTTTTGCATGTTGCATCACAAGCCATGGATATTGGGATGCAAAGCTATGAGAAATGTGGGTGTCGGAGCTGCACAGGAACAAAAACCACAACAATTGGGTGCATACATGGGCTTCTTCATGCTTCATGCTTGTGCCTTAGGTTTGGGAACTGCTTCCGGCATCCATGGACTGGCTTTTTCAACTCTTTCTGTAGTCCTGCCCACCAGGCCAGCCCCCCCCCCCCCCCCAGGGGGGGGTTGGGGGCTTAAGCAATGGCCTGGGGGGCATCAATTCAAGCGTCATTGAACAAACAAACAAAAGCCACGCCGTGCAGTGAGCAACCGGCCGCATGTGCAGCACGGCCCTGGGCGGATGGGGCCCGCACCCCCTGAGCCAACATGCCCCCAACGGGAGGGGCATGGCGTGGCAGAGGGTGCGAGGCACGGCCCATGCAGGGCTCCTAAGTAGCCGGGATTTCGGTGACCTTCGGTGATTGGTGGTTGGGGAGTTTTTTTACACTCGGTGACTGCGGTGACTGGCAATTTACAATAAGAAAAGTGAAACAACAAGGGGCATGCAGGGGCTGTGTTACTCGTCACTGCTGTGCTGACGTGTGGTTTGTTATGTACTGGGTGTATCAAACCATTGAAAGGCCCAAAGACAAGTTGACAAAAGCCGGGAGGAAATATCACAAACCATTTAGCAACGACCAGGCAATGACGGGATGCATCCCACAACCCCTTGTGCAGTTGTTTACAAGTTTTTTACAGTTTTTTTTACAGTTTTTTACAAGTTTTTTTACAGTTTTTTACAGTTTTTTTTTACAGTTTTTTACGTTTTTTGCAGTTTTTTTACAAGGCTGTGGAATGGGCCGGTGACTTCAGTGCCGGAGACTTAGGAGGTCTGCCCATGCCCTGGACCGACTGCCCGGCCCTCGTCTGACTGCAGTGCCCCCCCCCCCCCCGCCTCTGATAACACTCGGATGGGGGGTCCGCAGGACCGGGCCCCGCTCAAGTGCCCACGGCATTGACTTGTGGTCCACTGCCACGGGGGTTGGGGTGGCAGCGGTGTTGAGGATGGCTCCTGCCTCGTGCCCGGGAGCCGAGCATCGTTGTGATCAGTTAAGTCGACCTGCGGGGGTCCTTCTGATAGGGCTCAGCAGACCCTCTGGGGGTGAGTGCCAGACTTCGCTTCAGTGAACCAGCGGGGGACGAGCGCCGCGACCGCCTGCAGCGCGGGGGCCACACCACCGGTCGGGGGGCTGAGCGAAGGTCAATGCCGTACGGATCCATCATGTCTTGACCACCACAACCCACCGCCGATGGGGAAACAGAAATGGGGGGGGGTCAAGACAGCGGCTGGGCGGAGAATCTTCCGCAGAAGATCGGCACTGCATCGTGCGGTGAAGAATAAACGGGGGACTGTCCAGGGCCCCGTAAGACCCCACCGATGGACTGTATGTTACGCAGGGGGGGCGGCCTGGCCCGGTCCTCTTGTATGTGCCCCCCGGCGGGGGTTTGGGAAGATAGCGGTCCCGGCGGTGTGACGGGCAGGGCCATAGTCATGGCGCCACTGTCCCCCTAACGCCAAGTGCCAGCCTCAATGGCATTTGTAACCGACAGTAACCGCCCCCAACCGCTTTGGCAACCTCCTCCAACCGCCTGCCTAACCGCCTCTGGGGCCGCCTCCGAGGTCCCTTCCCTTCTGATGCATCCCTGGGGACGGCCCACGTCGCATGCGCGGTCACTTTGGGGGGGGCAGGGGGCTCGGGACGGGGCCGCGGTTGTCTCTGCCGGACCTCCGCCGCGCTGCTCAGGCCCGTCTACGCGCCGCCCGGCCGCGCGGAAGGCCCGCCCCCGGGGCCCGCCGGACCGCCCCCGCAGACCCCCGGTCTCGGCCCCGCGGGGGGCGGCCCAGGCCCTCAACTGCACGTGGTCTACTCCCCGAGAACGAAGCCCGAAACGCGCCTCAAGCCCCGGTCCGTCCGGCACCCACCCCCACCCCCACAGGGGCAGCCCCCGCACCACTACCACCACCCGCAGCCGTCAGGAGGGCAGTCGCCGGGGAACGACGGCGGCGCTCCGCCGCCTGCAGCGCACGAAGGTGTGTTCTTGGGTCAGGACCGCCCTTGCGCGGTCCCCCCGCCGCATCGCGTCCCCATGGCCGCGCCGGCGCACGGCCGATGGCCGGACCCGTGATGACCGACGGGGGTGGGCAGCCCCCCGCAGTGGGCGGGTGGTGGGCGGCGGACGGGGGGGGGGGTTTGGCACGAGGCCAGGGTGCTACTTTGTTTGCCTTTGGCGGCGCCCATTGGCCTCTCGCCACTGCGCATTGTGACCCTCTGTGGGTCCGAACGTGTGTTGGTTGTGTCAACAGAGCCCCCGGATGACTTGTCCTGTTTGACTACTCCGGGGGTCGGCCGTCCCGGAGACGGGGCTGTTGCCCGTGCCGTTGACTCGGGGCATCCCGGTGCACCCCCGAGTCCATGCGGGGGTTTGCCGACTCCAGCACCGACTTGTGTGCGCTGGGGTGTGCATCTGCAGGAGCGGGGGGGGGGGGGGTACCCTGGGGCCAGCGCACGGTAATGCCACTCAGACCGGCAGGGCATGCGGTGGTGTGTGTCACTCCGGGCCTCCCACATATATACGCCACATGTATACACCTATACGTATAGGTGTTTACGTATACGCGTATACATGCGTATATATGCCTGTACGTGTATACGTATATATGCCTGTACGTGTATACGTATACGTGTATACGTATACGCGTATACGTATATATGCCTGTACGTGATACGTATAGGTGTGTACGTATACGTGTACACGTTTACGCGTATATGTATACGCGTATACGTATATATGCCTGTACGTGTATACGTATAGGTGTAGACGTATACGTGTACACGTATACGCGTATACGTATATATGCCTGTACGTGTATACGTATAGGTGTATAGGTATACGTGTACACGCATACGCGACGTGTACGCAACATACACGCGTATGTGTATACGCGTATATGTGTATACGCATATACATACAGTCTGTAGACACTGTGCATACATGTAGACCCGAGCATAGTTGTAGACACTGTGCATACATGTAGACCCGAGCATAGTTGTAGACACTGTGCATACATGTAGACCCGAGCATAGTTGTAGACACTGTGCACATACCCGTTTACCCGAGTACAGTCTTTAGACGCTGTGCACCGCAAGTAGACGCGGCCTGCTGATTGTAGACACTGTAGGCGTGTTGTAGACGCGAAGATACAATATTTAGGAAGGGGGCCAAAGGCCCCTTCCCAAAAAACCGGTCCGCCAACAGCGTTTACCCGTGCACATGGGCATGCATACGAGTATACGGATACACAACCGATACGCGACGTATACGCGTATCTGCATACGTGTATCCGCGTGTATACGTACAGCCCTCACTGCATGGCACCCCACCAGCCTGAATAGAACGGGCAGAAGCAGCACTTGTGATCACATGGACAACTCTCACCCCCTCTCACTTCACGTGCTTTCCCCCGGTGGCTTGGAACAAGCGATGTGCACTATTTATTTCCAAAAACTCAAACGAGCGCGTACA
This sequence comes from Eutreptiella sp. 'Long Island Sound 2002', assembly GCA_964036045.1. NCBI lineage: Eukaryota > Euglenozoa > Euglenophyceae > Eutreptiales > Eutreptiaceae > Eutreptiella > Eutreptiella sp. 'Long Island Sound 2002'. The sequence continues at coordinate 33,602,854 of OZ038382.1, forward strand.
CCCCCAAGTACCAGCCTGCACGCTCAGCCTTTATGGCAACCTGCCACCCCTGCTGAACACTGGGTGTACTCCATACCCCGCCAGCCTTGATGGCACATGCCCCCACCCGCCCTGGGACAATGGGTGAAATCAGCCCCTGCCTACATCGTTGGGGTATCATCGCTGCCAGAGTCAATGCGCGAGCCCAGGTTCGCCTTCCACCCGTACTCTCGTGCAGATGGAGCCCAACCTTCGCCTCCAAAGCTGCCCTCTTCCGAGTCCGATTCCGGCTCCAAACCCCAGGTCTGCTCAGGGGCGTCCAGTCCAGCCTTGACCCAAACGTTGTTAGGGCGGGGGGGGGGGGGCACCCCCCACACCCCCCACACACCCCACACACCCCACACACCCCACACCCCCCACACACCCCACACCCCCACACCCCCCACACCCCCCACACCCCCCACACACCCCACACCCCCCACACCCCCCACACCCCCCACACACCCCACACACCCACACACCCCACACACCCCACACACCCCACACCCCCACACACCCCACACCCCCCACACCCCCCACCCCCCCCACACCCCCACACCCCCCACACCCCCACCACCCCCACACACCCCACACACCCCACACACCCCCACACCCCCACACACCCCACACACCCCACACACCCCACACACCCCCACACACCCCACACACCCCACACCCCCACACACCCCACACACCCCACACACCCCACACACCCCACACCCCACACACCCCACACCCCCACACACCCCACACACCCCACACCCCCACACCCCCCACACCCCCCACACACCCCACACACCCCACACACCCCACACCCCCACACCCCCCCACACCCCCCACACCCCCCACACACCCCACACACCCCACACACCCCACACACCCCACACCCCCCACACCCCCCACACCCCCCACACCCCCACACACCCCACACCCCCCACACACCCCACACACCCCACACCCCCCACACCCCCACACCCCCCACACACCCCACACACTGCACACCCCACACCCCCCACACCCCCCACACCCCCACACACCCCACACCCCCCACCCCCCCCACACACCCCACACACTGCACACCCCCACACCCCCCACACCCCCCACACCCCCACACACCCTACACACCCCACACACCCCACACCCCCACACCCCCCACACACCCCACACCCCCACACCCCCCACACACCCCACACACCCCACACCCCCACACCCCCCACCTGGTGACCTGGCACCAGTATAAAAACCCTCAGGATGGTAGCAAGCGGGCCGCAGAGCTGCTTGTACAGCCAAGTGTGAGAGGGAGGGGGCAGAGGGCCGAGGAGAGGGGCCACCCCACTCCCACACAGGGTTAGATCAGGCAAGGCGTGAAAGTGTGCCGACGATGACGAAGCGACGAAGAGGCGATCCGACGAATTCCGAGTCTGAGACCCTGGTGCCTGGGCGGAGAGCCTGGGCACTGCGACATGAGGGTAGACTCGAGGACCGGCGATCCGACGAATCCCGAGTCCGTGGCCCTGGTGCCCGGGCGGAGAGCCCGGGCACTGCGATATGAGGGCAGACTCGAGGACCGACGACGGACCGACGAATTCCAAGTCCGCGACCCAGGAGCCACCAGGGTAAGCTCGAGGACCGGCGACAGACAGACGAAATCCGGGCGGCAGCACGAGAAACGGAGCAGCGCCACCGGGCGTCAGCACTAGAAGCATAGCAGCGCCAGCGGGTAGAGGCACAAAAGGCAGAGCGGCACCAACAAACAGCATCACAAGGGGCAGAGCAGAGCCCACGGACGGCACCGCAAGAAGCAGAGAGGCGCCAACGGGCGACGGCACAAGGAGCAACGCGGCGCCGAAGGGAGACGCCACGAGAAGCAGAGAGGCGCCAGCAGGCGACAGCACAAGAAGCGGAGCGGTACCAACGGACGAAGGCACGAGAAGCAGAGCGGCGCCTACGGGCGACAGCACAAGGCGCGGAGCGGCACCAGCAGGCGACAGCACGAGAAGCAGAGCGGCGCCCACAGGCAACACCACAGGACACGGACCGACGCCTCCGGGCGACAACGCACGGCAACCGCACAGGACATGGACCGACGCCTCCGAGCGACAACACAAGACGAAGAGCGGCGCCAACGGACGACGTTACGAGACGCAGGGCGACGCCAACGGACGACAGCGCAACAGGGAGAGCGGCACCCACGGGCGACAGCACAAGAGGCAGAGCGGCGCCCAAGGGCGACAACACGAGCCGCAGAGCGACGCCAGAGGGCCACAGCACAAGAAGCAGAACGGCGCCCACAGGCGACCGCACAAGACACGGACCGGCACCTCCGAGCGACAACACGAGAAGCAGAGCGGCACCAACGGGCGACGTCACAAGAGGTAAAGCGGCATCAACGGGCGACAACACAAGAAGTAGCGCGGCTCCAAAGGGCGGCGGAGCAAGAGGCGGAGCGGCGCCAACGGGCGAAGGCACAGGGGGCAGAACGGCGCCGACGGGAGACGGCGCAAAGGGTAGAGCGGCACCGACGAGCGACGGTAGAGAGCCACGGCAAGCGGACAACGCCCTGGAGAGGGGCCACGGCAAGCGGACGACGCCCCGGAGGACCAGCGACAGACTGACGAAATCCGGGCGGCAGCACAAGAAGCGGAGCAGCGCCACCGGGCGACAGCACAGGAAGCAGGGTAGCGCCAACGGGCGGCGGCAAGAGAAGCGAAGCGGTACTGACGGGAGACACCACAAGCAACAGAGAGGCACCAACGGGCAACAGCACAAGAAGCGGAGCGGCGCCAACGGGCGACAGCACAAGAGGCGGAGCGACTCCAACAGGAGACAGCACAAGACGCGGAGCGGCGCCAACGAGCGATAGAACAGGAAGCAGAGCGGCGCCAAAGGGCGACAGCACCAGAAGCAAGGCGGCAACGGGCGACGTCACAAGACGCAGAGCGGCGCCAACGGACGGAGAGGGGCCGCGGCGAGCGGACGACGCCCCGGAGAGGGACACGGCAAGTGGACAACGCCCCGGAGAGGGACACGGCAATGCGGACGACACCCCGGAGAGGGGCCACGGCAAGCGGACGACGCCCCGGAGGACCAGCGACAGGCCGACGAAATCCGGGGGGCAGCACAAGAAGCGGAGCAGCGCCACCGGGCGACAGCACAAGAGGCAGAGCAGCGCCAACGGGCGGCGGCACGAGTGGCAAAGCAGCACCGACGGGAGACACCACAAGCAGCAGAGAGGCACCAACGGGCGACAGCACAAGAAGCGGAGCGGCGCCAACGGGCGACGGGTGACAGCACAAGATGCAGAGCAGCGCCAACGGGCGGCGACGCGAGTAGCACAGCAACACAGACGGGAGACATCACAAGCAGCGGAGAGGCACCAACGGGCGACGGCACAAGAAGCAGAGCGGCGCCAAGGCGAGAAAACACAAGCGACAGGCCGACGACATCCGGGCGGCAGCACAAGAAGCGGAGCAGCGCCACCGGGCGACAGCACAAGAAGCAGGGCAACGCCAACGGGCGGCGGCACGAGTAGCAAAGCAGCACCGACGGGAGACACCACAAGCAGCAGAGAGGCGCCAACGGGCGACAGCACAAGAAGCGGAGCGGCGCTAACGGGCGACGGGTGACAGCACAAGATGCAGAGCAGCGCCAACAGGCGGCGACGCGAGTAGCACAGCAACACAGACGGGAGACATCACAAGCAGCGGAGAGGCACCAACGGGCGACGGCACAAGAAGCAGAGCGGCGCCAAGGGGAGAAAACACAAGCGACAGGCCGACGACATCCGGGCGGCAGCACAAGAAGCGGAGCAGCGCCACCGGGCGACGGCACAAGAAGCGGAGCAGCGCCAACGGGCGGCGGCACGAGTAGTAAAGCAGCACCGACGGGAGACACCACAAGCAGCAGAGAGGCGCCAACGGGCGACGGCACAAGAAGCGGAGCGGCGCCAACGTGCAACAGCACTATCGACAGACCGACGAAATCCGGGCGGCAGCACAAGACGCGGAGCAGCGCCACCGGGCGACAACACAAGAGGCAGAGCAGCGCCAACGGGCGGCGGCAAGAGAAGCGAAGTAGCACCGACAACAGACACCACAAGGAACAGAGAGGCACCAACGGACGACGGCGCAAGAAGCGGAGCGGCGCCAACAGGCGACGGCGCAAGAGGCAGAGCGGATCCAAAGGGTGACAGCACGAGACGCGGAGCGGCGCCAACAGGCGACAGCACGGGAAGCAGAGCGGCGCCAAAGGGCGACAGCACAAGAAGCAAGGCGGCAACGGGCGACGTCACAAGACGCAGAGCGGCGCCAACGGACAGAGAGGGGCCGCGGCGAGCGGATGACGCCCCGGAGAGGGGCCACAGCACGCGGACGACGCCCCGGAGAGAGGCACGGCAAACGGACGCCGCCCCGGAGAGGGACACGGCAAGCGGACGCCGCCCCGGAGAAGGAAACGGCAAGCGGACGACGCCCCGGAGAGAGGCCACGACAAGCGGACGACGCCCCGGAGGACAGACCGACAAAATCCGGGCGGCAACACAAGACGCGGAGCAGCGCCACTGGGCGACAGCACAAGGAGCAGAGCAGCGCCGACGGGCGGCGGCACGAGTAGCAAAGCAGCACCGACGGGAGACACCACAATCAACAAAGAGGCGCCAACGGGCGACGGCACAAGAAGCGGAGCGGCACCAACGGGCGACGGCACAAGAAGCAGAGCAGCACCGACGGGAGACACCACAAGCAGCAGGGAGGCGCCGACAGGCGACAGCACAAGAAGCGGAGCGGCACCAAGGGGCGACGGCACAAGAAGCAGAGCAGCACCAACGGGCCGCGGCCCGAGAAGCGAAGCAGCACCGACGGGAGACACCACAAGCAACGGAGAGGCGCCAACGGGCGACAGCACGAGCGACAGACCGACGAAATCCGGGCGGCAGCACAAGAAGCGGAGCAGCGCCACCGGGCGACGGCACAAGAAGCGGAGCAGCGCCAACGGGCGGCGGCACGAATAGCACAGCAGCACCGACGGGAGACACCACAAGCAGCAGAGAGGCGCCAACGGGCGACAGCACAAGAAGCGGAGCGGCGCCAACGTGCGACAGCACTAGCGACAGACCGACGAAATCCGGGCGGCAGCACAAGAAGCGGAGCAGCGCCACCGGGCGACAACACAAGAGGCAGAGCAGCGCCAACGGGCGACAGCACGGGAAGCAGGGTAGCGCCAACGGGCGGCGGCAGAAGAAGCGAAGCGGCACCGACGGGAGACACCACAAGCAACAGAGAGGCACCAACGGGCAACAGCACAAGAAGCGGAGCGGCGCCAACGGGCGACAGCACAAGAGGCGGAGCGACTCCAACAGGAGACGGCACAAGACGCGGAGCGGCGCCAACAGGCGACAGTACGGGAAGCAGAGCGGCGCCAAAGGGCGACAGCACCAGAAGCAAGGCGGCAACGGGCGACGTCACAAGACGCAGAGCGGCGCCAACGGACGAAAAGGGGCCGCGGCGAGCGGACGACGCCCCGGAGAGGGACACGGCAAGCGAACAACGCCCCGGAGAGGGACACGGCAATGCGGACGACACCCCGGAGAGGGGCCACGGCAAGCGGACGACGCCCTGGAGGACCAGCGACAGGCCGACGAAATCCGGGGGGCAGCACAAGAAGCGGAGCAGCGCCACCGGGCGACAGCACAAGAAGCGGAGCAGCGCCAACGGGCGGCGGCACGAGTGGCAAAGCAGCACCGACGGGAGACACCACAAGCAGCAGAGAGGCGCCAACGGGCGACGGCACAAGAAGCGGAGCGGCGCCAACGTGCGACAGCACTAGCGACAGACCGACGAAATCCGGGCGGCAGCACAAGAAGCGGAGCAGCGCCACCGGGCGACAACACAAGAGGCAGAGCAGCGCCAACGGGCGGCGGCAAGAGAAGCGAAGTAGCACCGACAACAGACACCACAAGGAACAGAGAGGCACCAACGGACGACGGCGCAAGAAGCGGAGCGGCGCCAACAGGCGACGGCGCAAGAGGCAGAGCGGATCCAAAGGGTGACAGCACGAGACGCGGAGCGGCGCCAACAGGCGACAGTACGGGAAGCAGAGCGGCGCCAAAGGGCGACAGCACAAGAAGCAAGGCGGCAACGGGCGACGTCACAAGACGCAGAGCGGCGCCAACGGACAGAGAGGGGCCGCGGCGAGCGGATGACGCCCCGGAGAGGGGCCACAGCACGCGGACGACGCCCCGGAGAGAGGCACGGCAAACGGACGCCGCCCCGGAGAGGGACACGGCAAGCGGACGCCGCCCCGGAGAAGGAAACGGCAAGCGGACGACGCCCCGGAGAGAGGCCACGACAAGCCGAAAACGCCCCGGAGGACAGACCGACAAAATCCGGGCGGCAACACAAGACGCGGAGCAGCGCCACTGGGCGACAGCACAAGGAGCAGAGCAGCGCCGACGGGCGGCGGCACGAGTAGCAAAGCAGCACCGACGGGAGACACCACAATCAACAAAGAGGCGCCAACGGGCGACAGCACAAGAAGCGGAGCGGCACCAACGGGCGACGGCACAAGAAGCAGAGCAGCGGCAACGGGCGGCGGCACGAGAAGCGAAGCAGCACCGACGGGAGACACCACAAGCAGCAGGGAGGCGCCGACAGGCGACAGCACAAGAAGCGGAGCGGCACCAAGGGGCGACGGCACAAGAAGCAGAGCAGCACCAACGGGCCGCGGCCCGAGAAGCGAAGCAGCACCGACGGGAGACACCACAAGCAGCAGGGAGGCGCCGACAGGCGACAGCACAAGAAGCGGAGCGGCACCAAGGGGCGACGGCACAAGAAGCAGAGCAGCACCAACGGGCCGCGGCCCGAGAAGCGAAGCAGCACCGACGGGAGACACCACAAGCAACGGAGAGGCGCCAACGGGCGACAGCACGAGCGACAGACCGACGAAATCCGGGCGGCAGCACAAGCAGCGGAGCAGCGCCACCGGGCGACAGCACAAGAAGCGGAGCAGCGCCAACGGGCGGCGGCACGAATAGCACAGCAGCACCGACGGGAGACACCACAAGCAGCAGAGAGGCGCCAACGGGCGACAGCACAAGAAGCGGAGCGGCGCCAACGTGCGACAGCACTAGCGACAGACCGACGAAATCCGGGCGGCAGCACAAGAAGCGGAGCAGCGCCACCGGGCGACAGCACAGGAAGCAGGGTAGCGCCAACGGGCGGCGGCAAGAGAAGCGAAGCGGCACCGACGGGAGACACCACAAGCAACAGAGAGGCACCAACGGGCAACAGCACAAGAAGCGGAGCGGCGCCAACGGGCGACAGCACAAGAGGCGGAGCGACTCCAACAGGAGACAGCACAAGACGCGGAGCGGCGCCAACGAGCGATAGAACAGGAAGCAGAGCGGCGCCAAAGGGCGACAGCACCAGAAGCAAGGCGGCAACGGGCGACGTCACAAGACGCAGAGCGGCGCCAACGGACGGAGAGGGGCCGCGGCGAGCGGACGACGCCCCGGAGAGGGACACGGCAAGCGAACAACGCCCCGGAGAGGGACACGGCAATGCGGACGACACCCCGGAGAGGGGCCACGGCAAGCGGACGACGTCCCGGAGGACCAGCGACAGGCCGACGAAATCCGGGGGGCAGCACAAGAAGCGGAGCAGCGCCACCGGGCGACAGCACAAGAGGCAGAGCAGCGCCAACGGGCGGCGGCACAAGTGGCAAAGCAGCACCGACGGGAGACACCACAAGCAGCGGAGAAGGCACCCATGACTGGGCGGCAGTGCCTCACGACCATGTGTTCGTGCCCCTAGCACTACAGGGGGTGGAGTTCAGGAAGTGGGCCCACATAGTGCGGGCGTTCATGGGGGGCGACTGACGAGGTTTGCGTCCGCCGACTACCAGGGCTGACCATGTGCGTGCCCAGAGTACACAGATCTGGCGTCGATGCGGCTGAGTGCTCCGTGCCCCATGCCTTAGGCCTCGCGTCCAGAGGGGCGACAGAGCCACGGGCCGGGTACTTGCCAAAACCAAAACCAAAACCACACACCCCACACACCCCACACCCCCCACACCCCCACACCCCCCCCACCCCCCCCACCCCCCACACCCCCCACACCCCCCACACCCCCCCCACCCCCCATACCCCCCACACACCCCACACACCCCACACACCCCACACACCCCACACCCGCCACACACCCCACACCCGCCACACACCCCACACACGCCCACACCCCCCACACCCGCCACACCCCCCACACACCCCACACACCCCACACACCCCACACACCCCACACACCCCACACACCCCACACCCCCCACACCCCCCACACACCCCACACCCCCCACGCACCCCACACCCCCACACCCCCCACGCACCCCACACCCCCACACCCCCACACCCCCCACACCCCCCACACACCCCACACACCCCACACACCCCACACACCCCACACACCCCACACACCCCACACACCCCACGCACCCCACACCCCCACACCCCCCACGCACCCCACACCCCCACACCCCCCACACACCCCACACACCCCACACACCCCACACACCCCACACACCCCACACCCCCCACACACCCCACACACTGCACACCCGCCACACCCCCCACACACCCCACACCCCCCACGCACCCCACACCCCCACACCCCCCACACACCCCACACACCCCACACCCCCCACACACCCCACACACCCCACACACCCCACACCCCGTCTTCAAAAATTGGGCCAAATTTTCTTCCGGGCATTCGGCCAATCAAAAAATTTCTTCGGCGCCTTCTTCATCAGTTTAGGTCAATACTTTCTTTCGGCGCCTCTACAAACTCACCACCCCCCCCCCCGTGGGGGGGGGGGGTGGTGGACCCAATTATTGCGCGCCGCTGACGCGCAAACGGCACATCCCGCCACATTCAGCACAGCCCCGGCACACCAACCACTGGGCTCTGCTAACGCAGGAGCAGGAGCACCGGCCGCAGCGGCCGACAGAAAGCAGCGACCCGACGCAACATGCGAAGGGAAGAACGGGTGACTGTCCAGGGCCCTGTAAAGAAACAACAACCCGACGGAATGTCACACCGGGGGGGTGGACCCACCCACCCACTACCCCCCCTCCCGTTCAAAGGAGCCCTGGCACAGGCTTCAGCACTGGGGGTGCAGGGAGCAAGCCCCCCCCACCCCAGACCCAGACCTCACGTACATGCGCCGCACCGGACGTTGAAGAGGGTGCGATGAGCCCACGTTCGGGCAAGGTCAACAAAGTGCCAGCAAACCTGGGGCCATTGCCCCCCCCCCCACCTCCCGGTCAGGCAAAGTATTGCTTAACAACTCAGCGTCTCGGGGGGGGGGGGGGGCTAACATCCCCCCCCCATCGGACCCGGATTTCATCGCCGGAAAAAATGAAGTTTTACAAAAGGAGGTATTGATTTGGGCTGTTTTTGGTCCACAAAGTTTTGGACTTTTGGGTTTCAGACCCATCCTCCCCCCCCCCCTCCCTTCAGCAAAACTCTGCGGCCAGGCCCCAAGCACTGCCTTGTGGTCCGCCAGTGCTCAGGCAGACGTGCCGAGGGCCCGATGCGGACTGCGCTCTCGCTCATGCGGCGTAACGGGGGGTCGGTATGAGGGGAGCGGATCGCCGGGTGCGTCGCATGGCGCGTGGCACCATCGAAAGGGGGCTACCCCCGTCCGCCGCGCGCGCGCCGGAGGGCCCAGTGCCCCATCGGTCACAGGCCTGAGGGTGCGGTGCGTAGATGGGCTGTAGCCAGTGCTGTGCGGTGTACCCCAAGTGGGAAGTCGGGCTCTTAACTGGGGGAGGGGGTCAGGGGACCCGCAAAAACCTTGGCGCCCCCCCCCCCAAACTTGTGGGGGGGGGGGGGGGCTCAATGGACAAGACCATGAATCTGTTGTTATGAATTCTGGCGCCGCGGATCTTTTTGAGCATTGGAAATGGTCGAAAAAAGTTTCACCGAATGTATGGCAAATGATGACTTTTCTGAACCCCCTCGACGCGCGAGTTCCAAAAATCCCATTTTCATTTTTTCACGAGGATTTTTTGTGGGGGGGGGGGGCGTCAATTGAGCCAATTGGGCGGTGGGGGGTCGAGCCAGAGGGCTGCATTGACCCCCCCCTCCCCCCGAAGTTGAAAGCCCGCCCCCCCAGTGTACAGTGCAATGCGTCGATGTCCGTCGGGGGGTCAGCCCATCGCACTCGCAGTGCAGGTGGACATTGGTCCCTCCGCTTCCCAAGCGCTGCCTCCCGCGCCGGCGCCGGCGATGCCCCACACGAAGTCCTCGTCGAGGCCGTGAAGTCGGGGATGGGGAGGGGGAGGGGGCGTGGGGAAGCGCAGACGAGGGGCCGCCCGCCCTCTGCAATGGCCTGTGCCCTCCAGAACTATGGAGTACTGAGGGGGGGGGGGGGGGGTCTGCCTTTTTGTCTGATGCCGAGTGGCCGATGCTGCGGCTGTGCGTCGACCGGCCATCAGACCACAGGACGTGAGGTATAGCGAACAGCTGCGCTTCATCTGCCCTCGTGTTTGCTACAGCGAAAGGCGCCCGCGACATGTCACTGAAGAGCTTTTCCCTTTGACTTCTGCTTTGCACGTCTGCTTTGTGCCGAACAGTACCGGTCGCGTGCACGCGCATCCGTGTCCCATTCGTCTCGGGTCAATTTTGTGAGGGAACACTTGGGCACACCTCCGATTTTGGTGCGGGGCCATCGGACGCGGGAAACTTCAACGCCCCCCCCCCCCCCCCCCCACCCGTCAACACATGCGGCCGGTTTCTGCACTCGAACGGACCTCCCGGACCTTCTTGACGAGGACCACCTTCTCGCTCCCAAGCGAGCGAGAGGAACGGACGTGACGAACAGACACCGCCCCCGCCTCGGCCTCCTCTGCTGCACACACCCCCCCCCCCCGCGTGTGCAGGTCTGTCAGAAGGCCCGGTCGTTGTTCAGGTCCTCCCCAAATCATAGCCGCCGTCCCAGCGAACACCGCCCCCACAAATGACGATGTTCACAGAGCGCCGTGCTCGGAGGGGGGGGGGGGGGGGGGGCTCCTTTTAAGAGGGGGGGGGGGTAGTGGGCGGGTGGGTGTATCCAGCCCCTCCCCCCCCCCCTCTGCCCGGGTGGTGCTGAGTTGTTGGAGGCGCCAAAGGAAAACCAGCCGGCGCCGAAGGCCCGCAGAAAAATTTGACCCAATCAATTAAGGGGGGGTCCGGGGGGTTGTGGGGGGGGAGGTCTGGGGACCCCCCCCCCAAGTGGTGTCGAGTTGTTGAAAGGAGCCCTGGAGCCCTGGGAGGGAGGGGGGGCTGGACCCGATGCCGCTGGGACCCCCGGCGGAGAAGGCCCGGGGAGGGCGTTGCTCTCACCGGCCCGTCAGTGTGCCGGGGGGTACGTCCCGGGGGGTGTGCAGTGGTGTGGGGGTGCGGGGGATGGTCTGCATTGCTGGTCCCACGATGGGCGGGCGATGGGGGGGGGGGAGGGGGGGCAGTGTTGTGCGTGCCATGGCACACCCACGGGGGGTGCCATGCGGCGGCTGCACCGTGTCCCGCTGCCGTTGTGCAGGCCCCACACGATGAAGTGTTCTGGCTGTGACCCGCGGCGGAGCGCGGGCGGCATCGTGCCGGTCGATGGGGGTGCCCGTGCCCGACCGGCGATGCCGCGGGGGGCGCGGTGTGCCCCCGGACCGGCGTTGCTCGTCCGTCTGATGGGGCGCGTGGGTGTGGGAGGGGCCACGCAGCCCCACCGATGCGGACGACCCTCCCCCCCCCCCCGGCCCCCGCGGCCGCCGATGTGTGTGTGGCAGAGGCCCCCCCCGGTACACGGGGGCCGGGCAGCGATGGGCCCGTGCCCTCGTGTCTGAGGGCCGCACGGAAGGGCCGGTGCTGCGCGGAGTGGCCCCGTCGCCGCGGATGTCAGGGGCCGGGGCCGATGGGAGTGCGGGACGCGGCCTCCACCAGAGGCCCCACGGCGCGCCACTTGATTTGGGACCGTTTGGCCTTCCGAGGGGCTGGCCTTCGGACGCATGACAGTCCCTCCCCCGCGTCGAGGCGCTGGGGCATGACTGTTCGGGGGGGGGGGGGGGAGGGGGGTCCTGTCCGTCCATCACGAGCGCAGCGCGGCACCGCAGGGCACGCTCGGCTGCGTTGCATTGCATTGCATTGCGTACCTGGCGGGCGCTGAAGAAGCCCGTTTTTTCTTGTGAAGGATCGCCTCCCGGGACCACCAACCGCCAACCGCCGCCAACCGCCGCCAACCGCCACCCATTGTTCAATACGGTTTCTGTGGTCTTGTGTCTTGCCCATGTCTTGCCCATGAAGCGGAGAGCGTCCCCGTGAACGTTCGTTTCTGTTGGCGTTACGAACCCCCTTTGTTTTGCTCTGAAGGCCACCACCCCTGTTGCGCACATACGCAGCCACACACACGCACACGCACACGCACACGCACCCCCCCCCCGCCCTCCCAGGAATGCTCCGTGTATGGCGCTATGGGGAGAGCCCTCGACCCTAACCTTGAACGCTCTGCAGGGCCATGCCCCTGGACGGAGGGCAATGCCAGGCCCTGGCTCTCTGCCGGATGCCCATCTGCGTGCAGGGCATCCACAACTGCAGGGCCCCGTGCCTCCGCAGGCACGGGGACGTGGCGTGATGCTGGCAATGAATGGCCCTTTGCTGCCCAACACCAACACCGGCCCCCGGTCTAACTCGTGTAACCCACGCCGCAGCGCTCCACCAGGGCTTTCAGGGCTTCGGATCACGGCTTTTGAGGCCTGACCAGTACACTCCCCCACCTCCTCCCCTTCCAATGTTTGAGGCTGACAGCCAAATTTGTGCTTCGGCGCCTTCGGTGCCAAGAGGATTGAAGCTTCAAAATTTTCGGCCCGCCTTCGGCCGGATACCATAGGGGGACCCTGGGAGGAGGGGGGGTCCTAGCCAACCCCCCCCCCCCTCTTCAGACCCCCCCTCCGGCCCCCTCCCCCCCTTCCAATACATCGCTGGGGATGACCCGAAGATGGGTCTGTGTGATGGGTCTCACCCTCCCGCTGTCCGCCCCCGTGCAGACGAATGACGAGGCGGTGAGGGAGGCCAAGCCTCGGGGGGGGGGGGGGTGAGGGGGATGTGACTGATGACTGTCCAGGGCGCAGCCTGTGTGACTTGTGGGAAGTGTGCGCGGAGTCCCTGTGTCTTGTACGGCTGTCCCTCCGGGGGGGGGGGGGGATATCCGCCAACGTAGAGGCTGTGGTGTGACACCCCACGAACCCACGCCACACCACCACTTCCCTTGCAACGGCCGGCGCTGTGTGGAGGTCCCGAGGCGGGGCAGTGTCTTCATGTCCTGCGTCAAGTGCCCCTGACAAGTCGTGCAGTGAGTCGGATCGGCCCTTCTCATCTCAGGGCGTACCCCCCCCGTCCATGCCCCCCCCACATCCCCATCCACGCACCTCCCCCTCCTCCCCCTCTCCTTCTTCATGCACATCCCCCTCCCTATCCCTGTGACCATTGTGCCTCATTCATACACTTCTTTTCCATCATCGCAGAGATCTATTTCGCAAATGGAGGGTGTCTCAGCCCAGGGCTGCGCGGGTGAAGCAGGGGGTGCCATAAGGACGCTCACCCTTTTTTTTTAACTATGGCATCCACTCTCTGATGTTTGGTGGCTACCCACCAACCGCCATTGGATACCCACCAACCGCCATCGGTTACACACCAACCGCCATCGGTTACTCACCAACCGCCATCGGTTACACACCAACCGCCATCGGTTACCCACCAACCGCCATCGGTTACCCACCGGCCGCCATTGTAGGGCGTATTGGACACTCCGATTTTTTTTTTTCATTACGGCACCCCCTGGGGTGAAGTGTGCCAGGGCCCCCCTTCCGTCTTAAAAGTTGGGTCAGAATCTGCTGCATTCTGGTGGTTAAGGACACCCTCTCTCTGTTCAAAGACCACCCCGCTTTCCTTCCAACCGCCCACTGCCCTCTACCGACGAGGGATGTAGATAATGTATAGCTCACAACGACCGCCCTGATGGGCGACACCCCACCCTCTTGATTTGTGATGTTGTGCCTGGCACCTTGATGGCCAGGGGTGTAGATGGATATTGTCCAGTCCGTGCAATGTCCACGTATGACCGACGCTTCTGTCGTAGTAGGATGTCGCTGACGACAGCACAGTTGTCCTCCAATACGGAGCTATGTGCACCATAACAAGACAGCATTAGCAATAGCTTTGCCCTTTGGTGTTGGCGTTCGCAAGGGGCAAGGCCTGCAAGGCCTCAACTTGAGGCTCGCCAAACGCCTTCCGCATCAGTCCATCATGTAGTCTGTGCCCCCCCTCTGTGTGCTGTGCTGTAGGATGTCATCACACACATTCAATCTGCCACCAGCCTTGGTCGTCGACAATCATCCATTGAGGATTGGCGTGAACCCAATATGTGGACGCCACCGGGGGATGCGAACGCGGGTAGAATCTGTTTTCAAGGTGTCGGCTTCAGCCACGAAGAGTTTACTATGAGATGTCTACTGCTCCATCGCAGCACATATTGGGGTCCGTCGTTGTCACGAGGGGGGAGGCGTTGAAGCGGACACCCGGACCCCACCCCAAGACCCCCCCATCCACACCCCATGGAGGACCAGTGCGTTCGCCGAACAGTCCTTGTGCGAAAGTGTGTCACAAATTTATTGGAATTTTCGAAAAGAAAAAGTGTTTGGGGATTTTCCGGCACTATCTAGTTGTTACCCCCGTTTATGTCAGGTCAAAGTGCTCAGTGTTGCATCCCGTGTGCGCGCTGTGGAAGCGGCACGCCCCCCGCCCCTTGTCCTAACACGGGCCAGGGGTGGCCGTGTTTGAACAAGCCCGTGGTATCGCGCGGCACGTACGACGGAACACATGTTGCAGGCATAACCCAAACCCACCCCTCAAAGCACGACAATACAAAGTTCAAGTGTGCCAACAAAAAACAAGAATTTTTCAAAACTCCTCTTCACCCTTTGGCCACCGTATGTGTCAGGGAAGCTGGTGTTGGGACGAGGTCATTGGGGGCATGGTGTGTCCCATGCCTTTCAGAACAGCGTTGCGGATGCGCTGGGACTTGACAAGGGAGGGGGCTGCATTGCAGACCCTCCGATCCCTCAAGTCCGTCTGGTTCCCGTTGACTTTCTGTGCTGTCAAACCGCCACGCGTTCTCAAGGACGACTGCTGCCCTGCCTTGTGTTGTGCACGCCACCCCTCGTCTGCAGTGCGCCACACATGGCTCCAGACGGTCCGCCACACGTGGACCATGCAAACGGCCGCACTTAACGGCGCCGGTGCATGCCACCCGCCGTATCCACGAGCCCTGGGGACAGGCCTGGCGATGGTGCACCTCCCGGATCGTTCCCGGACACCACAACAGCGCACTCAACATAACAAGACAGCCGTGGCGGGGCCGGGCAGTGGGCCCCTCCCCTTTGCACAAAGCATAGCCGCGGCCCAGGGCCTGACGGGAACAACGCTTGATCCGCGTGGGAAGGCGTCAATGGTGTTGTGTGCAGAGATGATATTCGCAGATGTGACGTTGTGGTTGTGACCATTCTCTTGGTTTACTTTGCCACATCATCAGGGGTCTCTTGAAACAGGCCATGGGCCTTTCGCAGTGCCTGGTGGGGGGCATCGCAGGGTGGATGGCTGCCAAGGAACATGAGGGAATCCCAACGCATGTACAGGCAAAGGAGGAGATGATGTGCGTAGTCCTAGAATTGACCCCACAACTGCTCAATATTGGCCACTCAGGACCATAGCCTTGTCCACTCAAGTACTTTCCACGTCCGACGCAATGCCTGCAACAGGTGCTGTGCTCTATGTTGAAGAACAGTCCCTCACCCACTGTTGGCCTAACCGCCCCCTTCGGGGGGGGGGGGTGGCAAAGCACCCACAAAGAAGGCAAAAAAGGCAAAAAAAAAAACGCAGGCAGGCACCCCCCCCCCCTGGGGTAGTCAAACAGGACAAGTCATCCGGGGGCTCCGTTGACACAACCAAAACACGTTCGGGCCACAGAGGGTCCGAATGAGCATTGGCGAGAGACCAATGGGCGCCGCCAAAGGCAAACAATCAGATACCAAGGCCTTGTGCCAAACCCCCCCTGGGGTAGGGTATCCGGGCCACTTCGGATAATACAGCCTGCGGCAGTTCTCAGGATCATAGACATATTCCTCGTACTGCACGGCCACCAAAGAGAAGCCTGAAGCGCCTGAAGAAGCCGGAGCTCGGCACAATGCTCTTGGGCGTACCAGGCACCGACAATCAGGGGCTGGGGCTCCAAGCACCTGCGACCCGGAGGCTGGGCTGGGCCCTCGTACGCCAGTACATGATCGTGAGTTGCCGGTAGTACACGTCCATGTCGGACAGAACAGGCACACAAGCGTGACCAACAATGAATTCAAGGACTTGAAACAGCCCCGGCGTAGAGCTAATCTTGAAACCACCTGCCTCCTCAGGGTGCCACTGAATAACCCCCGTGACTGGCCTGAGTAGGTTAGGGTTAGGGTCCAAGGGTGTCCAAGGGGGGAGGGAGTGTTAGCGCGCCGGGCATCTTTTTTTGACCATTCCCCACCCGTGACTGGTTTTGCCCCCCCCCCCCCCCTCACCAAACAATCTGGAGTACCCTCTCGCCGTGTCTAGGCATCTGGCCCATCCTTTGCACCCGGTTTCTGACGATGGCAAGGGTGGTGGTTGGAAGTGGTGGGAGTGACGTTTTGTGTTGTTGAATCCTCATATTTCGGCTTATACAAGGTGCCTTGCAGGGAAGGTTGCGGTCTAGTGCGGTCTACTTGGGGGACTTCCCTCGGTGAGGATAGACTTGGGGCTAGAGATAAGATACTTAAACACAGAGGTAGCGCGCCGGGCATGCGCGGGGCACGCACCGGCCAAACATTCCCCCAAGGGTGTCCAAGGGTGCCCGAGTTCCCCATAAACATAGTCTCTCCTGTTCGTTTCGTCAATGAGACGCTTCAAGATTCCGTAACAGCCTCACAGCCTCGAAGACTCAGCAAATGCCCGAACAGCCCCCAGGCTCAACATGGCGCCCCATGAAGTGCTGCGGACGGAGGCATCCCATCCGGCATGTTGCTCCTTTGTGGGGGTGGCGCCAGTAGCGACGCTGTGTACAGTTGTCGCAAAAGGTGACGTGAAGGTCCTCATTCACACGCACACACACCACCGACCGGCGAGACACCAAAAGAAAAAGGCCCCCGGCCAGGACTAGCGGGGACCCAGGAACAAGTCACACACCCCCCGACACACCTGCAAACCAACACACACTCACACACCACACACACAAAAGCACCCCCACACCAGGACAAAGCCAAGGCCCCCAGCCAGGACTTCCTGCGGGGGCAGGCCCGTTTTTGCGGCCAATGTGATTTGATATGCAGTGTACCGCAGGAAGGGCTTGGGCCATCTCCCAACGTCAGACGTTGCTGTTCTGTCGGTTTTCCAAATGCGACATCACGGCGCATGTCCTCATGAGGAGTTCCGTACCGGGCCCCTCCTCTGTTCAGAAACCAGCGGTTCTGCCGGTCGCGCATACACTGCGCTCCTGCGTCCCTTTGCGATGGCAGGGCGAACTCGATGCCGTACACCCGGACATCAGCACACAATCCACGGACGGGCTGTTGCCCCCCGTCGCTTCCGCCTGCGCGCACACGCCCGCCTCCGCCCCTCAGACCTGCTCCGCACAGAAATCCCTTCGTGGCGGACGGTGGGATCACATCGCAGATCGTGTTGGAGCAAATCATGTGGATGATGGCCCGTAGGACCGTTGTGGGGGGGGGGGGTATCGGGGCCACGGCGGGCGCTGGGACTGATCCCATTGTGCCTGGGACCCTCGAACTGGGGGGGGGGGGGGTCCCAACTGCTTTGAGTCGAGACTTCATCGTTGGGCCTGGGTGCACCACTTGGCCCCAAAGCCTCGGGGATCGCCCGCCCCCCCTCCCCGACCGTGGGACTGTGCATGCGTGGCCTCTGGACTGACCCCCCGCGCCGGACTGCGTGATCTCGTCGCCCCCTCATGTCCATGTGCCACACAAACACTCGCAACACATCCCCCAGGCCCACGTCACGCCGTTTGGCCGTCCTGCGGCCTGGGCATGCGAGTGCGGCGCCGTGTTCCATGTGTACACGGCGCACCGCAGCGCCGAATGGGCTGAGGGACAACTCTTCTCGGGCCACTTTTGATTCGCAAACTGCCAGGTCCCAGATCTGCCCCGCCCACCCGCTGTGTTTGCGGTGCAGGAAGGCAAAGCAATGTACTGTGATTCGTGGCGATGGACCGTATGCCTGTGACACGGGGGTATATGCGAGCCCTTTATCCGTTGCCTCATGGCCCCTGGGCTAACTAAGGCATTGAGGACATGGAACATGTTGAACACGGCGGTGACCAAAGCGCCTGCGACAGAGGGGGGGGGGGTCATTTGGTGGCGAAGTATGCGTTGCTGCATCGCCCCCACCCCCCGGCCCCACAGAATCCGGGGATGAAAGAGGGCAGCAGTTGGGGACGGGGGGGGGGGACCACACGCGGACACCAGCACAGGGGATATGATCAGGAGGGTGGCCCGCTGATGCGGCGGACCCTGAACGAGAGCGGGTGCTTGTGCGGATGGGGCTCCGTGCCGCGTGCGGCCGGTGGCACCTGCACCACAGAATTCAATGGCCATCCCCCAGACCCCCCGATGTCCAGGCACAGCACCTCTACGAGCCCCCCCCAACCCACGCACACTCACTCCTTTCCCACAACCACCGTAACCGGGCTGGTCTGGCCGCTTGAGGGCCAGCTTTTGGGCAAAGGCCTGATGGGTTATGCAAGGGTATCAACAGTACCCCCCCCCTCCCCCCTTTGTAGAAGCCACGCCCTTGTCCAAGCCACCGCGGGCGCAGGGATCATATTCATTTGGGACCTACTTTGATGCGGTACAAATGTAGTGCGGCCACATAAGACATGGTTTTGGTGACAAATTGGCCAGTCACATGGAGTCATGGGCACGTCTGTTGTGAGTGTTTGCCCACTTGAACCCACACAGCTCTGATTTTGGGGACATTTGCGCATTCTATTCCCCTTTCCCGGGCGTCTACGCCCGTGTCCAAGCTACAGTAGGCGTAGGGACCGTATTAATTTGGTACTTTTGCGTAGCTTTTACAAGGGGGGATCAATGGTCGGTATCGATCGACTGAATGTCCCTCCCTGCCATAGACAATTCCAGCCATAAGTCCATAGGTTCGTCCTATCAAATGCATGTGTCCCCTTCTTGGTTGGGGTGCTGCACTACTCCTATGTACACCGGGATGTACAGTGTGAAGGTGGCGCTCTCAGTGAAGCCACAGCGCAGGCATAGATAAGAATAAAACCAGTGAAACATCGATCCGAAAGAGATCAATACCTAAGTCCTGTCAAAGTACTGTCAAAGCTTTTACAAAGGGGGGGGGGGGTAGTAGAATGCAGGCCTGTGGTTGTGGCCGACCAAACACAGCCAACCAACAAACAATTGAGCCCAGAAAGGGAGCTATACGATAGACTCAGCCGTGTGGAACTGCCGAACATTGCTGCATCTGCACACCAGGACGCGCATGTGTGGGGCGCTCTTCGACCTGCGTGCCCCCCCCCCCCCCCCACCCCCAGACACACACCGCGAGGGAGGTATGCGCCGGAGGCCGAGGTCGCTTCTGTGACCGGTACCCGAACCCCCAAAGGCAGGGACGGTGTAGCCACACGCCACAGCCACACAGTGCGACCGGGAGACGGCCGAGGCGCATTGCACACGTGTCGCGTGCGCACGCCCCCCCCCCCCCCCCCCCACCCGCGTGCCAAAGGGCAGTGCCCCGGCACCGCCGGCCGCTCCACTGCGCAGATCGTCTTTGTGCCTTCGAAATGGGGCTCCTCTCGATTCTGAAGAAGGTCAAAGAGAAGGAGCGGGAAATGCGGTTCCTGATGTTGTATGTCCCGTTGTGTGTGCGGGGGGGGGCGTGAGGCTATGAAGGCCGTGTGCAGGCAGGCGCCGCTGTCGCTCAGTGGCGGGGTCACCCCTGACCTTTGGAAAACCTCCCCCCCCCCCGCCCGCTGGGCCCGTCAAACATTCCTCAGGGGAAAGATGGATTTTTGTGAAGGGCAAATATTTTTGCCCATTTTTGGTACACAACCACTTACACCCTGGGACCCCCCCCCCCACTGTTGTGTTTGCGCTGCAGTGCAGCAAGGCAAAACAATGCACTGAGAGGGGGCGCACCGTGCGCTGTGCCCGCGCTGTGCCTGCGCTGTGCGAAAAGTCGGCTGTTTTTCACCACCGGTAGCCACGGGTCGCAGGGTCCTGAATTCTGCACCCTACAGCCCCTGCTGGGTACACCAGGGATTTATTATTTAGTCTGATGCTTTGCCACGGGTCCCAGGGTCCTGAATTCTGCACCCCCGATGCTGTTTTGAATGGATCATGCACGCTTCTGTAGGGGGGGTGGTTTGCAGGGGTGTTCCCGGGATGAACAACGTAATAATTGGCACTGTGCGAAAACGCCCCCAGAGAGTTGTAGCAATGACCATAAGCCTGTGAGAGTACGTTGGCGCGCTGGGCACGCACCGGGCAAAGTTTTCCCACGCTTTGGTGTGGCCCCTCGAGTTGGGGTTAAGGACTCCCACTCTTCAGTGTGGCCACTTGAGTGGTCCGTCACACACAAGAGGGGGATTCTTTGATTTTGAGGGGGGTGGCCATGATGGGGCCCACAAGGGCAGGGTGCATGTGATAGTCCCATTTGTTGGGCGAAAAAAATGGGAGGTTATTTGATTGCCGACAGTCATACACCGTGCTTGTGCTTAGGGTTCCTGGGCTAGAGGAGGGGGTAAAGCATTGTGATAGATGGCCGGAACGTTCATTTGGATGCCGGTCGCGCCGGGCAAACGTACCCTCTATGACACAGGGGTATATGCGAGCCCTGTATCCGCTGCCTCATGGCCCATGTTGTGCTGCCCATCTCACCACCACCGCCACCAGATGTCACCACCCGGGTCACACATGGGCCACTGCGGTCCCTGCCCCCCCCCCCCCCGACCCTCCGCCCTTGGTGCCGGGGCTGGCACTGGCGGGGGGGGGGGGCTGTGCATGCTGTTGCTTGCGTAATCTCCCAGAGCGCAATCACCACTTGACACACCCACGTGTCACCGCACGGGGGGGGGGGCGGGGCGGGGCACTTGTGGCGCGGAGGCACGGCCTTGTGCACACGGGAACGTGTTGTGTCCCTGACCTGGGCTCGGCGTGGGTGAGGCACGGGGTGCGGGGCCAGGGGCCACGTTATTTATTAGTGGACAAGATTTTTTTAAGTTAAAAAATGTGGAGGCTAACCGACGGCGGTTGAGGGGTAACAGACAGCGGTTGGCGGGTAACTGCGGCGTTCGGCGGGTAACCGACGGCGGTTGAGGGGTAACAGACAGCGGTTGGCGGGTAACTGCGGCGTTCGGCGGGTAACCGACGGCGATTGGAGGGTAATCGACGGCGATTGGGGGATAACCGATGGCGGTTGGAGGGTAACCATCTGGACATATGGGTTGCATCAGAATAAAGATAGTAACTTCCTGGTGGAACCGTAATGGCCATTATGTGCAGATTTGGCTGACCACTGGACACTCCAGCTTTTTTTTTTCATCAAAAACGTCCTGCCAGGGCGATCCGGGGGCACGGGGTCCAGGGCCCTTCGGACGTGCGTTGGGGCGTACGGGCGCAGGGTCGCCGCGCGTGCGGTGTGCAGGGGCCTGGACAACGCCGGGAAGACCACCATCCTCAAGGCCTTCAACAACGAGGACATCAACACCATCAGCCCCACGCTCGGCTTCAATATCAAGTCCCTGGAGTTCAAGGGGTACGTTCTGCCTCGCTTGTGGGGGGGAGGGGGTGCGCTGGGGAGGACGTCGTGAGGCTTGTCCGGTACCCCGGCACCAGTGCAGCTTTGCATCGGTGATTGTGGGGTGTGTGCGGTGGGTCGTGCCTGGACGGGGGGGCGGAGTGTGGGTGTATGCGTGAGTATGGGCGGGTGCGCAACGATGTATCAGAACGGCTGACAACCAAACGAGGAAACCCCCCGCCAGACCAAAGTGACCATCATGGGAATCAACGAAATTTTTTACCGTTGGGAAAATCTGGTCCCCCCCCCTCCCCGGGTTTTGAGAAATACTGGGTTGGGGGGCATGGCGCCAAGAGCACCCCCTTCTTTTTGTGCATGCTTCTTTTTCATCAAACCATCAGTGCCTTTGAGCACCGGATTAGCAAGACGGGGCGCTATACAAATGTCGTTTGTTGCGAAGTGAAGAACCTGCATTCGGAGCAACACCCCGGCCCAAGTGCAGTGCTATCAAGGGCGTACCGCCGGTGGTTACATTGTGCGGTCGTTCTTTTCTTTTCTTTTCTTTTCTTTTTTTCTTTCCACTTTCTTACTTTCTTTCCCACGCTTTGGTTGGTCTGATTTGGTTTGGCAGGGCAGGTTTATAATCCAGTGCAGTCTACTTGGGGGGCTTACCTAGGTGTCTTCCCAGCAAAACTATGTAAGGTGTACTAGGTAAGTCCCCCTCCCCCGCCCCCTTTGTCCTAGCTACACCCTTGTCCAAGCTACAATAGGCGTAGGGACCGTATTAATTTGGGACGTAATTTGATTCGGTGCCCAATGTAGTGCAGCCACATAAGACATGGGTTTGGTAACAAATTTGCCAGTTACATGGAGTCATGGACACATTTGTTGTCACTGTTTGCCCATTTGAACCCATAGAGCTCTGATTTTGGGGATATTTGTGCACCCTAGCCCCCTTTCCTGCATCAGGTCACCATGCTGATAGTTGCATGTGTCACACGCAAGGTACGCCAAGCTACAGTAGGCGTCGGGACCGTATTCATTTGGGACTTTTGCGTCGCTAGGACTGGGGGGGGGGGGGGTAGAAGCACGCAAAAGTCAAGAATTTTGTCTCGGCAACACATACTAGCAACAAGGAGTGCCATAGGATCTTGCAGGGTGAAGATTCATATTATGCGAAGGTGAAGGCACTAAATCACGTTCATCGCAATCAAGATTCCGTAGCGCACCAAAACGTGATGGAGAATTGCCGGCCCCCAGGGTCAGGTGCCACGCCACTAGTATGGTGCAAATTCTGCTGGCGGTATGCCGAACAGTTGGTGTGGCGTTCGAACACGGCATCGCGCCTTGCCTTACGCACCGGCTCCAGGTGCTCCTCTTCTCGGTTCGCGAATTGGGAGACAAAACGGTTGTACTCCCACGGCTTCATGTTCCGACTCTGGAGCTCAAGTCGAAGTGGCAGGCGGGCATGCAACTCGCTCTTCCAGGGTTTCTTGGCAGGGATGTCAGTGTCGGGGATGCAATTGTTCACGGGATCCCACCAGAAGGCCCGTTGACATTTCGGACAATAACGTGTCGCATGGACACTGCAACCGTACAACGTCCACCCAGAGTATTCGCTTTGCCAATTCAACGACGCCCATGGATGCCCAGGACAGTCGTGGTAGGGATTCCAAATGCCCATCGTGCGGCCCCATGGACGTCTGGGGCCCGTCTGGCCGGCGGGTGCCGCCCCCCCCTTTGTGCACTGGCCCCCGGGGGGGGGGGGGGGGGCAGTGCCCTCCGCCCCCGACACCCGATCCCATGTCAGAGTGCCCCCGCACCTTGTACCCCCCGTGGCGGGGGGCCCCTTGTGTCGTTGAAAAAGAACATTCGAGTGACCCGGCACCGGAGATGTCAACCACAAACGCCAGAGGAATGCCGAGGATGACAGTCAGAGCCACCGGTGCATCGAGGTTCAGATGCCTTCAGCATATATATGATATGCACGCGCGATTGACATTGGGACATGTGCCAAAGAACTA
>OZ038382.1:33626958-33636958 GCA_964036045.1 Eutreptiella sp. 'Long Island Sound 2002'
CCACACCCACACCCCCGCACCCACACCCACACCCACACCCCCACCCCCACACCCACACCCACACCCCCACCCCCACCCCCACCCACACCCCCACCCCCACCCACACCCACACCCACACCCACACCCCCACCCACACCCACACCCACACCCACACCCACACCCACATCCACACCCACACCCACATCCACACCCACACCCACACCCCCGCACCCACGCCCACACCCACACCCCCACCCCCACCCACACCCCCATCCCCACCCCCACCCACACCCAC
Source organism: Eutreptiella sp. 'Long Island Sound 2002' (assembly GCA_964036045.1). Taxonomy (NCBI): domain Eukaryota; phylum Euglenozoa; class Euglenophyceae; order Eutreptiales; family Eutreptiaceae; genus Eutreptiella; species Eutreptiella sp. 'Long Island Sound 2002'. Next base: position 33,627,233 of record OZ038382.1, read on the forward strand.
ACCCACACCCCCACCCACACCCACACCCACACCCACACCCCCACCCACACCCACACCCACACCCACACCCCCACCCACACCCACACCCACACCCACACCCCCACCCACACCCACACCCACACCCACATCCACGGCCACACCCACACCCACACCCACACCCACACCCACACCCACACCCACACCCCCACCCACACCCACACCCACACCCACATCCACACCCACACCCACACCCACACCCCCACCTCCACCCCCGCCCACACCCCCACCCCCGCCCACACCCCCACCCCCACCCACACCCACACCCACACCCACACCCCCACCCACACCCACACCCACACCCACACCCCCACCCACACCCACACCCACACCCACATCCACGGCCACACCCACACCCACACCCACACCCACACCCACACCCGCACCCACACCCACACCCCCACCCCCACCCCCACCCACACCCCCACCCCCACCCACACCCACACCCACACCCACGCCCACACCCACACCCACACCCCCACCCCCACCCCCACCCACATCCACACCCACACCCACATCCACACCCACACCCACACCCCCACCCCCACCCCCACCCACACCCACACCCCCGCACCCACATCCACACCCACACCCCCGCACCCACACCCACACCCCCGCACCCACACCCACACCCACACCCTAACCCCCACCCACACCCACACCCACACCCACACCCCCACCCACACCCACACCCACACCCACACCCCCACCCACACCCACACCCACACCCACACCCACACCCACACCCACACCCCCGCACCCACACCCACACCCACACCCACACCCCCACCCACACCCACACCCACACCCTCACCCACACCCCCACCCACACCCACACCCACACCCACACCCACACCCACACCCACACCCACACCCACACCCACACCCCCGCACCCACACCCACACCCATACCCACACCCCCACCCACACCCACACCCACACCCACACCCTCACCCACACCCCCACCCACACCCACACCCACACCCACACCCACACCCACACCCACACCCACACCCACACCCACACCCACACCCCCACCCACACCCACACCCACACCCACACCCACACCCACACCCACACCCACACCCCCACCTCCACCCCCGCCCACACCCCCACCCCCGCCCACACCCCCACCCCCACCCACACCCACACCCACACCCACACCCCCACCCCCGCCCACACCCCCACCCCCACCCACACCCCCACCCACACCCACACCCACACCCACACCCACACCCACACCCACACCCACACCCACACCCACACCCACACCCACACCCACACCCACACCTCCACCCCCGCCCACACCCCCACCCACACCCACACCCACACCCACACCCACACCCACACCCACACCCACACCCCCACCCACACCCACACCCACACCCACACCCACACCCACACCCACACCCACATGGTATCGGTGTGTGGGTGTGGGTGTGGGTGGGGGTGTGGGGGTGGGTGTGCAGCCCATCATGCTGACCGGTGATGTGCTCGTGTCACAGAAATTGGCCGGAGCCACGCTGCTGATCTTCGCCAACAAACAAGACTTGCAAGGCAGTCTGACCGCACAACAAATCTTCGACGTATGTCCGCAGCCTTCGTAGACCGTCGGGTCCTGTGCGATGCCGTGCGGTGCAGTGCTGTTCGGCCTTGGGTAGCCTGCCCCGGCGTGCACACACACACGTCAGGTCAGGTCAGGTATTGCCAGCTACCACCGTCCGTCGGCCCGCTATTCAGCGTCCGACGGCAAGACGTCTGGCCGACACAGACGCACTCAGAGGCCCAGAGAGGGCACCAGCCGGTACAGAGGCTACCTGACCCAGACGGGGCTTGAGCTGGGGAACTTGGTATGGCAGTGGTACCTCTGCCTCATCCGGATAGCACCGTCCCCCGGGAGGAGCGCCCTGGATTGGCTGGTCCCAGTGGTGGGGGCCCGCTCTGGCCCATCCGACTCGGTGCACACACACCCAAGACCCGTCCTGCTCGACAGTGGCGTCCGCCCCGTTCCATACGAGCCCCATTGGCCGTTGTTGCTCGTGTGCCGCCTTTTCGCTCTCCGTGATTCTGCCATTCAGACCCTCGACCTGCAGTCCATCACCAGCCGCCACTGCAATATCATCGCGTGTTCCGCCGTCACGGGTATGGGCAACGCGGTGCATCCGGCGTTTGGGTGGTTTTGAGGGTCATGAGGGCTGGGCTCTGTCCATGAGGAGGGCCTGGGGGCCCGAAGAGGGCGGTCCAGGGGCGAGGACCGTCGTGGGTGGCTTGCCGGGGCTGAGTCAGGGTCGTTCGGGGCGTCGTGGAGGATTGTGGAGGCATTGGTGAAGGGTCCGGGGGGGTGAACGATGATGGTTCGAGGCGCTTCGGGTCGTAGTGGGCACGGGTCTGTCCCCAGGGATGCCAGGGATCCCCAGGGCATTGGAAGGGAAGGCGCCTCAGAGGCGGCCCCAGAGGCGGTTAGGCAGGCGGTTGGAGGAGGTTGCCAAAGCGGTTGGGGGCGGTTACTGTCGGTTACAAATGCCACTGAGGCTGGCACTTGGCGTCAGGGAGACAGTGGCTGGGCATAGGCTAGATGCCCTGGAGGGGGGGGGGGGTGTAACCCCCCCCCGTTTCCAATCCATTCCTGCCCGTCCCTGACCCCCCGTTGGGGGGGCAGTGGTATTTGCGTGTTGGTGTGGCGCTGGAAGCGTGTCACGCCGACATGGCAGACGGGTGCGTGTCCCCGGGCCCTGGGTAGTGTGCAAGAGGGCAGGGGGGGGCCGCTGAGAAGGATGCACGCCCGAATGAGGCGGACCGATGCGTGTTCATGAGGGACGGCCGTCGAGGGTTGTCTCGGGGACAACAGTTGTTGAAGGTTGTTGTTGTTTGGGGGGGGGGGTCAACGGGGGGTTCTTCCTGCGCTTTGTGCTGCCTGCCTCGTGTGCGCACGTGCAATAGCCCAGAGTTCATTCGGGTCAACGAGGCTGCGGGTTGAGGCTTTGGCCTGGGCTGCGGGCACCCTCTTATTAGAGATGTGCGGTGCGGTCCTCTGACCAAAGCCATGCGGCACTTTCGGCGCGGGTGTTCGGTCCGTTGCAGGGGATGGCCTGATCAAAGGCATCGATTGGGTCGTCAGCGACATCGCGAACAGAATCTATTTGCAGGATTGAGCGTGTGGGACGCGCGCGCTCCGGCGCGGGCGCGTCGCGTGGGGGCACGAGCGGTCCCCCAGAGATCTCAGGGGCTTCCCGAAGGGGGACAGCGCAGACCTCAGGGCTCGGCCCATGCCAAGTTCATGCCAAGTTCATGACGCAATCGATGGACGACCGACTGAGAGGGGGAGTGGCAGTCCCGTGGAACCGGCGATGGAGCGGCGAGGGTGCGGTGCCCCGGTCCTCCCCCCGTCTTTGGTCGGTCCCCTTCCGGACGAGGAGGGCCCAGTCTGTCTCGGCCCACTTCCGCCGGGTGCCAGGGCGATGCGGTGCATCGCCACGTCGCCAAAGTGCCTGAGGGAGGGAAGGCACTTGGTTGTCCGTTGTGCCGAGTCTGCTCTGTGCACGTGCCGTGGGTCGTGGGCGGAGAGGGGGCGAGGGCACAGAGTCATGCAGCGAATGCAGCCAAGGGCTTGGGCTGCGGGTCACGCGTGACGAGGGTTGATGAGTGGCCCAGGGCTGCGATGGCGCTGGGAAGGGGCTCATTCAGGATGTGGGCTGTGGCGGTCGGCGCAGAGGTGTAGAATGGTGGGCTTAGTAATTGCTTCTGTTTTTCTTTGGTGTTTGTACTTGAAAGTAGATGAAGCGCGGAGGGAGGGAGGGAGGGAGGGAGGGAGGGAGGGAGGGAGGGAGGGAGGGACGGGGAGGGAGGGAGGGACAGAGGCATGGAGGCATGGAATGATGTTGCCGGTGCGACCAGTCCCGGGCCACCCAATTCCGGAGGCGAGTCATGTGACTCGCTCACTCCACTGACCTTTGTACTTCTCCACTGCTCACGGGGACCCCCCCACACCGAGTCCGCACTCACCCTGACCTTTCCTCTACCCCACCGTATCAGTACCGCCGCTTGTCCGCCTGGTGTCGCTATCCCTGAACCCTGTTCCTTTCACAAGACCTACCCGCTCTAACTCCGGTCAGGCCCCCCTCCGCACCGCACTCTGACCAGCGGGTGACAGGGCGGCGGTGCTGGAGGTGGTCGGGGGAGGCTGCGTGTCCGTTGCCGTGCCCCTTGCGCTGTTCCGCTGTGTGCTCCAGTGGGGGGGCCTCACGGTGTTGGGCTCTGCCTTTCTGTGTAGTCGGGTCCCCTGGTTTTGGGCGACCGGAAAATGACTCTGCGAGAGGGGGGGGGGGGGCGCCCACCGAAGGAGAGGGTGGGGAGGCGGTTGGAGAAATGGGCTTCTGTGTCGGGCCCTTTGTTTTGTGTCACAACAAATTTTGGCCCGATCAGACTTGGCACTAGTGTCTGCCGGCTCAGACATGATCGGATGGAGCAGGGTCCTACTGAGTCACACGCTGGACCGGACACGTTCCTACTGAGTTCTGGTGGTGCAGGGGGCGATATTACTGAGTGTCCTTCGATACGGGCCCGATGGCGATGGAGGACCAGTTTCGCTGCCCGACGCCAGTGGCATGTCTGGGCCCGATCACTTTTTTCCACCAACAATGTTTACTCAAACGTGTAGTCAAAATGGTGGGGGACCATTTTGAGAGAAAAATAGATGTTGGGGTCGACCCCCCCCCCTGGCACGGCAGGTAGGGCACCCCCCGCGCCGAACTCCCCCTCCCCGGCACGGCGGCCAAGGAGGGGGGGGGGCTTGGGCCTCTGTGCCCCCCCCCCCAGCCCCTGGGGCAACTTTCTTCTCGCCTTTGGAGGTGTTCGGGGCTGTAGGTCCCCGGATTGCTGAGTCCCCTGAGGAGGGGGGGGGGGGCATTAAAGGGGGGGGGATGCCTTCCTGGGCCCAGGGGTGAGCCTGCACGCGATGGGGGGGGGGGGGGGGGCGTGTCCCCCGTCGTGGGCTGCCTCGGCACCGACGCCCGCACAGCCAATGCCAACGGAATGGCCCCCCACGGCAGCGGCGCGACGCCCACGACGGGGGTGCTGTTCCACAGGCCAATGAGACGCACTTCCTTTACAAACGCATCGCCGATTACCCCCCCCCCCCCTCACATCATCGCAGCCCCAACTGACGGTCCATCGCACGACGGGACAAGCCACACAAAGACATACCTCCCCCCCCCCCCCCCGCCGCCCGGGGGGGGGGGGGGGGGTGGGCGTCACTTGGCCCAAAAGGCATGGGGAATGCGAGGCGCCGGAATATTTCTGGGGGTTGCACTGGAACTGCTGCAGTGTAGTGCTACCATCGCGTGGTGCAGTGCCCCTGGGGGCACCGCACTGCAGACGTGATGTTCTGTTGTCTGTTTCAGACACCGTGTGTGTCTTGAGGTTCAACCAGGTTTGGCACAGCGAATAAAGGTGCACTTATGCCTGACTGTGGAGTGCATTGCCTCTGGTTTGCATTGGTCTGTTTTGTAATTAGGTCACACCCCCCCCGCAACAACCCCCTCCCCCCACCCCGTCCCACCCGTCTGCCCCACCCCGTCCCACCTCCACGCATTCTGCCGGGTCCATTGCATGGCCTCCCCCCACCTTGCGTAGACCCGTGCCCGTTCCCGACTGCCCCCACGCCCGCCCCCCCCATCTCCGCAAAGAATACAGATGCACTCATGCCTGACTGTGGAGTGCATTGCCTCTGGTTTGCATTGGTCTGTTTTGTAATTAGGTCAACCCCCCCCCCCCCACGGGGGAGGAACCGTCACTTCGTGACCGCCTCCCCCCCCTGTGGGGGGGGGGGGGGGACCGTCACGACATTGGGAGGGGGGGGGGGGCTCTTCGAGGGGGGGCCAAGGGACAACGGCAGGCGTGAAGCGCCCCAGGGGGGGCCAAGGCCCTTCCCCATCACCCCCCCACCCCCACCCCCACCCCCACCGGGGGGCTGGGGTACACCCCCTCCCCAGGGCCTGCACGGTGCTGATGGCCGCATGCCGGTCCCCTGGCGTGTGTGTCGGTGGTGATGTTGACGCACACACACCTCATCCCCGTGGCTGAGCCTGCCCCCCCCCCCCCCGCCCAAGGGGGCGGGGGGAGGGGGGGGCAGCTGCCCCGACGGAAGCGGCGATTGGGGGGGGGGAGGGGGGCTGGACGTGCTGTGGCTGGCGGTGCACACAGGGGCCCGCTGTCGTTTGGCTTCACGTTTGCGGGTTCGTCGCGTCTCGCCCCATGAGAACAGGGGGGCACATGGCCGTTTGCCAACGTGTGCGGCCCTCTTATGCCCCGGGCACACGCCCAGTGCCGCCCTCTGATCCCAATCGAAGCCGCGTGCCCGTCCCTGAGCCATTGTTTGAAGAAGGCGATGGTGCCTGCAGCGCACGGCTTCGCTTCTCCACCGACCCTCGTCCCGACCCCCGGGCGCTCATGAGGAACGCCCTCCGCAGTGCCCCTCGCGGCCCATGGGCGAGGAACGCGCCGTGCCAATGCCGCCAGTCCCAGACACGCCTCTGTCTCCTGCGGCAGACGGGCCTCAGATGCACCGATTCTGTGTCACAAGGAACACACAGAGCTCGACTTCATGCCACTTTGTGCATTGCACTGGTAATGCTGCAGAGGGGAGGGGGAACTGGCGTGTGTTCGTGGGGGGGGGGGGGATTTTGTGCGGGGGGGGGGTTAGAGTTTGGGGAGGTTAGAGGTTCTGGGGGGGGGGTCGAGGTTGGGGGGGGAGGGTACAGTTTGGATTGGGATTTGGAGTCCGATCTTAGGGCTCACAGGCCGCCCGGAGGGTGCTCAATGGCGCTTGGTACAGGTCCCCTTGGACGACGTCAGGGACACACACACATGAACGAGGCTACCCGCACCCAGTGTGGGCGCTGCTCTTCGCGTTTGTGGGGGCAGACGGTGCTGGAGGAGCGAGCCCACCTCATTCCCTTCGGGATCGCATGGCGGCGAACGGCTTTGATGAGTACAGACACCAGCCCCGCTGGCACTCCGCTTGTCTACACGTGAATGCGGGTGGGTCGGTGCATCCCGGGCACTGAACAACAATGCGCTGATGGGCTGATAAGGCGCAGGCTTTGCAGAGGCACGATCTGAAGTGCGCCCGGGGGGAATGACATGCTGTTCCAAGCCGCAGGGCATTGGCACCGTCGTGTGGGAGATTGAAGTCATGGGATGGACAAGGCCATCCCCTGCAGCATGGAGTGGTGTGCTAGTCATGCTGAGGCAGCCAGTCTGGGGGAACGGACAATGATACGCAGCCGGGGGACACCGGGCATTCAGCCGCGGGTCAGTGCCCTTGGGTAGCTTGGGCGTAACTTGTCCACAGGTCAAGAATGGGGGTCCCGGTTCCCGGATGGGTCAGGAACGGGTCCCGGTTCCTGAAAAAGGGGTAATTTGTCCACAGGTCGAGAATTGCGGTCCCGGTTTCCGAATTGGTGGTAATTTGTCTTCGGGTCAGAAATGGGTTTCCCAGTTCCGAAATTGGGGATAACTTGTCTATGGGACAGGGAATGGGGGTCCCGGTTCCTGAATTGGGGGTCATTTGTCCACGGAACATATATATATATATATATATATATATATATATATATATATATGTATATAGATATATATAGAGCCTGTGGAGAAGTTAACCCCAATTCGGGAACCAGGACCCCCATTTCTGCCAAACGCATGGACAAGTTACCCCCAATTCGGGCACCAGATCCCCCCTTTCCTGACCCATGGATAAGTTACCGGACAGAACACCGGACCCTCTGTATTTTCTTTGTGGACGATTACCCCCAATTTGGGATCCGGCCTCCAACTATTGCAGGACACAAGTAGACTCCTGTCAACTTTTATTTTGTTGTTGGTGGGGGAAATGGTAAAATGTACGCAATTTCCGGGGGTGGGAGTCAACACATCTGAGCCGCAAATCACCTTGATTTGTATCCACCGGTCAAAAATGGGGGTCCCAGTTTCCAGATTGGTGGTAATTTGTCTACGGGTCAGGAATGGGGGTCCCAGTTCCCCAATTCCGGTAACTTGTCTATGCGACAAGAATGGGGGTCCAATCAAAGAGTATACAAGCATGGGGAATGTTGAGACATGCCACATAGTTAGCGCACTAACCCCCCGACCCCATCCACCCCATCCCCCCCAGTCCAGAGCACACCGGAAGAATCTATCATAACAAGAAAAAGCAGCCCAAGGAAGAGAAGTGGCCAATTAACGGCAGCGGGAGGGGACAGAGATGATATGCACGGATGGGTTGTCTGAACGGGTAGAGATGGGAGGGCAGTGGGTGAGGGGGGGTTTGGAGCATTTCGCCTCTAGACCTGAATTTGATGTATCAGATTATATGCCTTTGCATGAACAACAAACCATTGGACGCCTAGAGATTCGGGACATTTCGAGAGGATTGAGACAGGTAACAATGTACAAGTCAACTACCATCCCCTTCGACTCTGAGTTTGTAATGCAGTGGTGTCAAAAGTGGGCGTATATGTGGAGAGGGAATGACTGCTCCATGGCGGGGGCACCTGTGGCCCATGCGGGGCTACGGCAGCAAATACTGAACTTACTCAAAGTGTATGGAACACATGTAGTTGTACATCATGTTCCTGCAGGTCTGGTTGGAAGCGAAAGAGGGGACAAATGGGGAATGAGCAGAGGTTGAGGAGCCCACGTTGTCCAGTAATGATGAGCTGTTGTCGCAGGAAGCCAACTGTCAAATGAGCCCTTACTATTGATGTGATCTTGACCCTAACGATGGAGGGGGGCGAGTGCCTATCACTAGGGACTTCCTAGGCAGAGAAACGCTACCCACTATGTCCAGTTAAAGGATTACTGCAGGGAACAGTGCAATATACGGAACAGGAGGATGCCCAGATAGTGGGAACTCGAGAGCGAGCGGCCCCACCAATAGTGATAGAGGGAAATCACGATTTAACTCACCCTCGGTGGACTCCGTAATACCCCTCACAGCGCCCCCCCACGAAGACAGATACCGACGCGCAGTTATGTAACTTTGGACACTCCTTCGCCGGTGATGTGTCAGGATTTGGATGACTTTTGGTAGTAAAATGAGCACCAATTCAGCCAATAATTGACCAAAAGGCACCGAGGTGTATGTATGTAGCGGGTCCCGTGTCACCCGAGGGGGCATACGGTAGCTAAGTGTCCGGTGCTTCATTCCCCCACCCCCGAGGGGGGGCAGGGGAACTGGCACTTTTGGCCATTTTGGCCATTATCTCTTGGGGGCTGCTGGGGAACCGTCCTACGCCAGCAAGGTCTCACAGAAGGGGGGGCTAATTGCTGAGGTGGTTCTGGGATTCTACGGCGGGCGTGCAAATCTTGTGGCTGTCTTTTAGGACTCTTATTTTTTTTCTTTTTACTGAGGAGGGCCCTTAAGGACGGCGCACAGGAGGGATGGTACCCGACAGTGGTTGGAGGATAACTGACGTCGGTTAGGGGTAACTGACGTGGGTTGGACTGACGTCGGTTGGGGGTAACCGACGGTGGTTGGAGGGGAGGGCGGTTGAGGTGAAATCCTCCAGGCGGCCTTCTCCAGAATAGGGACATACAGGACCACCTTTTTTTCCCCTTAAGAACGGTGCTGGCAAGTCTGGTGGGACAGCACCAAATACTGCCTCTGCCACTCGATTTTCTGAGAGCCGCTTC
>OZ038382.1:33641958-33644458 GCA_964036045.1 Eutreptiella sp. 'Long Island Sound 2002'
TGAACAAGCAGCGTACGCCATTGAGGGACGATGCGCGGGTGTCTGTACGCTGTTGTGGACACTGTGACGCCATACGCAGTGTTATCAATGCGCACAATGCAGTGTCGACCTCGCAGCGGGGGGCGGTGACCCGGTGGCTGCCACAGCGCGATATGTACGTCTCGGCTACACATGTCTAACCCAAACCCTTGCCAGCCACTGCCAGCTCCACCGATCTTAACGTCCGTCTCTCGCACACAGGGCCAGGCTGTGACGGCTAGGCATGCACTGTTGCACTCTGGCATATACACCGGCACACGGCACATATTGGGGATCATGGACAGAAGGGCAGATACAAGGGTGCAGGGGACACTCAGAAAGACAGAGGCAGGATGGGGGTACAGCCGCGGGTCCCACTGAAGATGTGCCACCGTGCTGCGCTCTGGCGGTATACTGCTCACGCCTCGCAGGAGGGCTGCAACGTCAGGCGCCTCCTCGGTGATCAACTGAGCCATAGCAGACGTGACCTGCGCACACAGAGCGGCCGCGGGGATGTCTAGCGCCACTCGCAGCAGGCTGTGGGCATCAGCATTGGGCGTCATCCCCATCATGAGGGGCCACAGAGCAACGGTGGGAGGAGCGGACGCCATGAAACTGGCCAGCACACAGTGGTGTCCTGCGAGCACTAGGATGTCTCCTCGGGGTGTCAGAATTTGCAGTCCACTCCAAGTCCTGTATACATACACGCCGTCACGCTGCACTCGCTGAAGGAGACTTGCTAGCACACGAAGCATCCCATGCAGCATGATCTGGGCCTGTGGGCAGTCTCGGAGAGAGTGGCAGAGCCTGTGGACATATTCCTGCCCACAACGGCCGCATAATCCTGCATCGTGGTCGTCGTGTACCAGGGGTGACCAGTCCCAGTACTGTGCTATCAACTGTACATGTCCACTGACGTGTGGGTGCGGGGCACTGTGTGACACCCACAGGTCCGTGAGCGGCGCTGGGACAGTCCAGTGGTCCCAGAATTGAAAGGGCAGTGCTTTTTCCTCCGTGCTGCGGCGGTCATACAGGGTCCAGCTGAACTCCGCGCGTATTGCCCGTTTGAGGTCCGCAATGACACCGTGCGGTCCTTCTATAACTGGCGTGGGCTGGCCACTATGGCACCATGTCGATGGAATTCTCCATGTCGATGCGTTGTCGCCTTTCCACGCTGCCTTTGACTCTGCATCCGCTTCTTTGTTTAAAGCGGAGAGTAAGCCTCGCGTCTTGGTGTCATGTTCTGCTGGACACCAGCCACATCGAAACGGACAGCGCTCATACAGCAGCTCCAGGGACGCAGCAATCTGAGTTCGCGGCTGCCAGTGCTGCGCCTGCAGGTTTCGAGCATTGCAGTGGACAGCCGCGGACTGATTGTCGCACCACGGCCATATCATGACACCTTCTTGTTGCATAGATCTCACTGTGGTGTGGAGACTTTCAGCTACAGCCGTGGCCTCCATATCCATGGTGCTGGAGTACTGGGCTCTGATTTGCGCCCTCCATCGTCTCAGAATGACTCCTTCAATCGTGGCCAGCACCGCCCCAAGGCCCCACGTGCACTGATCACAGGAAGTGCTGCAGTCTGCCACTAGTAGCAGGATAGGCACTGCAGTCTGAAATCTGAGTGGCATCGGCGCCCACGTGCCTCCGTTGCCTCGATATAGCCTGAATGTCCACTGACGCGTTGTGCACCATGCTGCAAAGACCCCAAAGTCGTTGACTTTCCTCTTGGCCACGGTCTCTGGAGTGGCCCCGCTGAAGGCCCGCTGTAACTCTCGTTGACAGGTTTCTCGCGCCAAGCGATTCGGCGAGTGTGCCACCTTCCATAATTCCATGACAGCAGACCTCCACAGTTTGTCTCCCGGCTTCGGAACAGCCAACCTTCCTTTGTTTGCAGCGCCAAATACGAATGATCGTGGCGTTCTGCGGGGAAGACGAAGGGCAAGCCTGCCTGCACCAGCTACTGTGGACGTCACCTGGGACACCGGCCCTTGTCGTTTCGTCTCCGCAACGCAGTCACTGGGCCAGTCATCTTGGCACCTGTAGACCCAACGCACTGTGATCATGCCGTCCAGAATAACCCTCAAGAGTCTCACTGATGTTGGGTGTTGGGCCAGCCTGGACATCACTTTTCGTGAGGCCTTTCGTGCTTCGCGCTCATCATCTGTCGGGCTGGCAGCAAGATGCACATTGCCTCCCACCATTTTTACATACTCTTGTGGCCCAGCACTGTTGATGTCTTGATTCTCCACCCGGATGTGGCTGGGCTCTTGGGCAGCACCTTGCTTTGATGGTCTTTGGGCCATTAGGCCAAATTTATCGGGGTTGCACTGGCCGTTCAGCCGGCCAATTTCCGTCACACAGACATCCGCATTAGCCTGCATGGTGTGCTGTGTCGGTGCTGCTACAATGGCATCGTCCACGACCATCAGTGCCGTTATCTTGTGTTGCCCGGATATTGTTTCCAGCGGCACCTGTT
>OZ038382.1:33649458-33773397 GCA_964036045.1 Eutreptiella sp. 'Long Island Sound 2002'
GCCTGCTGTGTGCCTAGGCGAGGAGGTTGTTGTTGTTGTTGTTGTGAATGTTGTTGTTGTTGTTTTTGTTGTTGTTGTTGTTGTTGTTGTTGTTGTTGTGATTCTTGTTGTTGTCGTTGTTGTTGTTGTTGTTGTTGTTGTTGTTGTTGTTGTTGTTGTTGTTGTTGTTGTTGCTGTTGTTGTTGTTGTTGTTGTTGTTGTTGCTGTTGTTGTTGTTGCTGTTGTTGTTGTTGTTGTTGTTGTTGTTGTTGTTGTTGTTGTTGTTGTTGTTGTTGTTGTTGTTGTTGTTGTTGTTGTTGTTGTTGTTGTGATTGTTATTGTTGTTGTTGTTGTTGTTGTTGTTGTTGTTGTTGTTGTTGTTGTTGTTGTTGTTGTTGTTGTTGTTGTTTTGGTGGGTAGGTCTGGGGCCTGATTGCCTTCGCAGTTGCTGTTTGCTGAGGAGATTTCCCCCCCTACTAAAAAGCCCCCCTCCAACCGCCAACCTGCAACCGCAGTCGGTCACCCTCCAACCGCCATCGGTTACCCTCCAACCGCCGTCGGCTATCCTCTTGCTGCCGTCGGTTACCCTCCAACCGGAAAAGAAGTCGTAACGGACAGGGTTTTTTTTTGCGTTAAAGAACCCCTGGACCTGTTTGCCAGGTACCCCCCTCGCTTTGCACAACCACTGCCTTGTCTAGTCACCACAACCCATTGACACCGTCAATTTTGGTTCCTCAGGCGGTGCCTGCGCATGGAAAGGGGGGGGGGGCTAGTTCCGGTCCTCTCCCGCGCCACAGATGTAGGTGGGCTACAATCAGTTGCAGAGGTTGTGTTTCTCAACACGACCCGTGCACGTCTTTGTACATTTCAGGGGAGGCGAAAATTCCGCCCGGGGACAATTCCGCTGAGGACAATTTCGCCCGGGGACAATTCCGTCGGGGGACAATTCCGCCAGGAAATTTTCGCCACCCTTGAAATCCCCCAAGCTCCAAGTGCCATACGCCCAAATGACTGCAATAACACAACAAGACATGCCCCAGACAGACACTCCAAAACTGCAACACATTGCCACAACAAAGAGGGCCAGTGCCTCCAGCGCCAGTTCCCGGATCGGCAGCACCAGATTTCATACGTCTGCGCAAGAAACGGTTGGCTCAGGCGCGTTCGTAAGCGCTTGGCTCTTCTTAGAAAACACAATCCCTCTGCAGCGGTGGCGAAAGATGGAACTGTTCCACCAAAATTTCGCCATTTTTTTAACGACGGAATTTTTCCCGCGAAATTGTCCCTGGCGTTTGCAAGGGTCGCACAGTCTACACACGCGCGCCGCATGGCACGTATGTACACGAGTATGTCAGAGATGCAAGCCGCTGTCTTGGGCTGAAATACTACCTTGGCAGCGAATATAAACAACGGATGGGGCAGAGTACAGGTCAGCACACGTGCGTCGATCTGTCCGTATTGTAGTTGTCCTGATGATCCTGCGATGGGAGCAAAGACTCTACCGGGACTGAGCACCAACGGTTCGGGAACGGTTATGCCCTGCTGTAGTCCGACACGATTTGTTGAATGTGGTTTGCGGCCCCGGCGTCCACGACCCCAAAAGGGGGATAGGGCTAGCGCGGTGCATCACACGGTGCGGCAAGGGTTTTTCCCTTTCCCGCCACCGACCAATGAGACCATCCTTTGAGCAAGGGTGGTTGAGGTCGTGTAGCGCGGTGCACGCGCGGTGCATTACGCGGTGTCAGCGCGGTGCACCGTTACCCCCAGGGGGGGGGGGGGGGCGTATTATTTTGGTACCGTGTGGGGGGAGTCTTGGACACGGGGGGAGGGGGGGGTGCCGTGTGGTGTTTTTTTGCAGTTTTTGGCTTTTGCATCCTGGGTTTTTGAGTGGTTGCTGAGTGTTAGATTGGCTCTGGGACAGTGACCTCAACACTACAACCGCCCTCTAGCGGGGTGCCTCGTGCACTGTGCTCAAATTTGGCCATTTTGTTGACCACCCACGAGGGTCCTTAAGGACGCTCTCTCTCTCTCTCTCTCTCTCTCTCTCTCTCTTTTTCTTAAGGACCCCCTCTTAAGGACCCCCCTGGGGGGCATTTTTCCGCAGGCTCCAACCGCTGTCGGTTACCCTCCAACTGCCGCCGGTTGCTCTCCAATGGCCTTCGGGTGCCCTCCAACCGCTGTCGGTATCCGTGGCTTTTTCAAAGCATAGGCGGAACACTTTTTTCCCCCGTTAAGGAGCCCCCGATGACCACCCACGAAAAAGCACTGCCATGGGCAAATTTGACAGTGATACCTACGCAAATCACATGTAGTACAACTCCAAATTACCATTTTCATCCCAAAGAGCCACACACATGGGTCCCTAGGTGCACCTAACCCGCCACTGCAAGGTCAGTGAACCCTACATCACTTTCATTGAAAGGTTAATTCACAAGTCCGGCTTCACCCACAGTGACCTACCTACCAAATCATTGGCGTTGTGTGCGTTGTGCCCACGTTGTGTGCGTTGTGTGCGTTGTGTGCGTTGCCGGACGGCCATTCATGACACTACCAACGCCAGCCTTGTGGCTCTTGTTGCACCTATCTGAGTTTACTCGACTCGTCCTGACTGTGTCAGCTCGCTTTTGATGGCTATGGTGCTGTGGATGCAGGATACACCTGCGCGAACCGGCTGTCATTCCGCCTTACAGCCCACCATTCTCTAAGCTTCCCAATGTCCTCCATACAGCACGCTTTCTGTGCACAATATGCGAATCTACTGCTGCTGTTCCTATATGAACACAAGCTGAAGACGGGGGCTATAATGGCACTGAGGGCAGGGCGGTTTTTAAGGGACAGGACTTTGCTGTCATCGGCCTCCAGGTGAGGCCAACAGAAGAGACCGGGATACTCTCCCTCTGTGGTTAGAACCTTAGATTAGTAGCACAAGCACAGCAAAAGACTCCTCAGATGTCAGTTGCCTGAATATTGAGTTGACTACTGCACGGTCCCAGTGTTTTGTTCCTGACATTTGGACCGAGCTGTGCAATTCGAGTATGTGGATGCCCTGTGCCAGTCGTGCTCTGTGTGGCATCACATGCACAACGTACACAACCATTCGCTCTTGTCATCTGCCAGCCGCGCTG
This sequence comes from Eutreptiella sp. 'Long Island Sound 2002', assembly GCA_964036045.1. Classification (NCBI taxonomy): domain Eukaryota; phylum Euglenozoa; class Euglenophyceae; order Eutreptiales; family Eutreptiaceae; genus Eutreptiella; species Eutreptiella sp. 'Long Island Sound 2002'. Next base: position 33,652,563 of record OZ038382.1, read on the forward strand.
TGGATGAGGACCCTGCTCTTGAGTTGTGGTTGTCGCCGCTTTGGGCAGGCCCTTGAGACCCCCGCTCTGCCCCTCATGGCCTGCCTGTGTAATGTGCGGTAGCCCCCTCGGCCACGTCCAGAACTCAGGTAATGCACCATTGCTGGGGCCTTGCCTGGAATGCAGTTGGTGGCAGCCATGCCAATTTCCCCGAGCCTGCGCACGTGGTACCTCCTGGGCAGATCAGGGCCGTCGGGCGCCCCCTTTCTCCCCCCATCCGAGGGTCACAGCTGAAGCTTGGAGGCAGAAACCCCGAGCCCTAAACATGGGTGCAGGCGGGGATAGCACAACTGCCCTACAGTCAGGGGGTGGTACCTGCCGCGCTTAGCCGACTTAAGTGGGCTTTTCTTCAAAGTTTGTGTGGAGACCTCAGGTCTTTGCCTGAGCGTGTGGTTGCTGTCAGCAGTGTAAACCGACAGCATGATGAGCAAGTAGGTGCCACATACCCTCTTGTAATGCAACTCCCTTTTTGCCTTTTGGCCAAATTGTCCATTACTTAAACCATGAACCTGTCAGGAAAAAGTGCCATACCAATGGTAATGTATTGCATGCTCTCCCAGGGTGAACATGCTTGATCATGCAATGAGGAAAGGTAACCCACTGCTCCACTCTTCCAGCTCTGTTGGTGGGTTCTGCCACCGTCGAATCAGAGCACTGGGTTTCAACAACTCCTCCACCTATGATCAACCGCTCCAGTCGAATGCAATGTGTTGATTGTCTCACATTCCATCTTTTGTCTTACAGAATGGGGCTGCCTTTCAGTGAATTGTGCCACATTGCATTGTCACTTAGCCTACACGAACATCACAATCACGACCACCCCCCTGTTGCCGGACGGCCATTCATGACACCACCAACACCAGCCTTGTGCCTCTTGTTGCACCTGTCTGAGTTTAATCGACTGGTCCTGACTGTGTCAGCTCGCTTTTGATGGCTATGGTGCTGTGGATGCAGGATACACCTGCGCGAACCGGCTGTCAGTCCACCTTACAGCCCACCATTCTCTAAGCTTCCCAATGTCTGACCACGACAGACGACCACCACCCACCACCACCACCACCACCGCCACCACCACCACCACCACCACCACCACCACCACCACCACCAGCAACAACAAGGAATCTGTGGTAGGCGATGTGGCCTGCCGAAAATGAGATGGCATTCAATGTGATTAGAGTAACAACTTACAATTCCAGTTGTGGAGAGGTAAGGATCCAGTGGAGTGAATGCCATTCAAAAAGCATTCTGTGGGGCATGCTTGATTTACACAATATGCGAATCTACTGCTGCTGTTCCTGTGTGAAGACAAGCTGAAGACTGAGGCTATAATGGCACTGAGGGCAGGGCGGTTTTTAGGGACAGGAATTTGCTGTCATCGGCCTCCAGGTGAGGCCAACAGAAGAGACCGGGATACTCTCCCTCTGTGGTTGCCTGAATATTGAGTTGACTGACTGCACGGTCCCAGTGTTTTGTTAATGCTAGTGGACCACGAAGCAGACCACGTGGGTTCCATGGGGTAATTTCAACTTGCTAGTCTCCCAAAAACCACCCCCTGTATTCCTCGCAGGCATTCGCGCCGGAGGGGTGGTCAGTGGCAGCATCGGCAAGAGCACGTTCTGCTTTGACAGTTGGGGGGGTACGTCCTTGTGCCCCACTGCACCGGACAAAGCACTACACCCACCCACAAGCTCATGAACGCCAGCAAAGCACGTCCAAGGGCAGCAAAATGCCATGTGCAAGTGCTGTGCCCACCGCCAGTGAGTAGTTAGCCACCATTCGGCGGCGTTCAGCTGCAGTCGGCCATTGGCCTCCAATGTCGACAGGTCAAAGCAACAGAATGGCAAGATGAAATGAGAGCCTGAAACGTCCCCAGCCCCCCCGAAAACAATTTCATGATTTGCCGATGCTTGATCTAGCCAAGAATCACTCAACAAGAAATCGGCTGCATACTGCCCGTGCATCGCCCGCAAACGGAAGCACGACGAGGAGCCTACAAAACTACACAGAACCGACCCCCATCACCTCAAGCACCTGCCAGACCGCCGGAAACGCGTGGCACCAGGGCTTTCCTGGAGAAACCAGATTTTTTTTGACTAAGGACAGCCCTCAAGGACAGCACCCACAGACCACCAACCGCTGACCGCCAACCGCCAACCGCCACCAACTGCCAACCGCTGCCAACCGCCACCAACTGGCACATGATGGAGTGGTATCATCCCCCACCCACGGGCCTGGGCTGTTCTGTCCCGCAGGTGTTGTTGTTGATGACCACCGTTGAGCTGACCGCTCAACCTTCGGTGGAGGGTCTCGAGGGCCATGACCTTGCGCTCTGGTCCCGGAGGGCCGTCCCGGACGAGGTCTGGGCGCCGGCGGCGTGGCCGGAGCTGGAGCACGCCTCCGCGAAGTACCTCAGCCCCCCCCACACCACCGGCGAAGCGACCACCCCCAAGAAGCCCTCCCTCCTCCGGGACCCCTCCATCGAGTGCATCACGCTGCACGACGTGCCGCGCAGCCCTCGGCCCCCACCGCGCAGCCCGAGACCTCCTGCGGACCAGCACACGGCCCCGAGACCCAAACCGAGATACGTCCGCAGACCGTCTTTGGGGTTCCATTTGCCGAAGCTCTCGCTGTGCCCCTCGCCGGACCCTCTGGAAAGGGGTGTCGCACAGGGCGCCGCAGCGGTTTCGCACCGGGGGCTCCCGGAGATCCAGGAGGTCAGGAATGGCCTGTTCATTGGGACGCAGGCCGCGGCTTGTCAGAAGCAGCTCCTGAATGGGGTGGGCATCACGCACATCCTCTCGATGCTGGGCAATACACCTTCATGGTATGGGGACTGGTGTGGTGTGTTGTGCGGCGGGGTAGGATGGGATGGGATGGGATGGGAGGTGATGGGTTGGGTTGGGTTGGGCTGGCATGTGTTGTTTGGTTTGCTTTTCTGTTTGTTTCGTTTTGATTTTGGTTTTGATTTGGTTTGGTTTGGTTTTTCTTTTGCCTTTTTTTTTGTGTTTTGTTTTTGCTTTTCCCTTTGATTTGATTTGTTTTGTTTTGTCTTGATTTGTGTTTTATTTCCCTTCTGTACGTTTGGGTTTTGTTTTTGTTTTGTTTTGTTTTTTTTGCCTTTGTTTTGCCTGTGTTTTGTTTGGTATTTGTTTTCTTTTTGTTTTGTTCTGCTTTCGTTTTGTTTTGCTTTCGTTTTGTTTTGTTTCGTTTTGTTTTGTTTTGTTTTGTTTTTGCCTTTGTTTTGCCTGTGTTTTGTTGAGTATTTGTTTTGTTTTTGTTTTGTTTTTGTTCTGTTTTGCTTTCGTTTTGTTTTGCTTTCGTTTTGTTTTGTTTCGTTTTTGTTTGTTTTGTTTTGTGAGTACCAATTCTTTGCCTACAAATGGGGTTCACTGGCGCCGAATTCTATAATGTTGCTGGCCCTGTAAGCATTCGCCCTCCCAACAAACCGGTCCAAACCACCTTCTACTGGATTTATGTTGGAAAAAGTTTCATGGTGGTCACACTGACACGATCCACGTGGAACCCTGGCTGATTCAGCACAACTGCCTGGAATTACGAGGCCGATTTCAATACACAACCAGTACCATCCTGCACAACCCACAGAAGCACATTTCAAATTACTGTCATCCTGCAGTCTAAATTCAGTGGTATGAAGCGCCAATCTTTTGAATCACCCAAACGCAACCAGGCCAATATTGGTCTTAATTCTACGTGCAGGCTGCACGAAATGGCTAGCCCTCTGTTCCATACCTCCACACAGCCCACACACAGCACTGGAGGGCAGGGTTACAGGGTGACCCAGTCCCTCGCCCGTGCCCCCAGAGCTGTTGGACCAGCTCCTGTACCCGTAATGGCCTCCCCACCATGGTCCGTTCTGCCACCTCCAAATCACCTCGAAGAGAGGTTGTTAGATCAAGCGCAGGCACGGGCGCCATATACCCCCCCTTTGGGGGCGTCATTGGCATAGCATCCCCCAAAGCATGATGTCAGATGTCTAACCCCTTGTAAAATCATCATTTTGGGAGACAACATTGCCCCCCAATGCTTTTCTCATCTTGACCCCAACGCCCCTTACCTGGGTACCCCTTTTCTGGGGGTGGGGTGGGTTCAAAACTTCTTTGCGTATTGTGGCCGCTGTGTGTGGATTCAGACCTGGGTCCTGAAGAACTTTTTTCTTGTACATGGACCCCTAACCAATGGGGGAGTGTTAGCGCGCCGGGCATCTTTTTTTTACCATTCCCCACCCGTGCCTGTTTTTGCCCCCCCTTCTCGCCGTACCTTCTCGCCGTGTCTAAGAAATTGGCCCATCCTTTGCACCCAGTTTATGACGATGGCAAGGGTGGTGGTGGGAAGTGGTGGGAGTGACATTTTGTGTTGTTGAATTCTCATATATCGGCTTATGCAAGGTGCCTTGCAGAGAAGGTTTGCAGTCAAGTGCGGTCTACTTGGGGGACTTCCCAAGGTGAGGATAAACCTGGGGCTAAGATAGATAGGGCTAAGAGATAAGAGACTTAATACAAAGGTAGCGCGCCGGGCGCGCGCCGGGCAAACATTTTCCCAATGACGGGGGGTCCCGGGTCCGAACTCCGGGTCCCCCGGTCATGCCCCCCCTATGGGCCCTTGCCGATGAGCTGCTTAAGAGATTCCAAAATTCGACTTTTTCCGAACCCCTTCCGCTTGCGAAACAGGCCCGAGGAGTTCCGGTACTACACTGTACAGCACATGGACTCGGACAACTGCAGACTCCTGGAGAACCTGCTGCTTGCCAGCACCTTCATCCAAGAGGCTCGGATCCGTGGCTGCAAAGTCCTGGTCCACTGCCAGAGCGGCATCAACCGATCAGCCGCGATGGTGATCGGGTATTTGATGATGGAGGAGCGGTTGTCTTATGCGGAGGTCCAGCTTTGCAATGCCTGTGGTAGAGCCGGGGGCAGTGGCAGCACCTGTGGTACGTACATCGGCCACATCCGCACCCCAGCCCCCAATATGACACGACCAACAGCGGCAACTGCACGGTCCGCTGGATGGGCCTCAGCTCAGTACGGGGGGTCGGGTTTTCAACTCCGGGGGAGAGGGGGGGGGGGCTAATAGAGCCCCCCACAATTGGGGGGGGGGGCTTCGGGAAAAGGGGGGCGTCAATTGGGCCCTTTTGGGGGGGGTCTAGCCAGAGGACTGTATCAACCCCCCCTCCAGATCATGTGTCCAAAGGCTGGATGCAGGAATTGTCTACGGAGGAGCCGCCAGACACTGATAGAGAAGGACTACACAACGGTCACAGCCAAGATTACCACCTTCTTGCTTTTGTCCTCCCACGGATACGCCCGTACCACTCATGGTGCAACGTGCGTAAAGCAGTCAGTGTGCCACCCCCCCCTACGAATCTCCGGACATGCAGAGCGACCCTCTGGGCTGGCGTCGAGGTGGCAAACGTCCAAGGGACCCATGCCCCCAAGGCAGACATGTAAGGGGACCCCTTTGAATGCCTGCAACCCACGATGAGTTGAACAACCAATTTGGGAAGTGCGAACCTCCACAGACTCGCGAGTACCGTGCGACCGCCTAAACTCCGCTTCCTCCTTCTGGTCTTGGATTCCCGGCATGAGCAACGGTTTCATGGCACGGCAGCTCTGAAGATCATCAATGAGAACGCAGGGCGTAGGGCTCATTTCAAGTTGGCAAGGACAGACAAGGGCACGCCACCAGCCCACAGAAAGGCAAGAGAAAGGAAGTGGGGATTCACAAAGCCTCCATTTGGCATGGGTGCCATGAAGTCTGGTGGGCTTGGGGACATGACTGCCGGGTTGAGGGAGGCGCTGCAAGCTGGCTCTTGGTGTCATTGGGGAGGGTATCCAAATGTGTTGAGGGGTCCCACTATCCTGGGCATTCCTCGCTTGCCCACTCAGCGGGGGCTATGGAGGTACAGTGGGGCCCGTGGGGTTAGGGGAGCTGTGCTGCCATGGTCGGCGTAAAGGATTCCAACTTCAAGCAGCAATAGGCCATGTCGTCTGAGGGGGAGGGGGTGCAAACACAAGCACCTGGTGGACCCTTTTGTCAGGTGCTCAGTGAGGGTTGCATGGCAGAGCTTTACACCCGCTTCTGTTCGTTTTGTTGCATTGGCACGGTTTGGGGTGGCGCGAATTGGAGGTGGTGTTGGGGGACCTCCCACATTTCAGCGGGTTCATAGCGCTGGGGCTCTTCAACCGTTTGCACCAACACAAAGTCAGTGACCATATAGAGGGGTTGGATGGGGTTATTCCAGCCTTTGAAATAGCCCTTGACTTGGTTGAACTAGCTTTTGTTTGGCCTCACTCTCCAAAGTTGGCAGATTGCGGGTTGGGGGATGGACCACACCCATGGAGTCGCTGCCCTTGGAATCTCCAAAACTAAGTGGGGTAGGGCCACCCCAACACATGGCCCGATGTGAAGGGCCATCACGTATGCCTCTCCCTTACCATGGATGAGCACTACCATCCAAATGCAAGCTGGCCTCTCGAATGGAGAGCTGGCTACTGCCGCCTCCTTAGCTTAGCGCGCTGGTCACAGCGCCGGGTGTTCAAGTTGCGGCACGCCCTGCACCATGCCACGAGCGGCTCAGGCCCAAGGCTCTCTGGAAAGGGAGGGTAGAAGAGAACAAGGAAGAAGGCCAAGTACCCCCCCCCCCCCCATGTCCATCCCCCCCCCGTGTCCATCCCCCCCCCCAGGGGGGGAACCGTCACTTGGCCCATGAACAATAAGAAATCAATAGGAAATCACAGGCGCCGAAGAAAATTTTTAGTTGGGTTATACTAGAATTGGCTGGTCGGGAGTGGTGTACGGTCCCCCCCCCCCCCCCCAGGGGGTGAACCGTCACTTGGTGACGGTTCCCCCCGGGGTGGGGGGGAACCGTGTACCCTGGGGGGGGGCTGGACATGGGGGGGGCGGGGTAAAAGAAGAGCTGGTAAAATTGCTTGTCTGCTGGTTACAAAGGACAAATGGGATTGGTTTCAAAATACCTCCCAAATAGTATGTTGAAAGTAGGATTTGTAATCCTAATCGTCTGCATTTTCCACCCCTTATGTAACCCACGATCCCCCCCCCCTCCTGCCCCTAGTGGCCCAGTGGGCGAACTCAAGGCAACGTTATGTTGAGGGCTTGGAGGCAACAAGACGCCAACAACTCCTGATTGTGGGTGAAGGTGCCACCCATGCTGCATCACACAAGGTGCTTCCATTGCGTCTAGGCACGGCTTGCACAACCTGAGCGGTGACGTTATCTTCGAGTGATCCCCCTATGAGAAGCGGATGGTGCACCGGGATGCGCACTAAAGGAACGATAAACACAACACAAACTGGGTACAGCCTTGTGCAGGGTTGCAGTATCCCGGAAGAGGAACGCCCGGTAGTCGCATTTAGGCCAGTGTGTTGGCCTGCAGGCAGCCCAGGCGTGCACGCTGCCTCACTGGGGCATGTGATGTGCGGGATCTGCAAGGCAGTGGCACTGGCAAAGGGGTTGCCCGCGCCCCCGGCCGTCGGGTGTGCCCCGTGCCCTTGATCTCACCCCCCAACCCAATGCCCCAAACAGAGGCCGAACCGCCGGTCGGCCCCCCAAGACCCAGACAGACGCTGGCACAGCGGCGCCCAAGTGGTGCCGGTGCCATCCCCCCGACGGAGGCATAGGGCCCGGGGATGTGGCAGCAGCAGTCCCCACGTCCCTCTCCCCCTTCAGTGCAGGGGTATGCCGCCGCCGCCCCCCCCCCCCCCAGTGATGAGTGTTGTGCGGGGGAGGGGGGGACGCTCGGGCCAACAAATCCACGGGCCTCCGCGGCGGCAGGGACCAGATTGAAGAATGAGGCATTTCAGGGACGTGTCCGGCATCTTGTAGGATAGTTCACGTTGTGGTAGTTGAACGGGCCCGCAGGGCTATCTGCATCAGGGGACCTCAACGGGCGAAGCGGAAGGTGCCCATGGCAGTGTCACTGAAGAGCTGTTGGTTCTGACTGTTGTTGCTCTGCAGCCTCGTGCCTTTGTGGTAAGGGTTGGCATTCAGGGGGGGGGGGGGGGCGTTCTGCTGCAGTGGGAACTGGGCGGCATCGACGACGGGGCATTCGCCGAGTTGACCGGTTGGGCACGGCAGGTCATGCGGAGGCAATGGGTCGTGTGGCAGTGCCATCTTCCTTCCGGCCAAACTGGGTTTTGGTCGATGCCCGGCGGTCGTTTGCCGATCGGAAATCACCATCGGTTTGGGGGCCATAGCCCAAACGAGACCACCTCCCAGCCCCCCCCCCCCCCCTCTTAGCAACTCAGGTGTGGGGGTGTGGGGGAGGTGTGTGCGGCCCGTATTCAAGGACATCGTTTTGGGGTTGTGGTCTGCCACATGCAACACTGCCATCGAATCCTCGGAGATATTGTTTTACGGTTGTGGTGCACCCGCCAACAGTTGAGCAACGTGCTCTGCAAGTCAGACCTGCACCCGCCGAGGGTTGAGTAGCATCCGCCGCAGGTTCCTCAAAGCAGCGCCAGGAGCTGATGTCACTGTGCAGTCTGCAAGGCTGTGTGTGGGACCTCCGAATCGGCTGAATGTCACACACATGGGCTTGCAGGTCACAGGCTGTCACGCCCCCCCCCCCCCATTGTGTAGGGTGTGAGTGGGTGGGGGTGTGGGGAGGGGGGGGGGGGGAACTGTGGAGGGGGGGGGGGGCGCTCCCTTTAACAATTCGGCACACACAACTTGCCCCCCCCCCCCTGGCCAACCACCAAGGCCTTGTGCCAACCCCCCCCCCCCCCCCTCTGGACCCACCTACTCTCCCCTTAAAAGATTGGGCCAAATTTCGTCCCAACCTTCACCCAATCAAAGACTTTCTCTGGCACCTTCAGCGCCAATTAGTCTAGACCAACAATTTTCTTTGGCGCCTGTAAAAGCTCAGCACCACCCGAGGGGGGGGGGGGGGTGGACCCCCTCCCCCCCCCCCCTAAAAGCAGCCCCGGGGTCGCGGGTGTCCGAGTGGTTCCATGCCCCGGCTGTCCCCATGCCATCCCCCCGGCCCCTGTGCTCCGCGTCGGACCCCCTGGCCACGCCTTGTGTCGCTCGCAGGCCCTGGACGTGGTGCGAGAGGTCCGGCCCTGCATCCGCCCGAGCGGGGGGCTGGTGGAGCAGCTCCTGGCGTGGGAGGTCATCCTGAGCATGGGGGACCGGTCCGGCAGACACGGCCTGGGCCTGTCGCTGCTGGACTCCATCAGCAAGGCCTACGACGAGGAGCCGTGCAAACTCCCGCCCATCAAATTGTGATGCCCCGCCGCCCCGGCCCCCGCCAGGGCACCCCCCGTGTCCATTGCACGCGCTGCGTCGTGCGCTTCGTCTGACCCGGTCCGGACGTGTGCGCGCGTGCGCTGCCTCTCGGTGTTGGTTTCGGTGGAGGTGCGGTGGGGTGGGGTGGGGTGGGGTGGGGTGGGGATGTGTGGTTCTCCGGGCGACGTCCGGACGCCCGCGTGTGGTTCCCCTTTTGTCCCCCGCAGCGTCCCTTGCGGTTCGCAGGGTCATTGCCCCCTGCCCCCCCCCCCCAGTGCCCATGACAGCCGTGTGTTCCCGCTTCCGGGATTCGAACCGGGGTACCTTCAATGCAGGCGTGACGGCCCTTGGGGGGGTCATTGCCCCGCCCCCAAATGCCCATGACAACCGTGTGTTTCCGCTTCCGGGATTCGAACCGGGGTACCTTCAATGCAGGCGTGACGGCTGAGCTGTGTTAGAGAGAGACATCTCTTCGTTGGCAGCCACGGGGGGTTTGTGGTGCCGGTTCCCATGGCCATTTCACTGTCGGGGCGGTCCCCCGGGGACGACACAATGAACGCCACGATCTGTTCGCCGCGCCAGACCCCGTCGCGGGGCACGGCACCCGGCCTCACGCGACACCCAAGCGCCTGTCGTCTGGCGCCTTCACCGCAAATGTCTGTTCCGTGCGGGTCCTGCGTTGGCTCTGGCCCCCCCTCCGACGCCCCGTGCCCCCCACCGCACCCCAGGCCCACGTCCCGCACCAGCACAGCCTTGGGCTTTGGGGCCCGTCGGCGCCCCCTCCCCCGACGCCTTCGGCGACCGGCCCGGACGTCAGAGAGGGACACGCGGCGTTGCCAAACTCACGGCTGGTCCGGGGGGGGGGGGGGGGTCGTGCACTCACAAGAGTCGTTGCCCGGACCCCATATGCGGTCACCCCGGCCAGATAGTGTATAGCATATATCATGCCTCATTTGCCTGCTAACAAGAGCACTGTGGCCAGCCTCATTTGCCGATGGCTTTTGCGTAGTGCACACTGGGATGGCTGGCGTTACGCCTCATTCCACGTACACCACGACGGGGATCATCATGACTGGTGCGGCGATTGGAGTGATGACTGGCTAGTCTTACGGAGCCTAGCCTCGACCCCACCCACAGGTGGGGGGGCGGGGGAGGGGTCTCTTGTTTGACCTGACTTCAGAGCTCTAAATCCTGCGTGCTTACATGGTTTGCTGCATATATCATACTTGTATGCTCTTTGTCTGTCCAATCTGTGTATGCCAGAATTAAGGCTGATGATGTTGCCCTCTCTCCCAAGCAAAAAGTCACACTCACACTCTTCATCCAGACTTTTTGCGAAAGGCGCCTCGGGCCGTTTTTCGGCCCTTGACAAGCTTTTCTCTCTTTCTTGTGAACTGCATGTTCGGCGGGTTGTGCTGACGTTGACTCAAACAACACACCACACATGACAGCTCACACGTCACCATTCGGGGGGGGGGGGGGGGGGCAGGGGGGTGCTGGCCCGGGGGCTGTCGTGGGGCTCTGGTGGCCCGTGTGCGAGGTCCCCTTCGTACACTAGGCTGCCCCCCCCCCGCCCGGAGAGGAAGGCAGGGCAGGCCCACAGGCCTCAATCCGGAAGGTCCCTCCCCACATCCGGACCTTGTGTTGTGCGAGGGACCCCCGTTCAGGGCAGCCCTTGCTCCTGGTGCCTTCGGACTGCCCTTAAGTGCCTCGGTTACCCTCTACCCGCCGTCGGTTAGCCTCCATCCGCCGTCGGTTAACCCCCAACCGCCGTCGGTTAACCCCCAACCGCCGTCGGGTGACCTCCACCCGCCGTCGGTTAACCCCGAACCGCCGTCGGTTGACCTCCAACCGCCGTCGGTTAGCCTCGAAACGCCGTCGGTTAACCTCCCACCGCCGTGGGTTACTCTCCAACTGGTTGCAGCCTGTGCCAGACGCCAGAGGGACTGCCTTGAGCTCGGTAGGTGCCGCCTTGAGTGCTCTTGCGGATCTGGCGGAAGGTCAGTAATCCTGGGGGCCGCATGAGGGCCCTGGAGTCGTGAGCGTCGACTGCAGAAGCCGCAGTGCCCAGGCCCCTGCTGTTCCACTGCTCGCAAACAGCCGTTGTGCACCGTGTGGTCGTGGACACGATCCGCACCCCCGATACGACCCCTCCTCGCGGCGTTGGAGGTGGTGGATGTGAGCGTGGCCTTGTCGGAGTGACGGCGGGGAGAACGATGATTATTTGTGCTGATTATCAAAGCCGTTACGGTCCGCCGGACATGACGGCCGGGCGTCACCGATCCGGAGCTTTTGTTAAATATTACATATTGTCAAAGTTGTTGTGGGATCATTTGTGGGATCATCGTCGCACTGGACGGCTCTGACCCTTGATTCCGAGGGGTTGTCTCGAGTACTGTGAAGTCAGTAGGCGACGCCAGCTCATCTTTGGTCTGAGCCAAAAAAAGATATTGTTAAAGTCGTTGTTTGCGTAAGTTATCTGCTGCGGAGTGAACAAAGTTTCCTTTTGTCCGCCCTTTCACTTCCATCCCCGAGGAACTCGGGATATGCACAGATCTGTGCCGCACCCCCCCCCCCGCCCGACGACCTCGCGCCCCTACTCATAACCTCCGCCCCGCGGCTCGCGGCGGTACTGCCGTGCCCCTGCCCCGCCCCCCCCCCCCCCTGTGCCTCGAGGGCCGCGGTGTACTCGGGGCGCAGGGCACTGGAGCGCGTGACGCCCCCGCACAGACGACGCAGGTCATGTGCACGCCGCCGGACAAGCCTCAGAAGTGGTGGGGGTGCAGGTCCGCCGGCCCTTCATCATCCGCAAGACACCCCCCGACGCCCCCCCCCCCCCGGGGCCCTTATGGCGGGGCACCCCCATGGCCCCCCCGTCCGGCCGTGCCCCTTTCCGTCGGACACGCCCCCTCCACGTGCTCAGGGGAGGGCCGTGCCGTGCAGGGCCGGCACGTGCCCGGGCCCAGGGCCCTGCGGTGAGTGCGGGGCGGGGGGGCCACGGCCGCCGCCCTATCAATGTGAACCGCCTGTCCAGACAGGCCCACCGAGGGTCGCCAGCGGATGTGCTGTGCCCCTCACAGTGAGTGACGTGGGCGGTCTGATGCCCACGCGGACGGCACAGGAATGGCGGGGAATCGCATCGCCGCCAGGGCGGTCCTTAAGGGACGAGATTTTTTTTTTTTTGCTAAGGACAGCCCTTAAGGACCGCCCCAAGGGACCACCAACCGCCAACCGCCAACTCCCATTAACTGCCAACCGCCACCAACCGCCAACCACCAACCGCCACCAACCGCCAGCCACCAACCGCCGCCAACCGCCAGCGGTGACCAACCGCCAACTGCCAACTGCCAACCACTGCCAACCACCAACCGCCAGCCGCCAACCGCCGCCAACCCCCACCAACCGCCACCAACCGCCAGTTGCCAACTGCCAACCGCCAACCGCCGCCAACCGCCAACCGCCAACCGCCAACTGCCACCAACCATGGTTGAGCACATGGAGTGCCCGCGGGCTTTTTTGGGAAACCGGAACACTTTTTTTTTTTCATTAAGGACACCCCTGATCGCCGGGGTGAGCGCTCGTCCCACTCCGCCGGGCCTAACCCGCCGGGGGTCGGAACGCGAAAACGGTTTTTCTCCCGAAAATCAACAAAAACCAAGGCATTCCTGATTTTGACCCGACAAAAGTGAGTTCCTTTCTTTCCAGACCCCCACCCCAGCACCGGCCCCGGCCCCGGCCCTACAAAGTGGCTTTTAGTGGATGCGGGTCCGGGGGGGTTCTAGGGGGCCCCGACCAATAATTCATCGGGGGATATTGTTACTGGACAACAAAGTGATGTTTTACAAACCAGCAGTTCGACCCCTTGGGGTAGGGTACACGAATGGGGCCCAGAAAGGGGGTGGGAAGTGGCGTTGCGGCCCCCACAATGCCGGGACAGGCCCTCTCTGTCTATTTCTTGTCGCACCATACACCCCTTTGCATCCCCTCGCCAGGGCACAACATCACGGATACCCCGTGGCTCAGATATTGTTTTTCGGGTTCATTGGCAGGCCCACGGTTCCTCCGTGCAGTACATTTTCCCCTAATCCTGCCTGTCAATCCCCCCCCCCCCCCCCGCACCACCACTTACAAGAACAACGCCCTTGTCACAACGATGCGAGGTGTTGTTTTTGCAGGACCTTAATAGTCGGTGCTGTCTCCATATTTTTCTGAACCGCTGAAGGGAGGGGCAACAGGGGGCCGGGCAGTAATCGGCATCCCTGAAATATCAGCTCCAAAATCACAGAGAGAATTTGATGTTCTGGGCAACTATTCGGCCGTCAAGGCAGCGTGAGCACCCATTGTATGAGTGAGTTGTGGCGCAAAGTCCTCATGTGTTCACCAAGAACCGCACAAAGATGGTTGCCAATGTGGGGGATGGTGTAGGGTGGTTGCTTCGCCCTTTCCACCACCGCCAATTGCAACCAAATCACTCCACTATATCAGTCCTCCGCAGTGCAAGCAGGGCATGCTTGCTGTACAACAACTAGTGCTGATGCGACTCTCCCACATTCCTCCGTATCTCCCCTACCTCATGTGACCCATTTTTTACAGTTTTTTCCCACTTCATCCTGGAAGGTGTCTTTGAAGAAATTCCAATCATAGTCTTGCACGTTGCAGCACGGGCCATGGATATTTGGATGCAAGGCTTTCAGCAAGAACCACAACAATAGGGTGCACCCATGGGCTTCTCTATGCTTGTGCCGTGGGTTTGGAAACTACTGGGGGACTTGCACTTAGTCTTGTAATATGGGCTTCAGGGGCTAGTTTTGTGGGCATTTGGAAGGGGTGCAAGTTGGAGGCCTTCCCGTGAACGTGTGTTCCAAAATGAGCGCATGATGCGCGCACAGGGCAACCACTTCTCCATCGACATGGCCATCTGGGCCTCGATGATCGATGATCATTGTCTTGCTGCTTCTGCAGCCCACAGTCATTGCGCCTCATGCACACTGGGAAGCCTGCGGGCGGGGCAGTCTCCCACTGCATAACCTGGTTTCAGACTCAGCCAATCCTCACTACATGTCAGATCCGCTGCCACAGTCATTTGTGGGGTCATTGTACCCCCCCCCCCCTTGTCGTTCCCCACCCCTTGTCGTTCCCGGGGGGGGGGGGGGGATCACTTGGTCAACCCAAAATTTTTCGTTGCGCCTCATTGTGTTGTTGTGTGGGTGACTGTGTTGTGGGGTACTACCACTTGTATCCATTGCACTCATGGCAGGACATTTTGCTCACTTTCGCTGAAATGGAACTTGACAGCACAACAATGTTTCCCCCTGCGACAAATGTGATGTTCATCTGCTCCACAGGGGAACCTGTTTTGGCGCAGGTCGTTGGACATTCGGAGCACGGTGATGCATATCGCCGCATCACTTATGACCGTGATGGCAAGACCGTCTTGCAGGACCGTGCGTCTGTTCAGCGCCTCTCACTGCCACGTGCTCACTCTCCGCCCCGCCCTGCCCAATCGGAGGCTTCATCCTCGACCCGGGCAGAGCAACGGGCATGGTGCGGTCCCCCAGGGGGGGGGGGACCGTCACTTGGCAACCGTCCCCCACGGGGTGGTGGGGGACCGTGTTCCCTGGGGTGGGGAACGACAAGGGGGGGGGGGGGTAGCACTGGACGGCTCTGAACCTTGTATCCGAGGGGTTGTCTCGAGTACTGTGAAGTGAGCAGGCTACGCCAGCTCATCTTAGTCTGAACCAAAAAAAAAGATCATTGCCTTGCTGCTTGGGCCTTCTGAGGGTGTGCGCAAGCGACACCCTTATCAGAACAGCAGCAGGTGTTGCCGTTGTTCTCGCAGGGGGGGTGCCATCTGGGCAAGCGGCTCCCTGCATTTGTTTGAGCTGCGGTCCGCCATAACCATGACCGCCACCCCCCATATCAACCCCCCATACCAACCCTCCACAGTCAGCCCGTGGTCAGGCCGCTCTGGCGCGTGGTGTGGGGGCGGGGGACCGCCGTGCCTCACAAGGAATGTGACTGCTACACTGTCTGGCAATGGGGCACAGCACTCTCTGCGCGGTGTGCGGTGCCGTGGCGGCGCCCACGCGGCGGCCACGACAAAGCGATCTGGCGGAGGGCCCGCAGGGGGATGCCCCCCTTCGTCCTCCCTCCCCCCGCCCCGCATCACGCCAAGGGGGGCCCTTGCCATTGCGGAGGGGGCCACGGTGCCCTCATCCCGTTTCCCCTCTCGGTGTCCACCCACAGCCATCCCCTCGCTCTGCATCAGGCCGCATGTCCCCTTCCTTGAGTCCGTCCCCGCACCCCCTCACCCCCCCTTCGTCCCAAATAAATACGTTCGATACATCCAGTGTACCTTCGCCCCGGCGTAGCTTGTGTGCAGCGAGAGCCATGCGACACGTGGGACTAACAATTTTCAAGCCTCCCGCACGCTGAGACACCAAAGCCCCCAAAAAAGTCCACAGAGGGCGATGGGGGGCCCTGTGGGTCTGGATGCAGCATGCAACGCATGGTGGTCGCGGTTGAGGGGATCCTCTGCATGGGCATCGGCTGGCCCCCTGTGGGAGGGGGCTTTCATCTTGTCCCCCAGGGGTGAGGGGAAACCGTCACATGCAGGACAGTGGCGAGGGCAGCTTGGCCGTTTACCACTCTTGTCAACCCCCTTGTGACGAGTGTTTCGAGGGTTGGGCGTACCATTTGTATGATTCCTTGGCATTTTGCAGGTGAATGACCTGCAAGTTGCGTTTGTGGGCATGTTTGCATGGTTGGCCGTCTGTGGTTCAGTGGGGTGTTTGTGGGTTTTGTCACCACGAGGTCTACCTGTGCGTGCAGAACTCATAATGTGATGCACATCAGATACAATGGTGTCCGGGATACAGAACCTTCCCATGCAATGGATGTTTGCAATCTTCTCCCCTGTCGGGAGGGACTGTTACTTGCTTTGTTTTGGGCAAGTGTTGTTTTCTTGCAATGTGGAACCAGAGGTGTTTATTCATACGCAGAGGCTTGTCAACGAGAGTGCCATGGTGATTGGGTTGCAGCTACCCTATATACTGCATTGCCAGAGCAACCAACGCTTTCAGATAATAATCCTCCGCATCAATCAGATCCCCAAGTTGAACCTCAAGCCAACACACACACACACACACACACACCCCTCCCCAGACCGGAAGACAAAGGATTGCTTCTTTTGCGTACCCCTAAGAAGGTGGAATGGCAGTGGGAAATGCCCTTTTTGGCGGACCTGCTACGCTGGCTGAGGGAACTGTGAGGGAACTGCACTGGGCCCCTGAACCAGGCACAGTGACGTTCTTGGAACTCGCACTGGACTTTGAGGAATTTGCGCAACGCACCCTCCCACACACTCCACAGGCAAAATTTAAGGGCACCACCCTTTCACTGCAAGAGAGAGGCCGGGTCTTACGGCTGGCAATGGCAAATGCGCAGCGCCTGGTCACCAAAGGCCATTTGCATCCAGCGCGTGTGGTCACACGCTGCAGCTCTTTAGTTCCTTTGGGGGGGCCGGCACTCTGCGGCCTGAACTGCCGCCCCTATTTCACTTGCCGCAGTGCCATGAACATGCACGTTCAGCAGTTAGCGGCATACTGTGAGCGCACGTGGGCCACCAAGGTTGGTCTCAACAGAATACACAAACTGCGCCCGTACACACATAGGCCACGCAGAACAGCGCAGGAAGTGGAGGAGCATCGACTACAGCGTGCACTCCAGGGGAATCTGCAGTTGGGGCTGGCTCCGTCCTCGGGGCAGACCACTTTTGCCAAAGGGGGGGGGGGGCTGCTCCTCCTTTGCAGCTGATTTCTTCCCTGTGATAGGGGATGGGAAGCTCCCACAGCGCCCCTACACCGGGACACGCAGGCGCGCAAACACACACAGGGCGCCACCACCGGCGCCGCCGGCTGATCCGTCAAAGTGTGCCCAGCACTCTGCTGACGCATGCACGACCTGCAAGAGACTTCGGCGCACAGCTGAAGCATGCTGTGCGCTGGGACATCACGCTGATGACCACATAGCACGCAGACCGCAACTGCAACTGTGCCCACGGCATGGCCTGCCACCGTGCCCGAGGTGCACACTCAAGCAAAGGGGAGTGCGCCACTGCTGTCAGCGGGGACACCATAAAGTGTGCACCCCAGTGCATGCGCGCCGGAAGCGCCCACTTGCTGCACATGCACAACTGCCCAACAAACGACCACGCCTGCAAGGGCCTGCACGTATCTCTACGGGTCTGCTGAGGTCCCCACACCAACCCCCCACCCCTCCAGCCCCCAAACGCAGGAGGCCGAAAACACCCCCCCCTCCGTCCCCACCAGCCCCAGTTCCACGGGGGCTGGAGGAGACCGTGGCTGAGGATGTCGCCCGCCCGCTTTTCGTGACGAGGCACGGGAGAGCAAACACTCTGGATACCTAGCCAGCAAAATACAGAGGTTCTGATTCCGCAGAAGGGAGGGAAACAACGTCACAAAGAGGCCTCAGCAGACCTGAGCCGAATGAGGCGTCCAGCCCAACGCTGCACAAGGATCCACCTCTAAAAGTACAGATCACACACACACACACACACATACACAACAGATTTCCACTGCCGACTGCCCCTTGCAGTGCGGCAGTATACTGACGAACTCCCCCTGCCCACTGTCCCCGGCAGTGTGGCGGTCCGGCAGTTTACTGCAGGATACCCACTGCCCATTGCTCCCGGCAATGCGACAGTGTTTCTGAAGGAGTACCACTGTGTACACACTGCCTACTGCCCCCCACAGTGTGGCAGTGGACAGAATGACACCACCGCAGTGCCACAGTGTGCTGAAGACTGCCGCCTCAGCACGGTGTGGGCCCCGAACTGTGACCCATGGGCGCAGCAGCCTGGCCATTGCCGCTTGGACACAGCGCCTTCGACACACAGACACACACGAGCACACATGCACACCAGTCCAACCCTCAACCCCATTCACCTGCAGCAGCAACCCGACTGGTGCCTTTCCCCTCCCAGTCTGCGGTACACCCTTGTCTAAGGGACAGCAGGTGTTGCCGCCATATTGACTGTGTATCTAATTCGATCCGGTACCAACTGTAAGAATATTAAGGCATGAGGGTTTGATTCCGAGAGGTTATCTCGAGTACTGTGAAGTGAGCAGGCTACGTCAGCTCATCTTAGTCTGAATCCCAAAAAAATATATTAAGGCATGAAGGTTTTCAGTCGAGGTGCCATTGTTGATGGTCACATAGCGCATCCATCAGCTGCTGTGCGTGACACCATCCCCCCTGCAAATCCGTCATTTGGGGTGCATTTAAAATCTGTGACCTCATAAAAAAAGAAACCGGGGATGATGCCTATCACCTTAGGCCCTTAACTCCTTAACCCAAACCGGGGGTGATGCCTATCACCTTAGGCCCTTAACTCCTTAACCCACACGGGGGATGATGCCTATCACCTTAGGCCCTTATATCCTCAACCCAACCAAAAGCCACAACCCGTTTTTTTCGGCCAAGGAAAAAATCTCACCAGGGATGACGTCATCAGAAAATGACAGAGTTGCAAAACTTTTTACAACATGAAAAACACAGGTTGCGGCTTTTGGATGATGCCTATCACTCACCTTAGGCCCTTAACTCCTTAACCCAAACCGGGGATGAAGCCTATCACCTTAGGCCCTTATGTCCTTAACCCAACCAAAAGCCGCAACCCGCTTTTTTCGGCCAAGGAAAAAATCTCACCAGGGATGACGTCATCAGAAAATGACAGAGTTGCAAAACTTTTTACAACATGAAAAAAACAGGTTGCGGCTTTTGGATGATGCCTATCACTCACCTTAGGCCCTTAACTCCTTAGCCCACACAGGGGATGATGCCTATCACCTTAGGCCCTTATATCCTTAACCCAACCAAAAGCCGCAACCCGTTTTTTTTGGCCAAGGAAAAAATCTCACCAGGGATGACGTCATCAGAAAATGACAGAGTTGCAAAACTTTTTACAACATGAAAAAACACGTTGCGGCTTTTGGATGATGCCTATCACTCACCTTAGGCCCTTAACTCCTTAACCCAAACCGGGGATGATGCCTATCACCTTAGGCCCTTAACTCCTTAACCCACACCGGGGATGATGCCTGTCACCTTAGGCCCTTATATCCTTAACCCAAGCAAAAGCCGCAACCCGTGTTTTTCGGCCAAGGAAAAAATCTCACCAGGGATGACGTCATCAGAAAATGACAGACTCACTCACTCACTCACTCACCTTAGGCCCTTAACTCCTTAATCCAAACCGGGGATGATGCCTATCACCTTAGGCCCTGAACTCCTTAACCCACACGGGGGATGATGCCTGTCACCTTAGGCCCTTATATCCTTAACCCAACCAAAAGCCGCAACCCGTTTTTTTCGGCCAAAGGAAAAATCTCACCAGGGATGACGTCATCAGAAAATGACAGAGTTGCAAAACTTTTTACAACATGAAAAACACAGGTTGCGGCTTTTGGATGATGCCTATCACTCACCTTAGGCCCTTAACTCCTTAACCCACACCGGGGATGATGCCTATCACCTTAGGCCCTTAACTCCTTAACCCACACGGGGGATGATGCCTGTCACCTTAGGCCCTTATATCCTTAACCCAACCCAAAGCCGCAACCAGTTTTTTTCGGCCAAGGAAAAAATCTCACCAGGGATGACGTCATCAGAAAATGACAGAGTTGCAAAACTTTTTATAACATGAAAAAAACAGGTTGCGGCTTTTGGATGATGCCCATCACTCACCTTAGGCCCTTAACTCCTCAACCCAAACCGGGGATGATGCCCATCACCTTCCTTAACCCAACCAAAAGCCGCAACCCGTTTTTGTCGGCCAAGGAAAGAATCTCACCAGGGATGACGTCATCAGAAAATGACAGAGTTGCAAAACTTTTTACAACATGAAAAAAACAGGTTGCGGCTTTTGGATGATGCCTATCACTCACCTTAGGCCCTTAACTCCTTAGCCCACACCGGGGATGATGCCTATCACCTTAGGCCCTTATATCCTTAACCCAACCAAAAGCCGCAACCCGTTTTTTTCGGCCAAGGAAAAAATCTCACCAGGGATGACGTCATCAGAAAATGACAGAGTTGCAAAACTTTTTACAACATGAAAAAAACAGGTTGCGGCTTTTGGATGATGCCTATCACTCACCTTAGGCCCTTAACTCCTTAACCCACACGGGGGATGATGCCTGTCACCA
This sequence comes from Eutreptiella sp. 'Long Island Sound 2002', assembly GCA_964036045.1. Lineage (NCBI taxonomy): Eukaryota > Euglenozoa > Euglenophyceae > Eutreptiales > Eutreptiaceae > Eutreptiella > Eutreptiella sp. 'Long Island Sound 2002'. The sequence continues at coordinate 33,673,094 of OZ038382.1, forward strand.
TAGGCCCTTATATCCTTAACCCAACCAAAAGCCGCAACCCGTTTTTTTCGGCCAAGGAAAAAATATCACCAGGGATGACGTCATCAGAAAATGACAGAGTTGCAAAACTTTTTACAACATGAAAAAAACAGGTTGCGGCTTTTGGATGATGCCCATCACTCACCTTAGGCCCTTAACTCCTTAACCCAAACCGGGGATGATGCCCATCACCTTCCTTAACCCAACTAAAAGCCGCAACCCGTTTTTTTTGGCCAAAGAAAAAATCTCACCAGGGATGACGTCATCAGAAAATGACAGAGTTGCAAAACTTTTTACAACATGAAAAAAACAGGTTGCGGCTTTTGGATGATGCCTATCACTCACCTTAGGCCCTTAACTCCTTAGCCCACACCGGGGATGATGCCTATCACCTTAGGCCCTTATATCCTTAACCCAACCAAAAGCCGCAACCCGTTTTTTTCGGCCAAGGAAAAAATCTCACCAGGGATGACGTCATCAGAAAATGACAGAGTTGCAAAACTTTTTACAACATGAAAAACACAGGTTGCGGCTTTTGGATGATGCCTATCACTCACCTTAGGCCCTTAACTCCTTAACCCACACCGGGGATGATGCCTATCACCTTAGGCCCTTAACTCCTTAACCCACACGGGGGATGATGCCTATCACCTTAGGCCCTTATATCCTTAACCCAACCCAAAGCCGCAACCAGTTTTTTTCGGCCAAGGAAAAAATATCACCAGGGATGACGTCATCAGAAAATGACAGAGTTGCAAAACTTTTTACAACATGAAAAAAACAGGTTGCGGCTTTTGGATGATGCCCATCACTCACCTTAGGCCCTTAACTCCTTAACCCAAACCGGGGATGATGCCCATCACCTTCCTTAACCCAACCAAAAGCCGCAACCAGTTTTTTTCGGCCAAGGAAAAAATCTCACCAGGGATGACGTCATCAGAAAATGACAGAGTTGCAAAACTTTTTATAACATGAAAAAAACAGGTTGCGGCTTTTGGATGATGCCCATCACTCACCTTAGGCCCTTAACTCCTCAACCCAAACCGGGGATGATGCCCATCACCTTCCTTAACCCAACCAAAAGCCGCAACCCGTTTTTGTCGGCCAAGGAAAGAATCTCACCAGGGATGACGTCATCAGAAAATGACAGAGTTGCAAAACTTTTTACAACATGAAAAAAACAGGTTGCGGCTTTTGGATGATGCCTATCACTCACCTTAGGCCCTTAACTCCTTAGCCCACACCGGGGATGATGCCTATCACCTTAGGCCCTTATATCCTTAACCCAACCAAAAGCCGCAACCCGTTTTTTTCGGCCAAGGAAAAAATCTCACCAGGGATGACGTCATCAGAAAATGACAGAGTTGCAAAACTTTTTACAACATGAAAAAAACAGGTTGCGGCTTTTGGATGATGCCTATCACTCACCTTAGGCCCTTAACTCCTTAACCCACACGGGGGATGATGCCTGTCACCATAGGCCCTTATATCCTTAACCCAACCAAAAGCCGCAACCCGTTTTTTTCGGCCAAGGAAAAAATATCACCAGGGATGACGTCATCAGAAAATGACAGAGTTGCAAAACTTTTTACAACATGAAAAAAACAGGTTGCGGCTTTTGGATGATGCGCATCACTCACCTTAGGCCCTTAACTCCTTAACCCAAACCGGGGATGATGCCCATCACCTTCCTTAACCCAACTAAAAGCCGCAACCCGTTTTTTTTGGCCAAAGAAAAAATCTCACCAGGGATGACGTCATCAGAAAATGACAGAGTTGCAAAACTTTTTACAACATGAAAAAAACAGGTTGCGGCTTTTGGGTGAATCCTATCACTCACCTTAGGCCCTTAACTCCTTAGCCCACACCGGGGATGATGCCTATCACCTTAGGCCCTTATATCCTTAACCCAACCAAAAGCCGCAACCCGTTTTTTTCGGCCAAGGAAAAAATCTCACCAGGGATGACGTCATCAGAAAATGACAGAGTTGCAAAACTTTTTACAACATGAAAAACACAGGTTGCGGCTTTTGGATGATGCCTATCACTCACCTTAGGCCCTTAACTCCTTAACCCACACCGGGGATGATGCCTATCACCTTAGGCCCTTAACTCCTTAACCCACACGGGGGATGATGCCTATCACCTTAGGCCCTTATATCCTTAACCCAACCCAAAGCCGCAACCAGTTTTTTTCGGCCAAGGAAAAAATATCACCAGGGATGACGTCATCAGAAAATGACAGAGTTGCAAAACTTTTTACAACATGAAAAAAACAGGTTGCGGCTTTTGGATGATGCCCATCACTCACCTTAGGCCCTTAACTCCTTAACCCAAACCGGGGATGATGCCCATCACCTTCCTTAACCCAACCAAAAGCCGCAACCCGTTTTTGTCGGCCAAGGAAAGAATCTCACCAGGGATGACGTCATCAGAAAATGACAGAGTTGCAAAACTTTTTACAACATGAAAAAAACAGGTTGCGGCTTTTGGATGATGCCTATCACTCACCTTAGGCCCTTAACTCCTTAGCCCACACCGGGGATGATGCCTATCACCTTAGGCCCTTATATCCTTAACCCAACCAAAAGCCGCAACCCGTTTTTTTCGGCCAAGGAAAAAATCTCACCAGGGATGACGTCATCAGAAAATGACAGAGTTGCAAAACTTTTTACAACATGAAAAAAACAGGTTGCGGCTTTTGGATGATGCCTATCACTCACCTTAGGCCCTTAACTCCTTAACCCACACGGGGGATGATGCCTGTCACCATAGGCCCTTATATCCTTAACCCAACCAAAAGCCGCAACCCGTTTTTTTCGGCCAAGGAAAAAATATCACCAGGGATGACGTCATCAGAAAATGACAGAGTTGCAAAACTTTTTACAACATGAAAAAAACAGGTTGCGGCTTTTGGATGATGCCCATCACTCACCTTAGGCCCTTAACTCCTTAACCCAAACCGGGGATGATGCCCATCACCTTCCTTAACCCAACTAAAAGCCGCAACCCGTTTTTTTTGGCCAAAGAAAAAATCTCACCAGGGATGACGTCATCAGAAAATGACAGAGTTGCAAAACTTTTTACAACATGAAAAAAACAGGTTGCGGCTTTTGGATGATGCCTATCACTCACCTTAGGCCCTTAACTCCTTAGCCCACACCGGGGATGATGCCTATCACCTTAGGCCCTTATATCCTTAACCCAACCAAAAGGCGCAACCCGTTTTTTTCGGCCAAGGAAAAAATCTCACCAGGGATGACGTCATCAGAAAATGACAGAGTTGCAAAACATTTTACAACATGAAAAAAACAGGTTGCGGCTTTTGGATGATGCCTATCACTCACCTTAGGCCCTTAACTCCTTAACCCAAACCGGGGATGATGCCTATCACCTTAGGCCCTTATGTGCTTAACCCAACCAAAAGCCGCAACCCGTTTTTGCGGCCAAGGAAAAAATCTCACCAGGGATGACGTCATCAGATAATGACGGAGTTGCAAAACTTTTTACAACATGAAAAAAACAGGTTGCGGCTTTTGGATGATGCCTATCACTCACCTTAGGCCCTCAAATCCTTAACCCAAACCGGGGATGATGCCTATCACCTTAGGCCCTTAACTCCTTAACCCACACCGGGGATGATGCCTGTCACCTTAGGCCCTTATATCCTTAACCCAACCAAAAGCCGCAACCTGTTTTTTTTGGGCCAAGGAAAAAATCTCACCAGGGATGACGTCATCAGAAAATGACAGAGTTGCAAAACTTTTTACAACATAAAAAAACAGGTTGCGGCTTTTGGATGATGCCTATCACTCACCTTAGGCCCTTAACTCCTTAACCCACACCGGGGATGATGCCTATCACCTTAGGCCCTTAACTCCTTAACCCACACGGGGGATGATGCCTGTCACCTTAGGCCCTTATATCCTTAACCCAACCAAAAGCCGCAACCCGTTTTTTTCGGCCAAGGAAAAAATCTCACCAGGGATGACGTCATCAGAAAATGACAGAGTTGCAAAACTTTTTACAACATGAAAAAAACAGGTTGCGGCTTTTGGATGATGCCCATCACTCACCTTAGGCCCTTAACTCCTTAACCCAAACCGGGGATGATGCCCATCACCTTCCTTAACCCAACCAAAAGCCGCAACCCGTTTTTTTCGGCCAAGGAAAGAATCTCACCATGGATGATGTCATCAGAAAATGACGGAGTTGCAAAACTTTTTACAACATGAAAAAAACAGGTTGCGGCTTTTGGATGATGCCTATCACTCACCTTAGGCCCTTAACTCCTGCGCCCAGACCGGGGATGATGCCTATCACCTTAGGCCCTTATATCCTTCACCCAACCAAAAGCCGCAACCCGTTTTTTTCGGCCAAGGAAAAAATCTCACCAGGGATGACGTCATCAGAAAATAACAGAGGTGCAAAACTTTTTACAACATGAAAAAAACAGGTTGCGGCTTTTGGATGATGCCTATCACTCACCTTAGGCCCTTAACTCCTTAACCCAAACCGGGGATGATGCCTATCACCTTAGGCCCTTATGTGCTTAACCCAACCAAAAGCCGCAACCCGTTTTTTTTCGGCCAAGGAAAAAATCTCACCAGGGATGACGTCATCAGAAAATGACAGAGTTGCAAAACTTTTTACAACATGAAAAAAACAGGTTGCGGCTTTTGGATGATGCCTATCACTCACCTTAGGCCCTTAACTCCTTAACCCACACTGGGGATGATGCCTGTCACCTTAGGCCCTTATATCCTTAACCCAACCAAAAGCCGCAACCCGTGTTTTTCGGCCAAGGAAAAAATCTCACCAGGGATGACGTCATCAGAAAATGACAGAGTTGCAAAACTTTTTACAACATGAAAAAACACGTTGCGGCTTTTGGATGATGCCTATCACTCACCTTAGGCCCTTAACTCCTTAACCCAAACTGGGGATGATGCCTATCACCTTAGGCCCTTAAATCCTTAGCCCACACGGGGGATGATGCCTGTCACCTTAGGCCCTTATATCCTTAACCCAACCAAAAGCCGCAACCCGTTTTTTTCGGCCAAGGAAAAAATCTCACCAGGGATGACGTCATCAGAAAATGACAGAGTTGCAAAACTTTTTACAACATGAAAAAAACAGGTTGCGGCTTTTGGATGATGCCTATCACTCACCTTAGGCCCTTAACTCCTTAACCCAAACCGGGGATGATGCCCATCACCTTCCTTAACCCAACCAAAAGCCGCAACCCGTTTTTTTCGGCCAAGGAAAGAATCTCACCAGGGATGACGTCATCAGAAAATGACGGAGTTGCAAAACTTTTTACAACATGAAAAAAACAGGTTGCGGCTTTTGGATGATGCCTATCACTGGGCTTAGGCCCGTAACTCCTTAGCCCACGCCGGGGATGATGCCTATCACCTTAGGCCCTTATATCCTTAACCCAACCAAAAGCCGCAACCCGTTTTTTTCGGCCAAGGAAAAAATCTCACCAGGGATGACGTCATCAGAAAATGACAGAGTTGCAAAACTTTTTACAACATGAAAAAAACAGGTTGCGGCTTTTGGATGATGCCTATCACTCACCTTAGGCCCTTAACTCCTTAACACAAACCGGGGATGATGCCTATCACCTTAGGCCCTTATGTCCTTAACCCAACCAAAAGCCGCAACCCGTCTTTTTCGGCCAAGGAAAAAATCTCACCAGGGATGACGTCATCAGAAAATGACAGAGTTGCAAACTTTTTACAACATGAAAAAAACAGGTTGCGGCTTTTGGATGATGCCTATCACTCACCTTAGGCCCTTAACTCCTTAACCCACACTGGGGATTATGCCTGTCACCTTAGGCCCTTATATCCTTAACCCAACCAAAAGCCGCAACCCGTGTTTTTCGGCCAAGGAAAAAATCTCACCAGGGATGACGTCATCAGAAAATGACAGAGTTGCAAAACTTTTTACAACATGAAAAAACACGTTGCGGCTTTTGGATGATGCCTATCACTCACCTTAGGCCCTTGACTCCTTAACCCAAACTGGGGATGATGCCTATCACCTTAGGCCCTTAATTCCTTAGCCCACACGTGGGATGATGCCTGTCACCTTAGGCCCTTATATCCTTAACCCAACCAAAAGCCGCAACCCATTTTTTTCGGCCAAGGAAAAAATCTCACCAGGGATGACGTCATCAGAAAATGACAGAGTTGCAAAACTTTTTACAACATGAAAAAAACAGGTTGCGGCTTTTGGATGATGCCTATCACTCACCTTAGGCCCTTAACTCCTTGACTCAAACCGGGGATGATGCCCATCACCTTCCTTAACCCAACCAAAAGCCGCAGCCCGTTTTTTTCGGCCAAGGAAGGAATCTCACCAGGGATGACGTCATCAGAAAATGACGGAGTTGCAAAACTTTTTACAACATGAAAAAAACAGGTTGCGTCTTTTGGATGATGCCTATCACTCACCTTAGGCCCGTAACTCCTTAGCCCACGCCGGGGATGATGCCTATCACCTTAGGCCCTTATATCCTTAATCCAACCAAAAGCCGCAACCCGTTTTTTTCGGCCAAGGAAAAAATCTCACCAGGGATGACGTCATCAGAAAATGACAGAGTTGCAAAACTTTTTACAACATGAAAAAAACAGGTTGCGGCTTTTGGATGATGCCTATCACTCACCTTAGGCCCTTAACTCCTTAACACAAACCGGGGATGATGCCTATCACCTTAGGCCCTTATGTCCTTAACCCAACCAAAAGCCGCAACCCGTTTTTTTCGGCCAAGGAAAAAATCTCACCAGGGATGACGTCATCAGAAAATGACAGAGTTGCAAAACTTTCTACAACATGAAAAAAACAGGTTGCGGCTTTTGGATGATGCCTATCACTCACCTTAGGCCCTTAGCTCCTTAACCCAAACTGGGGATTATGCCTGTCACCTTAGGCCCTTATATCCTTAACCCAACCAAAATCCGCAACCCGTGTTTTTTTGGCCAAGGAAAAAATCTCACCAGGGATGACGTCATCAGAAAATGACAGAGTTGCAAAACTTTTTACAACATGAAGAAACACGTTGCGGCTTTTGGATGATGCCTATCACTCACCTTAGGCCCTTAACTCCTTAACCCAAACTGGGGATGATGCCTATCACCTTAGGCCCTTAACTCCCTAACCCACACGGGGGATGATGCCTGTCACCTTAGGCCCTTATATCCTTAACCCAACCAAAAGCCGCAACCCGTTTTTTTCGGCCAAGGAAAAAATCTCACCAGGGATGACGTCATCAGAAAATGACAGAGTTGCAAAACGTTTTACGATGCCTATCACTCACCTTAGGCCCTTAACTCCTTAACCCAAACCAGGGATGATGCCCATCACCTTCCTTAACCCAACCAAAAGCCGCAACCCGTTTTTTTCGGCCAAGGAAAGAATCTCACCAGGGATGACGTCATCAGAAAATGACGGAGTTGCAAAACTTTTTACAACATGAAAAAAACAGGTTGCGGCTTTTGGATGATGCCTATCACTCACCTTAGGCCCGTAACTCCTTAGCCCACGCCGGGGATGATGCCTATCACCTTAGGCCCTTATATCCTTAACCGAACCAAAAGCCGCAACCCGTGTTTTTCGGCCAAGGAAAAAATCTCACCAGGGATGACGTCATCAGAAAATGACAGAGTTGCAAAACTTTTTACAACATGAAAAAAACAGGTTGCGGCTTTTGGATGATGCCTATCACTCACCTTAGGCCCTTAACTCCTTAACCCACACCAGGGATGATGCCTATCACCTTAGGCCCTTTTGTCCTTAACCCAACCAAAAGTCGCAACCCGTGTTTTTCGGCCAAGGAAAAAATCTCACCAGGGATGACGTCATCAGAAAATGACAGAGTTGCAAAACTTTTTACAACATGAAAAAAACAGGTTGCGGCTTTTGGATGATGCCTATCACTCACCTTAGGCCCTTAACTCCTTAACCCACACCGGGGATGATGCCTATCACCCTAGGCCCTTAACTCCTCAACCCCCACGGGGGATGATGCCTGTCACCTTAGGCCCTTATATCCTTAACCCAACCAAAAGCCGCAACCCGTTTTTTTTGGCCAAGGAAAAAATCTCACCAGGGATGACGTCATCAGAAAATGACAGAGTTGCAAAACTTTTTACAACATGAAAAAAACAGGTTGCGGCTTTTGGATGATGCCCATCACTCAGCTTAGGCACTTAACTCCTTAACCCAAACCGGGGATGATGCCCATCACCTTCCTTAACCCAACCAAAAGCCGCAACCCGTTTTTTTCGGCCAAGGAAAGAATCTCACCAGGGATGACGTCATCAGAAAATGACAGAGTTGCAAAACTTTTTACAACATGAAAAACACAGGTTGCGGCTTTTGGATGATGCCTATCACTCACCTTAGGCCTGTAACTCCTTAGCCCACGCCGGGGATGATGCCTGTCACCTTAGGCCCTTATATCCTTAACCCAACCAAAAGCCGCAACCCGTTTTTTTCGGCCAAGGAAAAAATCTCACCAGGGATGACGTCATCAGAAAATGACAGAGTTGCAAAACTTTTTACAACATGAAAAAAACAGGTTGCGGCTTTTGGATGATGCCTATCACTCACCTTAGGCCCTTAACTCCTTAACCCACACCGGGGATGATGCCTATCACCCTAGGCCCTTAACTCCTCAACCCACACGGGGGATGTTGCCTGTCACCTTAGGCCCTTATATCCTTAACCCAACCAAAAGCCGCAACCCCTTTTTTTTGGCCAAGGAAAAAATCTCACCAGGGATGACGTCATCAGAAAATGACAGAGTTGCAAAACTTTTTACAACATGAAAAAAACAGGTTGCGGCTTTTGGATGATGCCCATCACTCAGCTTAGGCACTTAACTCCTTAACCCAAACCGGGGATGATGCCCATCACCTTCCTTAACCCAACCAAAAGCCGCAACCCGTTTTTTTCGGCCAAGGAAAGAATCTCACCAGGGATGACGTCATCAGAAAATGACAGAGTTGCAAAACTTTTTACAACATGAAAAAAACAGGTTGCAGCTTTTGGATGATGCCCATCACTCACCTTAGGCCCTTAACTCCTTAACCCAAACCGGGGATGATGCCCATCACCTTCCTTAACCCAACCAAAAGCCACAACCCGTTTTTTTTGGCCAAGGAAAAAATCTCACCAGGGATGACGTCATCAGAAAATGACAGAGTTGCAAAACTTTTTACAACATGAAAAAAACAGGTTGCGGCTTTTGGATGATGCCTATCACTCACCTTAGGCCCTTAACTCCTTAACCCAAACCGGGGATGATGCCTATCACCTTAGGCCCTTATGTGCTTAACCCAACCAAAAGCCGCAACCCGTTTTTGCGGCCAAGGAAAAAATCTCACCAGGGATGACGTCATCAGAAAATGACAGAGTTGCAAAACTTTTTACAACATGAAAAAAACAGGTTGCGGCTTTTGGATGATGCCTATCACTCACCTTAGGCCCTTAACTCCTCAACACAAACCGGGGATGATGCCTATCACCTTAGGCCCTTATGTCCTTAACCCAACCAAAAGCCGCAACCCGTTTTTTTTCGGCCAAGGAAAAAATCTCACCAGGGATGACGTCATCAGAAAATGACAGAGTTGCAAAACTTTTTACAACATGAAAAAAACAGGTTGCGGCTTTTGGATGATGCCTATCACTCACCTTAGGCCCTTAACTCCTTAACCCACACCGGGGATGATGCCTGTCACCTTAGGCCTTTATATCCTTAACCCAACCAAAAGCCGCAACCCGTGTTTTTCGGCCAAGGAAAAAATCTCACCAGGGATGACGTCATCAGAAAATGACAGAGTTGCAAAACTTTTCACAACATGAAAAAACACGTTGCGGCTTTTGGATGATGCCTATCACTCACCTTAGGCCCTTAACTCCTTAACCCAAACTGGGGATGATGCCTATCACCTTAGGCCCTTAAATTCCTTAACCCACACGGGGGATGATGCCTGTCACCTTAGGCCCTTATATCCTTAACCCAACCAAAAGCCGCAACCCGTTTTTTTCGGCCAAGGAAAAAATCTCACCAGGGATGACGTCATCAGAAAATGACAGAGTTGCAAAACTTTTTACAACATGAAAAAAACAGGTTGCGGCTTTTGGATGATGCCTATCACTCACCTTAGGCCCTTAACTCCTTAACCCAAACCGGGGATGATGCCCATCACCTTCCTTAACCCAACCAAAAGCCGCAACCCGTTTTTTTCGGCCAAGGAAAGAATCTCACCAGGGATGACGTCATCAGAAAATGACGGAGTTGCAAAACTTTTTACAACATGAAAAAAACAGGTTGCGGCTTTTGGATGATGCCTATCACTCACCTTAGGCCCTGAACTCCTTAACCCAAACCGGGGATGATGCCCATGTCCTTCCTTAACCCAATTAAAAGCCGCAACCCGTTTTTTTCGGCCAAGGAAAGAATCTCACCAGGGATGACGTCATCAGAAAATGACGGAGTTGCAAAACTTTTTACAACATGAAAAAAACAGGTTGCGGCTTTTGGATGATGCCTATCACTCACCATAGGCCCTTAACTCCTTAACCGGAACCGGGGATGATGCCCATCACCTTCCTTAACCCAACCAAAAGCCGCAACCCGTTTTTTTCGGCCAAGGAAAGAATCTCACCAGGGATGACGTCGTCAGAAAATGACGGAGTTGCAAAACTTTTTACAACATGAACAAAACAGGTTGCGGCTTTTGGATGATGCCTATCACTCACCTTAGGCCCTTAACTCCTTAGCCCACACCGGGGATGATGCCTATCACCTTAGGCCCTTATGTCCTTAACCCAACCAAAAGCCGCAACCCGTTTTTTTCGGCCAAGGAAAAAATCTCACCAGGGATGACGTCATCAGAAAATGACAGAGTTGCAAAACTTTTTACAACATGAAAAAAACAGGTCGCGGCTTTTGGATGATGCCTATCACTCACCTTAGGCCCTTAACTCCCTAACACAAACCGGGGATGATGCCTATCACCTTAGGCCCTTATATCCTTAACCCAACCAAAAGCCGCAACCCGTGTTTTTCGGCCAAGGAAAAAATCTCACCAGGGATGACGTCATCAGAAAATGACAGAGTTGCAAAACTTTTTACAACATGAAAAAAACAGGTTGCGGCTTTTGGATGATGCCTATCACTCACCTTAGGCCCTTAACTCCTTAACGCACGCCGGGGATGATGCCCATCACCTTCGTTAACCCAACCAAAAGCCGCAACCCGTTTTTTTTGGCCAAGGAAAAAATCTCACCAGGGATGACGTCATCAGAAAATGACGGAGTTGCAAAACTTTTTACAAGATGAAAAAAACAGGTTGCGGCTTTTGGATGATGCCTATCACTCACCTTAGGCCCTTAGCTCCTTAACCCAAACCGGGGATGATGCCTATCACCTTAGGCCCTTATGTCCTTAACCCAACCAAAAGCCGCAACCCGTTTTTGCGGCCAAGGAAAAAATCTCACCAGGGATGACGTCATCAGAAAATGACCGAGTTGCAAAACTTTTTACAACATGAAAAAAACAGGTTGCGGCTTTTGGATGATGCCTATCACTCACCTTAGGCCCTTAACACGTTAACACAAACCGGGGATGATGCCTATCACCTTAGGCCCTTATGTCCTTAACCCAACCAAAAGCCGCAACCCGTTTTTTTCGGCCAAGGAAAAAATCTCACCAGGGATGACGTCATCAGAAAATGACAGAGTTGCAAAACTTTTTACAACATGAAAAAAACAGGTTGCGGCTTTTGGATGATGCCTATCATTCACCTTGGGCCCTTGACTCCTTAACCCACACCGGGGACGATGCCTATCACCTTAGGCCCTGAGGTCCTTAACCCACACGGGGGATGATGCCTATCACCTTAGGCCCTTATATCCTCAACCCAACCAAAAGCCGCAACCCGTTTTTTTCGGCCAAGGAAAAAATATCACCAGGGATGACGTCATCAGAAAATGACAGAGTTGCAAAACTTTTTACAACATGAAAAAAACAGGTTGCGGCTTTTGGATGATGCCTATCACTCACCTTAGGACCTCAACTCCTTAACACAAACCGGGGATGATGCCTATCACCTTAGGCCCTTATGTCCTTAACCCAACCAAAAGCCGCAACCCGTTTTTTTCGGCCAAGGAAAAAATCTCACCAGGGATGACGTCATCAGAAAATGACAGAGTTGCAAAACTTTTTACAACATGAAAAAAACAGGTTGCGGCTTTTGGATGATGCCTATCACTCACCTTAGGCCCTTAACTCCTTAACCCACACCGGGGATGATGCCTATCACCTTAGGCCCTGAGGTCCTTAACCCACACGGGGGATGATGCCTATCACCTTAGGCCCTTATATTCTCAACCCAACCAAAAGCCGCAACCCGTTTTTTTAGGCCAAGGAAAAAATCTCACCAGGGATGACGTCATCAGAAAATGACAGAGTTGCAAAACTTTTTTACAACATGAAAAAAACAGGTTGCGGCTTTTGGATGATGCCTATCACTCATCTTAGGCCCTTAACTTCTTAACCCACGCCGGGGATGATGCCCATCACCTTCCTTAACCCAACCAAAAGCCGCAACCCGTGTTTTTCGGCCAAGGAAAGAATCTCACCAGGGATGACGTCATCAGAAAATGACAGAGTTGCAAAACTTTTTACAACATGAAAAAAACAGGTTGCGGCTTTTGGATGATGCCTATCACTCACCTTAGGCCCTTAACTCCTTAACCCAAACCGGGGATGATGCCTATCACCTTAGGCCCTGAGATCCTTAACCCACACGGGGGATGATGCCTATCACCTTAAGCCCTTATATCCTCAACCCAACCAAAAGCCGCAACCCGTTTTTTTCGGCCAAGGAAAAAATCTCACCAGGGATGACGTCATCAGAAAACGACAGAGTTGCAAAACTTTTTTACAACATGAAAAAAACAGGTTGCGACTTTTGGATGATGCCTATCACTCAGCTTAGGCCCTTAACTCCTTAACCCAAACCGGGGATGATGCCTATCACCTTAGGCCCTTAACTCCTTAACCCACACCGGGGATGATGCCTATCACCTTAGGCCCTTATATCCTCAGCCCAACCAAAAGCCGCAACCCGTTTTTTTCGGCCAAGGAAAAAATCTCACCAGGGATGACGTCATCAGAAAATGACAGAGTTGCAAAACTTTTTTACAACATGAAAAAAACAGGTTGCGGCTTTTGGATGATGCCTATCACTCACCTTAGGCCCTTAACTCCTTAACCCAAACCGGGGATGATGCCCATCACCTTCCTTAACTCAACCAAAAGCCGCAACCCGTTTTTTTCGGCCAAGGAAAGAATCTCACCAGGGATGACGTCATCAGAAAATGACGGAGTTGCAGAACTTTTTACAACATGAAAAAAACAGGTTGCGGCTTTTGGATGATGCCTATCACTCACCTTAGGCCCTCAACTCCTTAGCCCACACTGGGGATGATGCCTATCACCTTAGGCCCTTATATCCTTAACCCAACAAAAAGCCGCAACCCGGTTTTTTCAGCGAAGGAAATAATCTCACCAGGGATGACGTCATCAGAAAATGACAGAGTTGCAAAACTTTTTACAACATGAAAAAAACAGGTTGCGGCTTTTGGATGATGCCTATCACTCACCTTAGGCCCTTAACTCCTTAACCCAAACCGGGGATGATGCCTATCACCTCAGGCCCTTATGTCCTTAACCCAACCAAAAGCCGCAACCCGTTTTTGCGGCCAAGGAAAAAATCTCACCAGGGATGACGTCATCAGAAAATGACAGAGTTGCAATACTTTTTACAACATGAAAAAAACAGGTTGCGGCTTTTGGATGATGCCTATCACTCACCTTAGGCCCTTAACTCCTTAACACAAACCGGGGATGATGCCTATCATCTTAGGCCCTTATGTCCTTAACCCAACCAAAAGCCGCAACCCGTGTTTTTCGGCCAAGGAAAAAATCTCACCAGGGATGACGTCATCAGAAAATGACAGAGTTGCAAAACTTTTTACAACATGAAAAAAACAGGTTGCGGCTTTTGGATGATGCCTATCACTCACCTTAGGCCCTTGACTCCTTATCCCAAACCGGGGATGATGCCTGTCACCTTAGGCCCTTATATCGTTAACCCAACCAAAAGCCCCAACCCGTGTTTTTCGGCCAAGGAAAAAATCTCACCAGGGATGACGTCATCAGAAAATGACAGAGTTGCAAAACTTTTTACAACATGAAAAAACACGTTGCGGCTTTTGGATGATGCCTATGACTCACCTTAGGCCCTTAACTCCTTAGCCCACACGGGGGATGCTACCTGTCACCTTAGGCCCTTATATCCTCAACCCAACCAAAAGCCGCAACCCGTTTTTTTCGGCCAAGGAAAAAATCTCACCAGGGATGACGTCATCAGAAAATGACAAAGTTGCAAAACTTTTTACAACATGAAAAAACAGGTTGCGGCTTTGTGATGATGCCTATCACTCACCTTAGGCCCTTAACTCCTTAACCCAAACCGGGGATGATGCCTATCACCTTAGGCCCTTAACTCCTTAACCCACACGGGGGATGCTACCTGTCACCTTAGGCCCTTATATCCTTAACCCAACCAAAAGCCGCAACCCGTGTTTTTCGGCCAAGGAAAAAATCTCACCAGGGATGACGTCATCAGAAAATGACAGAGTTGCAAAACTTTTTACAACATGAAAAAAACAGGTTGCGGCTTTTGGATGATGCCTATCACTCACCTTAGGCCCTTAACTCCTTAACCCAAACCAGGGATGATGCCCATCACCTTCCTTAACTCAACCAAAAGCCGCAACCCGTTTTTTTTCGGCCAAGGAAAGAATCTCACCAGGGATGACGTCGTCAGAAAATGACAGAGTTGCAAAACTTTTTACAACATGAAAAAAACAGGTTGCGGCTTTTGGATGATGCCTATCACTCACCTTAGGCCCTTAACTCCTCAGCCCACACTGGGGATGATGCCTATCACCTTAGGCCCTTATATCCTTAACGCAACCAAAAGCCGCAACCCGTTTTTTTCGGCCAAGGAAATAATCTCACCAGGGATGACGTCATCAGAAAATGACAGAGTTGCAAAACTTTTTACAACATGAAAAAAACAGGTTGCGGCTTTTGGATGATGCCTATCACTCACCTTAGGCCCTTAACTCCTTAACCCACACTGGGGATGATGCCTGTCACCTTAGGCCCTTATATCCTTAACCCAACCAAAAGCCGCAACCCGTTTTTTTCGGCCAAGGAAAAAATCTCACCAGGGATGACGTCATCAAAAAATGACAGAGTTGCAAAACTTTTTACAACATGAAAAAACACGTTGCGGCTTTTG
Organism: Eutreptiella sp. 'Long Island Sound 2002'; assembly: GCA_964036045.1. NCBI lineage: Eukaryota > Euglenozoa > Euglenophyceae > Eutreptiales > Eutreptiaceae > Eutreptiella > Eutreptiella sp. 'Long Island Sound 2002'. Next base: position 33,688,507 of record OZ038382.1, read on the forward strand.
GATGATGCCTATGACTCACCTTAGGCCCTTAACTCCTTAACCCACACCGGGGATGATGCCTATCACCTTAGGCCCTTAACTCCTTAACCCACACCGGGGATGATGCCTGTCACCTTAGGCCCTGATATCCTTAACCCAACCAAAAGCCGCAGCCCGTTTTTTTCGGCCAAGGAAAAAGTCTCACCAGGGATGACGTCATCAGAAAATGACAGAGTTGCAAAACTTTTTACAACATGAAAAAACACGTTGCGGCTTTTGGATGATGCCTATGACTCACCTTAGGCCCTTAACTCCTTAACCCAAACCGGGGATGATGCCTATCACCTTAGGCCCTTAACTCCTTAACCCACACCGGGGATGATGCCTGTCACCTTAGGCCCTGATATCCTTAACCCAACCAAAAGCCGCAGCCCGTTTTTTTCGGCCAAGGAAAAAGTCTCACCAGGGATGACGTCATCAGAAAATGACAGAGTTTTTTAAACCATCTCAACAAGTTCAGCACTCTTGTGGTTCGGTTCTATGCTACATGTGGCCGTAGGGGGTGGCTGAACCGCGTTGTGACCCACTGCTCCCGACCGTGGCTGATTGTGGCTCAACCTGCCCCCTGTTGGGCGCCCGTGATGGTACAACAAGCGGGTGTGGCTCACCGTTTCTCCTACCATGGCATAAACCCTACATACAATCGCGGAAACCTGAACTATGCACAGACTGCAAGAGACCTGAGCTGTCACTCCCCTGTAGGTGATGCACCTACGGGCCTGGTTGGAGTGTGAGTTTCTGTAAAATTGAGTGGAAAACCAGAAAAAAAAAACAAGAAAAGTAGAAAGAAGACAGGATGAAAAATCCACAGTATCCTAAGAGGACAGGGAAGCGTGTAAACACCTCAGCCTGAGGCCAAACCACGCTCTGGTCAGTGTGAGGCTCTAATTTCCTAAAGCAGACACATCAAGAACAGGGGTAAAAACTTTCGAAAAAAAAAAATGGGGAACAAAGGAAAAGGGCAAAAGGTAGCCAGAAAATGGGGGATGTAGACACAGCAGGCAAGCAGAAATCGAAGCCCAGGTCACTTGCAGCCACGCAGGCAACGGTGCTGTCATCAAATTATCTCAAAACAGGCACCCTTAATGCCGTGGTGAAGGTATTTGACTCGATGGGATGGTCGTCGATTCTCGCCGCTCTGATGCATCACACCTGGGGGAATCAAGGCATGGGTGGGGGTTGACGGACGGCAGGCAGGCGATCTCGGGACATGCCACAAGGGCGGAGACGCCAGGGGGGGGGGGGTCAGCTGGCAATAAATGGACTGGGCAGATCAAGGGGGGGCATCCTGTCAGGGGGAGGGGGGAAGGGGGCATGTTGCTGTAGCTCTGAGCCACTGCTGGTAGTGAGTGGAAAATGGAGGCGAAGGGTAGGAGTGGGACGAGGTGACAAGTGCGTCATAGACCTGGTAAAGACTGAAGGCTGTTGATGGTCGAATCAATATCACGGGGGGCCGTGGGGTAAAAACTAAATTGCTCAAGAAACTAACCAAAACTTCAAAAACACCAAGGATCAAAGAAGAAAGTATTCTTGTGTATGTCATTCAATTTTTCATATTTAATTGACTTCACCATCGGTGGAATCTGTTCGACATTGTCGATGATGCAAATGACAACAGTTTACGAATAGTGTAGCTAAACGCAACTTCAAACCATTGCGAAACGATGTAGCTATCCGTCCAACAAACAAGGCTACCAAGTAGCCTTCCGCTTGGGCTACCAAAGGCAGACACAGCATACAGTCAAATAGGGAGAATAGGCTTAGATGTCGGAGATGGGAGAACCTACAACCCGTGAGCACCCGTAGGCCCTCACATGGCTATGACTCTCGAGCCATCCCTTCAACCCGAGCACTGTTCTACCCTACACAGATGACCAGACATACAAACAGTCAAAAATCGGAAAAATGTTATGGTGCTAATGACTAGTCTTCCGGAAAATTCAATCCAAGAATCTTGAACGTGCAGAAGAGAACAGGCACTTATAAGGATTTGCCTGCAAGGGCGGAGACGCCAGGGGGGGGGGGGGTCAGCTGGCAATAAATGGACTGGGCAGATCAAGGGGGGGCATCCTGTCAGGGGGAGGGGGGAAGGGGGCATGTTGCTGTAGCTCTGAGCCACTGCTGGTAGTGAGTGGAAAATGGAGGCGAAGGTTAGGAGTGGGACGAGGTGACAAGTGCGTCATAGACCTGGTAAAGACTGAAGGCTGTTGATGGTCGAATCAATATCACGGGGGGCCGTGGGGTAAAAACTGGTTTATGGAGAGCTGACATCTCTTTTCCTTGTATTGCTGACTACAGGAACGCTTTGGAGCTGGCACAAGTGGATCTCTGGTCCGTTTACGTTTGGCTCCTCTGGACGTACCTGTAGTTCTGAGCGAAACTGCAGCAGGGATGGGGCCTGGGGGGCGGTACAGGTGGGTTTTCTGAGTCGGGTCCCTGTCAGAAGTGCTGTAGGGTCCGCCTGACTCAAACAAGCTGTTGTGGGATAGGGGGGGGGGCAGTGGTTCAGGGAGAGGGCGATCTCGGCGGTGTTTGCACGCTGACTTGATTGTGGACGAGAGAGCTTTTCTTCGGATGGGCAGGGAGTCATACACACGTTGTTTCAACTCACGAGAGGTAGTGAGGAGCTCGTATAGAGAGACAGGGATTAGGGTCCTGGCGAAATTACGAAGCTCCCCTCGCGAGCGGGGACCAGCCAGCCACTGATGTACCACAGGGGATATGCTGGGGCCCCAAGAGTCGGCAAGCTGGTGCAGAAAGGGTTTCATGTCATCACAGAAAGCCACACTGGAGACGATGTCTAGTGGATGACGTGTATCACACAGCGGGCATTGTCTGTCCGAAACATCCCAGAACGGGCCGGCACCGTGGATTCCCTTCACACCCATCACCCATTTGGCCGCAAAAGAGCTGAACCACGAGTGGTGCCGAGCCCAATCAAAGCTGAGTGGCAGGGAAATACCGGTGTGTGCATGACGTGGATACAGACGGCGTCTTTGGGACCCTCCGACTTTGTGAATGTGGGGATTGCCGTTAAAAGTAACTGTATGCAGTCCCGGGGGCTGTTTATGGGCATCCAAGACAGCACATGCATATGAAGTATACTTAGCAAAGCCGTCAGCTACCTCGTTTCCTGGGAAGCCCACGTGCGACTTGAGCCACCCCACTCCTATCGTGAAGGAAGAGGACTGGATGACTCCGTGGACTGTGTGGAACCATGACCCTTGCGTGGAGGCCGAAGCCGGCGGGATCGGGCTTTTGGACAGGACCCAGTCCGTACAGTCAACAAGCTGAGAATTATCTATGCAGAAAAACGCATGGCCCTTAAAGCCTACAGACTGGAGGTAGCGTGTGCACTGCACGAAGGACCAAAACTCAGCATCCTTGCTGCTGGGGTAAGGGCAGGGTATGGCCAGCGCCAGGACAGTGCCATCCGGCCAGACCATCACCGCCGCCGACCCAGTTAGAGGCTTGTCCCAGGATCCGTCGAGGTACACCCACAGCCAGCTGTCAGCCTGCGCGTGTTCAACCGCGTTCCTTACACTCACACACCCCCACGCGGCCAGTGCTGATACCTGTGGTAATGGGATTTCCTCAGGGCATCGAAAGAGGTGGCCGAACGAGTTAGAACCCACTTGTGTCGACCTGTACGGGATGGCATAAGGGGGGAGCGGGGGTGGGAGGTACAGAAGGGGGGGGTATATGGACAAGTGAAGGGCCGGCTCAGGTCCTGCTGGGTTGGGCTGCGGTGGGACATGCACGCTGAAGTTATGAATGGCGTCTTTAATATGAAAAAGTGTGTTGTCGATATGAAATTGCACCACAGCATAGTTCGGCGTGGGGTCATGCAAAACTGTCCCATCATGCCAGCCAGAGTTGAACTCGACGTATACCGTTTCACCTGGGTGCAGGTCAGCCACTTTACATGGATTCCAAGGCCCAAATCCATGGCAGCGTCCTCCTAACGCTTGCACCGAGTCAACGAACGAGTTTTGGAGCCAGTTGGCCCTCTTGTCGGTAAGGGCTCGACGAACCCAATGATTGCTTTGTGGGGGGCCCTCGTTGTTTAAATACCTGATTGAATAGTTGTACACCTGGGAGTGCATGAACGTGCGGAATGGCATAAGCCCCAGGCCGAAGCAGGGCGAAGAGCGGCTGTGGTACCGGTCCTTGGGGGAAAGCCTTCGGGGTAGTTTACCGAAAACCGCGATGTTATTCCAGAGGAGGTGCTGCAGTTTAACCAGCTGTGCATCAGTGATAGGGCCAGCCATGAGCCGGTAGGCCATCGTGGGGATTAGTTGCTTGTTAACGAGGGAAATTAACTCGGACGCCGTGAGCTGCAGTGTCGCCAGGTGAGCAAAAAAAGAGTTAATTTCCGCTCGTACGAATTCCCACACTCGTGTCGCGTGATCTGTGGTGTAAAAATACACCCCCAGGTATTTGTACACGGAATGCGGTCTACCCGCCGTGTCCCTTGTAGAGACACGTCCGCCGTGAACCGACTGGACTACCGCATGCTGACTACCACGTAGCATGTGCAACTCCGTCTTTTCAACGTTCATATCGAGTCCCAGCTGGCGAGCCGGTCCATCGAACGCTTCAAAGACTACCTGGATGTCGGCTAATGAGCGTGCCCGAAAAAGGATGTCATCAATAAAAGCATGGATGCTTTTATCGAGGCCCCATTCCATTTTGGTGTCCAGGTAATAAAACATTAAATTAAGGTATAGCACAAAGAGGAGGGGACTGAGGAGGCATCCCTGCCTGACCCCCCGTTTCTGGTAATGACCTGCTGTAGCTATACCGTCAACGAGGGGCTGCTCAAAGGCGTGGGTGTACAAACGCTGAATAGATGAAATGAGCTCGTCCGGCAGGCCGTATCCCCGAAGTGTCCTCCACAGGGCCTTCAACGGGACAGAGTTAAAGGCCTTGTTGAAGTCCACGTACAGGTGGTACAGACGCCCTTTGGACTGGAGCATCCGGCTCACCACATCATAGATGTGGTCACCGCACCTATGGTTTTTAAGGCCCCCGTGCTGGCAGGGGTGAATCAGGCGATGATTTGTGGTCAGTTTTGTAAGTGCCTGGCATTGCCAGACAGACGCAAGTTTAACGATAGACTGGATAAGACAGATGGGGCGTTAACTAGACGCCTTCTTTGGGTCCCCTTTCTTGTAGAGGAGACACACCCTAGCCTTTGCCCATTGTGGGGGGGGGCCATGGCGTAAAACTAAATGAATAGCAGAGAGAATAAAGGCCTGCAGATGCTCGGGGCAGAGAGAGATGACGTAGTAATTAACCTCGTCCTCTCCCGTGGCCTTGGAAGGGCTGGCGCGTGCAGTGGTGCTCCGTAGCCAGGAAAGCTCGGGGAGAGGGAGGGGCTGTGCGCCTACATCAGCAGGACACTTTGGTATATGACTGATGAATTGATCCAGGAGCTGATCTGGGACTTCGAAGTCAGGTTCTCCACCTAGCTTAGAGAGGCACTCAGAAAAGACACGGCCAACTTGAGGAGGCTCAGTGGCCAGGTTCGGGGGGTCAGTTGACTCATCCCACAGGTGGACCTGCGTGCGCTGCTGCAGGTTCAGTGCTTGATCAACTGCCTTTTTAATCTTCCGGCCTTTGATCATGCAGTAGTGCAACCTCTTTTTTTCCTTCTCCGTGCGCTTTTTGGTCCATCTTTCGTTAAGGTCCTGTAGCTTCCGCAACGTTTTTTTTCGCCCCTCCGTGGTCGAAGGGACAGAAGCCAGGGCCTGTTTAAATTCCCGTTCCATTCGCGTCTCACGGTGTTGGGCCGACGGCCTAGTGATCCCGTGGTAGGCATTAGCTACTTGCTGAGTAACAGTGTTCATCCACTGGACACATTCATCGAGGGATACCTGGTCCATGGGTATATTCTTCGCCCACTCTTCAAACGGACTCAATTTGCTGGTAAACTCGCGAATTTCAGCCTGCGTGAGCCGCCGAAACAGTGTGTGTTGAGGAGGGGGAGGGGGGTATTGTGGGGTGCAGGGTAGTTGGAGAGCACAGTGTACAGGTTGATGATCAGAGGTCTTGTCCTGAACGCAAATGTCCGCGCTATCCAAAGTAAGGAAGGGAAGCATGAGAAGGCGGGAAGAGAGCAGAAACAGATCGATGCGTGTATCACATGGGAGAAGCGTGGATCGATAACGGGTAAACTGTAACGTGTTTTGGTGCTTGCTACGGAACGAATCGACACCCTCCCGCTTGTCTTCAATCAGTGAGCTTAACCAGTTCCATCTGTTTACAGTAGATCCGTTAGTGTCGAGGGGAGTGAGTTGTGCGTTGAAGTCGCCCCCCAGAATCCATAGGGGGTATTTACCAAACAGCTTGTTGAGCTCTCGCTCGATCTCGGGGCGTCTAGGAGACTGTGCATACACTGAGACCAGGAGAACTGGGGGCTGTCCCGGCAAGTGCAGGGCAGCTGTGCACAGGGCTCCAGGGCAGGGTGATGGAATCTCAAAGACGTAAGGTGCGAGCCTAGAAGCGATGACAAGGCATGAGCCCTCAGCTCGGGTGGGAAGTACCGACGAAAAAATTTTTGGTTGTATTGGAAGAGGAGACCAACCCAATGGGAGCAAGGGGGCGTGTGTGATCTCCTGGTAAAACAGAATATCCCACCCCTGGTGCAGGTCAGCATGGATGAACTGTTCTGGGGGCTGTTTATTCAAATTGTGGGAGCGCATACGCAGAAGCGGCTGGTGCTGACGCTCCGGATGTTCGGCGACCTGGCGTTGGTGCGGCGTGGGGGGGGGGGGGGCAGGGGGGCCTGCTGGTTTGCATGGTGCCCCGCCTCATGGGGCTGCGAATTGATGGGGGGACCGGGCGGTGCACGCTGATGTTCATGGGGCGGTCCTGCCTCGCCGTCTGGCCTACCCAGGAGTCCGTCAATGAGGGCAGTCCGTACACCGATCGTACGTAAAGCTTCCCGTAGATCATAACCCGTGGAGACTTCGGGTCCGGGCCGTGATAGTTGGCTGTCCCTTGACAGGGGGGGGGGGGGATGAAACTGCCCGGAGTGTTCAAAACCACCCTGGGGTTGTCCAGGTTCTTGGGCCCGAGTGCGCCCACTGGGGTGCGGGCACGGGCTTCCTGGGGGAAGAACGAATCAAAATTCTGATCGTGAGGTCTCAAATGACTACCTGTGGCCAGAGGTTTTGTGTTCCCAGTAAGGGGGAACACATACCGAAGGTACGAGGCCAAAATAATGTAAACCTTTGCTAGGAACCCGAGGGTGGCTCTACTACAGAGTGAACGTGAGTTAAGCACCTCAGTGAAACAATGAGTCTTGTCAGACTTGGTAGAAAAATCAAGCGACCAGAGAGGCGAACAGAGCAGGAAACAACATACTTCACTGGCTGAAACCAGCGAAGCATTGCTTGTGCTCTTCGCGGGGTTGACGAGGGTGGGACCTCGACGGAACGAACTAGAGTGAAGAAACCCAGTGAATTCCTGATCGTCAGCCGGATCATGCACGGTGTGTGTATGGCGTTGCAGGACTGCTGTCTGGGGACAGAGCGGATCGAATTGCTGATCGGGAGGTCTCAAATGACTGCCTGTAGTCAGAGGTTCTTTGTTCCCAGCAAGGGGAAGCACATACCGCAGGTGCGAGGCCAAAAGAATGTAAACTTTTGCTTGGAACACGGGGGCGGCCCCACTACGGAGTGAACTTGAGTCAAGTACCTCAATGAAACAATGAGTCTTGTCAGACTTGGCAGAAAAATCAAGCGACCAGCGAAACGAATCGAACAGGCAGTAACATACTTCACTGGCTGAAACCAGCGAAGCAGTGCTTGTGCTCTTCGCGGGGTTGACGAGGGCGGGACCCCGACGGAACGAACTAGAGTGAAGAAACCCAGTGAATTCCTGATCGTCAGCCTGATCATGCACGGTGTGTGTATGGCGTTGCAGAACTGCTCTCTGGGGGCAGAGCGGATCGAATTTCTGATCGTGAGGTCTCAATTGACTGCCTGTAGTCAGAGGTTCTTTGTTCCCAGCAGGGGGAAGCACATACCGCAGGTGCGAGGCCAAAAGAATGTAAACTTTTGCTTGGAACACGGGGGCGGCTTCACTACGGAGTGAACTTGAGTCAAGTACCTCAATGAAACAATGAGTCTTGTCAGACTTTGCAGAAGAATCAAGCGACCAGCGAAACGAATCGAACAGGCAGTAACATACTTCACTGGCAGGAACCAGCGAAGCAGTGCTTGTGCTCTTTGTGGGGTTGACGAGTGTGGCATCTCGGCGGAACGAATTTGGGAAAAGAAATTCAATGGAATCCTGATCATCAACATGATCGTGCACAGTGTGTGTGTGGCTTTGTAGGACTGTTCTCTGGGGGCAGAGCGGATCGACTTTCTGATCGCGAGGTCTCAAATGACTGCCTGTAGCCAGAGGTTCGTTGTTCCCAGCGAGTGAGGGCACATACTGAAGGTGTGAGGCCAAAAGAATGTAAACCTTCGCTTGGAGCCCTAGGGCGGCTCTTCTACAGCGTGAACTTGAGTTAGGTACCTCAATGGAACAGTGAGTCTCGCCAGACTTGGGAGAAAAATCAAGCGACCAGCGAAAGGAACCAAGCAGGCAACAACATACTTCACTGGCTGAAACCAGCGAAGCATTGCTTGTGCTCTTCGCGGGGTTGACGGTTGTGCCTCGACAAGAGCTTGAGTGGGGAGACTCAGTGAACTCCTGATTCTCAGCCTGATCATGCACAGTGTGTGTATGGCTTTGCAGGACTGTATTCCGGGGGCATAGGGGATCGAATTTCTGATCGTGAGGTCTCACATGACTGCCTGTGGTCATAGGTTCTTTGTTCCCAGCAAGAGGGAGTACATATCGAAGGTGCGAGGCCCAAAGAGTGTGAACATTCGCTTGGAACCCGAAGGCGGCTCTACTACTGCTTGAACTTGAGCCAAGTACCTCAATGAAACAATGAGTCTCGCCAGACTTGGCAGAAAAATCAGGCGACCAGCGAAACGAACCGAGCAGGCAATAGCATACTTCACTGGCTGGAACCAGCGAAGCATTGCTTGTGCTCTTCGTGGGGTTGACGAGTGTGGCGACTCGACGGAGCGAACTTGAGTGGGGAGGCTCAGTGAATTCCTGATCCCCAGCCTGATCATGCACAATGTGTGTATGGCTTTGCAGGACCGTTCTCCGGGGGCATAGCGGATCGAATTTCTGGTCGTGAGGTCTCACATGACTGCCTGTAGTCATAGGTTCATTGTTCTCAGCGAGGGAGAGCACATACCGAAGTTGTGAGGCCAAAAGAATGTAAGCTTTTGCTGGGAACCCGAGGGCGGCTCTACCACGAAGTGAACTTGAGTTTAGAACCTCAATGAAACAAGGAGTTTTGACAGACTTGGCAGAAAAATCAAGCGACCAGCAAAATGAACAGAGCAGGCAACAGCATACTTCTCTGGCTGAAACCAGCGAAGCATTGCTTGTGCTCTTCGTGAGGTTGGCGAGTGTGGCACCGCGATGGAACGAACTGGAGTGAAAAACCTCGATGAAACAAATAGTATTGATGGGAGCGGCAGAAAAATCGAGAAACTGTACTGAAAAATCGAGCAGCCGTGATGCGTGTGACCAGCAACACGAACAGAGCAGACGCCAACATACTTCACTGGTTGAAGCCAGCGAAGCGTTGCTTGTATTCTTCTTGGGGTTGGCGAGGCGCTGATTTATAATGTGGTATAGAAAAACTGAGAGGGCAAAGAAAGGGCAAATCACCCACCACAAAGAGACAGAATTATTCATTTGCATCGTGGAATACGTCAGGGACACTTCTAAACACAACAGCGATGCGGCGTGCCCGGGGCACTTGTTCTCCATTGATGACATCGTGCGATGGAGATGGGATTCCATGCTTGTATCCGTACCGTGAGGCGCCCGTCAGGCCCGTGATGGACAGCCGTTCCAGGAGGATTGTGGTGGGCTCTCCTCCCGCCTTGGGGACGAGTACCATTGGCACCGTACAAAGCAAATGCAGAGTGACAACCACTTTACCCAACATGAAATTTTCAAGATGGTCGGAGACTCCCACCCCAGGGGGGTACTCTGCAATGGTGCATTGGTTGAGGATTTCCTCTGTGTCATTTTCACGGAGCAATTGCTGGGCCAAGTTTTGTGCGGTGGCGAGAAATGCTGGGATTGGGCTTGTCGATTGAATGTTCCCATCGCCGATGTCATGGGAAAAACCGAAGTGTTTAAGTTTTCTTCGGGTGCGGGTGTCCCAATCTTCAAGAGATTCAATTGACTTGAGCAACTCGGCTTCCTGTTCCATGTCAATGGCATTGGGTTGTACTAGTGCTCCGGCTAGTGCATCAGTGGCATTGTCGGCATTGATTTCGGACAAGAATTGAATTTTTTCATTCCCTGACATTGGAGGCGCGGCGAGACGCTCGTCTTCCTCGATAATGTTAGAAACGAAGGTCTGCGAGCCCAACTTGGTGCCCGCCATGACGGCCTTGTTGTGAGGGGAGAGGCTGGGGTCTTCCGAGGACAGTAGTGCTTGTCGCTTTATGTCATTGGGGTATGCACTTACTATCGAGGTGGTTCCCATGCAGAAATGGTGGGCTAGGATTGCAGACTCCTCGTGGATGTACTCGGCCCTATAGACATTTCCATCAAAGTGGGGGTCGGCCGCGCGCCTCCAATTTTTAAAGAAAATGACAGAGTTGCAAAACTTTTTACAACATGAAAAAAACAGGTTGCGGCTTTTGGATGATGCCTATCACTCACCTTAGGCCCTTAACTCCTGAACCCAAACCGGGGATGATGCCTATCACCTTAGGCCCTTAACTCCTTAACCCACACCGGGGATGATGCCTGTCACCTTAGGACCTTATGTCCTTAACCCAACCAAAAGGCGCAACCCTTTTTTTTCGGCCAAGGAAAAAATCTCACCAGGGATGACGTCATCAGAAAATGACAGAGTTGCAAAACTTTTTACAACATGAAAAAAACAGGTTGCGGCTTTTGGATGATGCCTATCACTCACCTTAGGCCCTTAACTCCTTAACCCAAACCGGGGATGATGCCCATCACCTTCCTTAACTCAACCAAAAGCCGCAACCCGTTTTTTTCGGCCAAGGAAAAAATCTCACCAGGGATGACGTCATCAGAAAATGACGGAGTTGCAAAACTTTTTACAACATGAAAAAAACAGGTTGCGGCTTTTGGATGATGCCTATCACTCACCTTAGGCCCTTAACTCCTTAGCCCACACTGGGGATGATGCCTATCACCTTAGGCCCTTATATCCCTAACCCAACCAAAAGCCGCAACCCGTTTTTTTCGGCCAAGGAAATAATCTCACCAGGGATCACGTCATCAGAAAATGACAGAGTTGCAAAACTTTTTACAACATGAAAAAAACAGGTTGCGGATTTTGGATGATGCCTATCACTCACCTTAGGCCCTTAACTCCTTAACCCAAACCGGGGAGGATGCCTATCACCTCAGGCCCTTATGTCCTTAACCCAACCAAAAGCCGCAACCCGTTTTTGCGGCCAAGGAAAAAATCTCACCAGGGATGACGTCATCAGAAAATGACAGAGTTGCAAAAATTTTTACAACATGAAAAAAACAGGTTGCGGCTTTTGGATGATGCCTATCACTCACCTTAGGCCCTTAACTCCTTAACACAAACAGGGGATGATGCCTATCACCTCAGGCCCTTATGTCCTTAACCCAACCAAAAGCCGCAACCCGTGTTTTTCGGCCAAGGAAAAAATCTCACCAGGGATGACGTCATCAGAAAATGACAGAGTTGCAAAACTTTTTACAACATGAAAAAAACAGGTAGCGGCTTTTGGATGATGCCTATCACTCACCTTAGGCCCTTAACTCCTTAACACAAACCGGGGATGATGCCTGTCACCTTAGGCCCTTATATCCTTAACCCAACCAAAAGCCGCAACCCGTCTTTTTCGGCCAAGGAAAAAATCTCACCAGGGATGACGTCATCAGAAAATGACAGAGTTGCAAAACTTTTTGCAACATGAAAAAAACAGGTTGCGGCTTTTGGATGATGCCTATCACTCACCTTAGGCCCTTAACTCCTTAACCCAAACCGGGGATGATGCCCATCACCTTCCTTAACCCAACCAAAAGGCGCAACCCGTTTTTTTCGGCCAAGGAAAGAATCTCACCAGGGATGACGTCATCAGAAAATGACGGAGTCGCAAAACTTTTTACAACATGAAAAAAACAGGTTGCGGCTTTTGGATGGTGCCTATCACTCACCTTAGGCCCGTAACTCCTTAGCCCACGCCGGGGATGATGCCTATCACCTTAGGCCCTTATATCCTTAACCCAACCAAAAGCCGCAACCCGTCTTTTTCGGCCAAGGAAAAAATCTCACCAGGGATGACGTCATCAGAAAATGACAGAGTTGCAAAACTTTTTACAACATGAAAAAAACAGGTTGCGGCTTTTGGATGATGCCTATCACTCACCTTAGGCCCTTAACTCCTTAACCCACACCGGGGATGATGCCTATCACCTTAGGCCCTTAGGTCCTTAACCCACAGGGGGGATGATGCCTGTCACCATAGGCCCTTATATCCTTAACCCAACCAAAAGCCGCAACCCGTTTTTTTCGGCCAAGGAAAAAATCTCACCAGGGATGACGTCATCAGAAAATGACAGAGTTGCAAAACTTTTTACAACATGAAAAACACAGGTTGCGGCTTTTGGATGATGCCTATCACTCACCATAGGCCCTTAACTCCTTAACCGGAACCGGGGATGATGCCCATCACCTTCCTTAACCCAACCAAAAGCCGCAACCCGTTTTTTTCGGCCAAGGAAAGAATCTCACCAGGGATGACGTCATCAGAAAATGACGGAGTTGCAAAACTTTTTACAACATGAAAAAAACAGGTTGCGGCTTTTGGATGATGCCTATCACTCACCTTAGGCCCTTAACTCCTTAGCCCACACCGGGGATGATGCCTATCACCTTAGGCCCTTATGTCCTTAACCCAACCAAAAGCCGCAACCCGTTTTTTTCGGCCAAGGAAAAAACATCACCAGGGATGACGTCATCAGAAAATGACAGAGTTGCAAAACTTTTTACAACATGAAAAAAACAGGTAGCGGCTTTTGGATGATGCCTATCACTCACCTTAGGCCCTTAACTCCTTAACACAAACCGGGGATGATGCCTGTCACCTTAGGCCCTTATATCCTTAACCCAACCAAAAGCCGCAACCCGTTTTTTTCGGCCAAGGAAAAAATCTCACCAGGGATGACGTCATCAGAAAATGACAGAGTAACAAAACTTTTTGCAACATGAAAAAAACAGGTTGCGGCTTTTGGATGATGCCTATCACTCACCTTAGGCCCTTAACTCCTTAACCCAAACCGGGGATGATGCCCATCACCTTCCTTAACCCAACCAAAAGGCGCAACCCGTTTTTTTCGGCCAAGGAAAGAATCTCACCAGGGATGACGTCATCAGAAAATGACGGAGTGGCAAAACTTTTTACAACATGAAAAAAACAGGTTGCGGCTTTTGGATGGTGCCTATCACTCACCTTAGGCCCGTAACTCCTTAGCCCACGCCGGGGATGATGCCTATCACCTTAGGCCCTTATATCCTTAACCCAACCAGAAGCCGCAACCCGTCTTTTTCGGCCAAGGAAAAAATCTCACCAGGGATGACGTCATCAGAAAATGACAGAGTTGCAAAGCTTTTTACAACATGAAAAAAACAGGTTGCGGCTTTTGGATGATGCCTATCACTCACCTTAGTCCCTTAACTCCTTAACCCACACCGGGGATGATGCCTATCACCTTAGGCCCTTAGGTCCTTAACCCACAGGGGGGATGATGCCTGTCACCATAGGCCCTTCTATCCTTAACCCAACCAAAAGGCGCAACCCGTTTTTTTCGGCCAAGGAAAAAATCTCACCAGGGATGACGTCATCAGAAAATGACAGAGTTGCAAAACTTTTTACAACATGAAAAACACAGGTTGCGGCTTTTGGATGATGCCTATCACTCACCATAGGCCCTTAACTCCTTAACCGGAACCGGTGATGATGCCCATCACCTTCCTTAACCCAACCAAAAGCCGCAACCCGTTTTTTTCGGCCAAGGAAAGAATCTCACCAGGGATGACGTCATCAGAAAATGACGGAGTTGCAAAACTTTTTACAACATGAAAAAAACAGGTTGCGGCTTTTGGATGATGCCTATCACTCACCTTAGGCCCTTAACTCCTTAGCCCACACCGGGGATGATGCCTATCACCTTAGGCCCTTATGTCCTTAACCCAACCAAAAGCCGCAACCCGTTTTTTTCGGCCAAGGAAAAAACATCACCAGGGATGACGTCATCAGAAAATGACAGAGTTGCAAAACTTTTTACAACATGAAAAAAACAGGTTGCGGCTTTTGGATGATGCCTATCACTCACCTTAGACCCTTAACTCCTTAACCCAAACCGGGGATGATGCCTATCACCTTAGGCCCTTATGTCCTTAACCCAACCAAAAGCCGCAACCCGTTTTTTTCGGCCAAGGAAAAAACCTCACCAGGGATGACGTCATCAGAAAATGACAGAGTTGCAAAACTTTTTACAACATGAAAAAAACAGGTTGCGGCTTTTGGATGATGCCTATCACTCACCTTAGGCCCTTAACTCCTTAACCCACACTGGGGATGATGCCTATCATCTTATGCCCTTATGTCCTTAACCCAACCAAAAGCCGCAACCCGTTTTTTTCGGCCAAGGAAAAAATCTCACCAGGGATGACGTCATCAGAAAATGACAGAGTTGCAAAACTTTTTACAACATGAAAAAACAGGTTGCGGCTTTTGGATGATGCCTATCACTCACCTTAGGCCCTTAACTCCTTAACCCACACCGGGGATGATGCCTATCACCTTAGGCCCTTAGGTCCTTAACCCACACGGGGGATGATGCCTATCACCTTAGGCCCTTATGTCCTTAACCCAACCAAAAGCCGCAACCCGTTTTTTTCGGCCAAGGAAAAAATCTCACCAGGGATGACGTCATCAGAAAATGACAGAGTTGCAAAACTTTTTACAACATGAAAAAAACAGGTTGCGGCTTTTGGATGATGCCTATCACTCACCTTAGGCCCTTAACTCCTCAGCCCACACCGGGGATGATGCCTATCACCTTAGGCCCTTATGTCCTTAACCCAACCAAAAGCCGCAACCCGTTTTTTTCGGCCAAGGAAAAAATCTCACCAGGGATGACGTCAACAGAAAATGACAGAGTTGCAAAGCTTTTTACAACATGAAAAAACAGGTTGCGGCTTTTGGATGATGCCTATCACTCACCTTAGGCCCTTAACTCCTTAACTCACACCGGGGATGATGCCTATCACCTTAGGCCCTTAGGTCCTTAACCCACACGGGGGATGATGCCTGTGACCATAGGCCCTTATATCCTTAACCCAACCAAAAGCCGCAACCCGTTTTTTTCGGCCAAGGAAAAAATCTCACCAGGGATGACGTCATCAGAAAATGACAGAGTTGCAAAACTTTTTACAACATGAAAAAAACAGGTTGCGGCTTTTGGATGATGCCTATCACTCACCTTAGTCCCTTAACTCCTTAACCGGAACCGGGGACGATGCCCATCACCTTCCTTAACCCAACCAAAAGCCGCATACCGTTTTTTTCGGCCAAGGAAAAAATCTCACCAGGGATGACGTCATCAGAAAATGACAGAGTTGCAAAACTTTTTACAACATGAAAAAAACAGGTTGCGGCTTTTGGATGATGCCTATCACTCACATTAGGCCCTTAACTCCTTAACCCAAACCGGGGATGATGCCTGTCACCTTAGGCCCTTATATCCTTAACCCAACCAAAAGCCGCAACCCGTTTTTTTCAGCCAAGGAAAAAATCTCACCAGGGATGACGTCATCAGAAAATGACAGAGTTGCAAAACTTTTTACAACATGAAAGAAACAGGTTGCGGCTTTTGGATGATGCCTATCACTCACCTTAGGCCCTTAACTCCTTAACCCAAACCAGGGATGATGCCCATCACCTTCCTTAACCCAACCAAAAGCCGCAACCCGTCTTTTTCGGCCAAGGGAAAAATCTCACCAGGGATGACGTCATCAGAAAATGACAGAGTTGCAAACATTTTTACAACATGAAAAACACAGGTTGTGGCTTTTGGATGATGCCTATCACTCACCTTAGGCCCTTAACTCCTTAACCCAAACCGGGGATGATGCCTATCATCTTAGGCCCTTATGTCCTTAACCCAACCAAAAGCCGCAACCCGTTTTTGCGGCCAAGGAAAAAACATCACCAGGGATGACGTCATCAGAAAATGACAGAGTTGCAAAACTTTTTACAACATGAAAAAAACAGGTTGCGGCTTTTGGATGATGCCTATCACTCACCTTAGGCCCTTAACTCCTTAACCCAAACCGGGGATGATGCCTATCACCTTATGCCCTTATGTCCTTAACCCAACCAAAAGCCGCAACCCGTTTTTTTCGGCCAAGGAAAAAATCTCACCACCCATGACGTCATCAGAAAATGACAGAGTTGCAAAACTTTTTACAACATGAAAAAACAGGTTGCGGCTTTTGGATGATGCCTATCACTCACCTTAGGCCCTTAACTCCTTAGCCCACACCGGGGATGATGCCTATCACCTTAGGCCCTTATATCCTTAACCCAACCAGAAGGCGCAACCCGTTTTCTTCGGCCAAGGAAAAAATCTCACCAGGGATGACGTCATCAGAAAATGACAGAGTTGCAAAACTTTTTACAACATGAAAAACACAGGTTGCGGCTTTTGGATGATGCCTATCACTCACCTTAGGCCCTTAACTCCTTAGCCCACACCGGGGATGATGCCTATCACCTTAGGCCCTTATATCCTTAACCCAACCAAAAGGCGCAACCCGTTTTCTTCGGCCAAGGAAAAAATCTCACCACCCATGACGTCATCAGAAAATGACAGAGTTGCAAAACTTTTTACAACATGAAAAAACAGGTTGCGGCTTTTGGATGATGCCTATCACTCACCTTAGGCCCTTAACTCCTTAGCCCACACCGGGGATGATGCCTATCACCTTAGGCCCTTATATCCTTAACCCAACCAAAAGCCGCAACCCGTTTTTTTCAGCCAAGGAAAAAACCTCACCAGGGATGATGTCATCAGAAAATGACAGAGTTGCAAAACTTTTTACAACATGAAAAAAACAGGTTGCGGCTTTTGGATGATGCCTATCACTCACCTTAGGCCCTTAACTCCTTAACCCAAACCAGGGATGATGCCCATCACCTTCCTTAACCCAACCAAAAGCCGCAACCCGTGTTTTTCGGCCAAGGAAATAATCTCACCAGGGATGACGTCATCAGAAAATGACAGAGTTGCAAAGCTTTTTACAACATGAAAAAACAGGTTGCGGCTTTTGGATGATGCCTATCACTCACCTTAGGCCCTTAACTCCTTAACCCAAACCGGGGATGATACCTATCACCTTAGGCCCTTAACTCCTTAACCCAAACCGGGGGTGATGCCTATCACCTTAGGCCCTTATATCCTCAACCCAACCAAAAGCCGCAACCCGTCTTTTTCGGCCAAGGAAAAAATCTCACCAGGGATGACGTCATCAGAAAATGACAGAGTTGCAAAACTTTTTACAACATGAAAAAAACAGGTTGCGGCTTTTGGATGATGCCTATCACTCACCTTAGGCCCTGAACTCCTTAACCCAAACCGGGGATGATACCTATCACCTTAGGCCCTTAACTCCTTAACCCAAACCGGGGGTGATGCCTATCACCTTAGGCCCTTAACTCCTTAACCCACACGGGGGATGATGCCTATCACCTTAGGCCCTTATATCCTTAACCCAACCAAAAGCCGCAACCCGTTTTTTTCGGCCAAGGAAAAAATCTCACCAGGGATGACGTCATCAGAAAATGACAGAGTTGCAAAACTTTTTACAACATGAAAAACACAGGTTGCAGCTTTTGGATGATGCCTATCACTCACCTTAGGCCCTTAACTCCTTGACCCAAACCGGGGATGATGCCTATCACCTTAGGCCCTTAACTCCTTAACCCACACGGGGGATGATGCCTGTCACCTTAGGCCCTTATATCCTTAACCCAACCAAAAGCCGCAACCCGTTCTTTTCGGCCAAGGAAAAAATCTCACCAGGGATGACACATCAGAAAATGACAGAGTTGCAAAACTTTTTACAACATGAAAAAAACAGGTTGCGGCTTTTGGATGATGCCTATCACTCACCTTAGGCCCTTAACTCCTTAACCCGAACCGGGGATGATGCCCATCACCTTCCTTAACCGAACCAAAAGCCGCAACCCGTTTTTTTCGGCCAAGGAAAAAATCTCACCAGGGATGACGTCATCAGAAAATGACGGAGTTGCAAAACTTTTTACAACATGAAAAAAACAGGTTGCGGCTTTTGGATGATGCCTATCACTCACCTTAGGCCCTTAACTCCTTAGCCCACACCGGGGATGATGCCTATCACCTTAGGCCCTTAACTCCTTAACCCACACGGGGGATGATGCCTGTCACCTTAGGCCCTTATATCCTTAACCCAACCAAAAGCCGCAACCCGTTTTTTTCGGCCAAGGAAAAAATCTCACCAGGGATGACGTCATCAGAAAATGACAGAGTTGCAAAACTTTTTACAACATGAAAAAAACAGGTTGCGGCTTTTGGATGATGCCTATCACTCACCTTAGGCCCTTAACTCCTTAGCCCACACCGGGGATGATGCCTATCACCTTAGGCCCTTAACTCCTTAACCCACGCCGGGGATGATGCCTGTCACCTTAGGCCCTTATATCCTTAACCCAACCAAAAGCCGCAACCCGTTTTTTTCGGCCAAGGAAAAAATCTCACCAGGGATGACGTCATCAGAAAATGACAGAGTTGCAAAACTTTTTACGACATGAAAAACACAGGTTGCGGCTTTTGGATGATGCCTATCACTCACCTTAGGCCCTTAACCAGGGTTGGGATTAACAAACGTTGTTTGTTAATTTTTTTTGGAAAATTAACGAACAAACGAACGAACGAACGAACGATGAAAATAAACGAACGTCGTTTGTTAATTTTTGTCCTTGTTAATGTCCTTTCCGTTTGCTTCTAATGGTTTGCTTGTTTCTATTCTGCCCCATTGGTCCTTTCCACAATATTTTCCAAAATGTTTTTTCAAAAAAAATTTCCAAAAGTTTTTTTCTGAATTCCTGCTTTGAAATGTTTCTCAAAACACCCTGCAAATGATTCACACCTTAAATTGTTTGCTTCCCTTTTATGCACTACCCTGCCTGCAGTTCAGCCAAAAAGACAATGTTTCTTAAAACACCGTGCAAGTGACTTTTCAGCTCTACCCTGTCTTGCCCTGCAACTCACACACAAAGAATACTTTAACGTCGACTTTACTGCACACTGTCTTCTTCCTGGTCCAGCGCTAAGCGTGGGCCTTGAAAGAGGGGTCCCAGGATTCAACAGAGCTAAACAAAGGCAAGGCTACACATCAGGATATCAATACACACATGCATGCCACGCCTCAGGGTTGATGGAGGCACAGAGGCCAAAGTCAAATTTACAGATCCACTCACTACATGTGAATGACAGGCACACGCACGTGACACACACTGAAAACAAGACTTCTGGCGAATACAACTGGAGGCAGACGACGCTTATTTACCTTGGCGCTTGGGCGCAGCGCGGAGGTCGCCCCAGGCAGTGCTGCGTCGCCCTGACTTCACGCGTCGCCCTGACCTCACGCGCCGTGCGCGCAGTGCTGCTTCGCTCTGATTCTACGCTCAGTGCTGCTTCGCCTTGACTTCACGCGCAGTGCTGCTTCGCCTTGACTTTACGCGCAGTGCTGCTTCGCTTTGAAGTCCCGCGCAGTGCGCGCAGGGCTGCTTCGCCCTGATTCCATGCCCATTGCTGAGGCTTGCACGTTGGTGGACGCATCACTGGAGCATGAGGCTTGCGCTTGCGCTTCACCGTGGTAGAATTCGTCACGTTTCGCTCCAAAAATTCACGGACAAGGCACATGGTAGCACAGGAAGCACCAGCAGCAGCAAATTGGTACCGCACACGCCTATTTGTAGTTCCGCAGCTTCACTCATCAGTTCTCCCACTTCTGACAAGCTCGGCATGGCCAAAAAGTTCCATGGCCTTTGCCGCCCATGACACCACTGAGCTAAAAGCAAAATACAGAGATGCAATGTGCGTAAATCCGAAATTAATAATACAAACATGTGAAAAGCCTAAAAAATTGCTATTCTGCACGAATTGCGGTCCTGTTCTGAAATGTCTGTGCCAGTGGTTTTTGAAATCCTGTGCATTTTAAAATCCTTCAGTTCATAGGCTCTGACAACACAAACATCGGACACAGCACACAGGAAGTGCGCGCGCTATGCCGCGGCAGGGGCCTGCGGGCCGTCGTTTGTTAAAACGTCGTTTGTTAATAAATTTCCCTAAGCGTAACAAACAAACGACCGTTCAGTCGCTAAACGCTCGCTTATCCCAACCCTGCCCTTAACTCCTTGACCCAAACCGGGGATGATGCCTATCACCTTAGGCCCTTAACTCCTTAACCCACACCGGGGATGATGCCTGTCACCTTAGGCCCTTATATCCTTAACCCAACCAAAAGCCGCAACCCGTTTTTTTCAGCCAAGGAAAAAACCTCACCAGGGATGACGTCATCAGAAAATGACAGAGTTGCAAAACTTTTTACAACATGAAAAAAACAGGTTGCGGCTTTTGGATGATGCCTATCACTCACCTTAGGCCCTTAACTCCTTAGCCCACACCCGGAATGATGCCTATCACCTTAGGCCCTTATATCCTTAACCCAAGCAAATGCCGCAACCCGTTTTTTTCGGCCAAGGAAAAAATCTCACCAGGGATGACGTCATCAGAAAATGACAGAGTTGCAAAACTTTTTACAACATGAAAAAAGCAGGTTGCGGCTTTTGGATGATGCCTATCACTCACCTTAGGCCCTTAACTGCTTAGCCCACACCGGGGATGATGCCTATCACCTTAGGCCCTTATGTCCTTAGCCCAACCAAAAGCCGCAACCTGTTTTTGCGGCCAAGGAAAAAACCTCACCAGGGATGACGTCATCAGAAAATGACAGAGTTGCAAAACTTTTTACAACATGAAAAAAACAGGTTGCGGCTTTTGAATGATGCCTATCACTCACCTTAGGCCCTTAACTCCTTAACACAAACCGGGGATGATGCCTATCACCTTAGGCCCTTATGTCCTTAACCCAACCAAAAGCCGCAACCCGTTTTTTTCGGCCAAGGAAAAAATCTCACCAGGGATGACGTCATCAGAAAATGACAGAGTTGCAAAACTTTTTACAACATGAAAAAAACAGGTTGCGGCTTTTGGATGATGCCTATCACTCACCTTAGGCCCTTAACTCCTTAACCGGAACCGGGGATGATGCCTATCATTTCCTTAACCCAATCAAAAGCCGCAACCCGTTTTTTTCGGCCAAGGAAAGAATCTCACCAGGGATGACGTCATCAGAAAATGACGGAGTTGCAAAACTTTTTACAACATGAAAAAAACAGGTTGCGGCTTTTGGATGATGCCTATCACTCACCTTAGGCCCTTAACTCCTCATCCCACACCGAGGATGATGCCTATCACCTTAGGCCCTTATATCCTTAACCCAACCAAAAGCCGCAACCCGTTTTTTTCGGCCAAGGAAAAAATCTCACCAGGGATGACGTCATCAGAAAATGACAGAGTTGCAAAACTTTTTACAACATGAAAAAAACAGGTTGCGGCTTTTGGATGATGCCTATCACTCACCTTAGGCCCTTAACTCCTTAACTCTCACCGGGGACCATGCCTGTCACCCTAGGCCCTTATGTCCTTAACCCAACCAAAAGCCGCAACCCGTTTTTTTCGGCCAAGGAAAAAATCTCACCAGGGATGACGTCATCAGAAAATGACAGAGTTGCAAAGATTTTTACAACATGAAAAGTACAGGTTGCGGCTTTTGGATGATGCCTATCACTCACCTTAGGCCCTTAACTCCTTAACCCAAACCGGGGATGATGTCTATCACCTTAGGCCCTTAACTCCTTAACCCACACCGGGGATCATGCCTGTCACCTCAGGCCCTTCTATCCTTAACCCAACCAAAAGCCGCAACCCGTTTTTTTCGGCCAAGGAAAAAATCTCACCAGGGATGAGAACATCAGAAAATGACAGAGTTGCAAAACTTTTTACTGAAGCGGTACCCAGAACCCCATGGCTAGGTTACGGCATACAACCGGTCTCCGGTCCACTAACCCCATGTACGGAAGGGAAGACGCCCGTTGACGCTCCGTTCCGTGCCGTAAAGCCCCGCATCGGCAACCGATGCACCGCCAGCGGAGATTTGTATATCAGAACATCAGGAATCAACAGGGTTTTATTTTCATATTGTTTCCGTCAATTTTTATGCTTCCGTTCTGATTTCACTGTTTTGACTGCTGGCGGTTGGATCGCGACTTTACCGTAACCGCCAGTTTAACTGTTTATAATGGAAATTTTAACGCAATCCGTCACGAAGGCTCCAAAGCCTTCAGGAACTGCATGGACGCTTCCGCAATTTTCACATCTTACACTCGCAACCTTAATCCGAATTTTTCAGGATGTCGAAATCGGATTTTCGACTTCGACATCCCCGCACTTGATGTGACCTCTTTCGAGTGGACCTACGTGCTTCCCTATGCACGAATCAACTTTCCTTTTATCCTGCCCTCCATTTGTCTTAAAGATATGGGCAAAACAAAGTTGATTCGTGAGGCCACTTGTGAAGGTCATATCTCGTGTTGCTTGCGAGGAATGACAATAACGAAACGTGGGATGTATTCACAATACTCCCGACGTAATTTAGGAAGCATTATATGCCTTGCGTCTCCACACGTGCGCGCTAGTGTAATGGATCATGGTCAAGAGGGTAGAGTTTGCGTTACAACTCATTGGCCATGATATTGCGGGCGTTAAGATAACTTTCGAGTGTAGCGCGCAAGTGTTGGTGTTGCATAGGAACTCTCCTTGAGTTCCTATGAGCGATTGACACAAAGTTATGCCCTTGGAGGGGCATGACATATCGTGGGGGGAGCTACCTTTTTGGGCAATATGTGGTATGTGCCATGTGTTGTGTTGCGTGCCCATTTGGCGGGTCCATTGCTCCAAGCCGAACCCGCCAATGGACCTCATATTGTGTAAGCCCCTTCTCCATACTCCCCACGATCAATTGCAAGCCTAACCTTTGTGAAGGGAAGCTTGTGTGGCGATCCCAAAGCGATGCGTTGGGAGCAAGGTGTGTGTTTTGCAATTTTCCATATTTTCATGTGCCCACTTGGGAAGTAGCGCTCGTAACCTTTCAAGGCGCCCCAAGTGGAGCACATATGTGGGATCCAAGGTCATTGCTGTCAAGTCATTGTGTTTAGAAGGATTAAGTGATTGCACGATCCAAGCCGAAGATATTATAATATAATTGTGGACCTTTCAAGGCACTTTTGTGTGTCTTTGTGCCAATTTTGCCGTTTTTGGCCCGTCATGATGTCAAGTGGCGACCTTGTATTTCAACGTTGCACTCAATTGACATCATGACCCAAGTATGATATGAGGGTACATACCTCGGTGCCCAACATATCTTGGACCCGGCGAATGACTCCTCTTAGGCTTGGCATACCGTGGCCGCCATGTTGGCGATTTGGGACTATCCCAAATCATGGGCTCACTTGGCGACCCTGCCATTCCCAATACCGGAGGAGTTGGGCGACGCCCAAGAGTCCTATGGCACACTCCGGTCCGAGTTGGGCATGTGCCTCATTTGCCCCAACCATGAGTGTGCGCATTTTTGGCCATTTTGAGCAATTTTCCACTTTTGCTGCCCGCCGTGCTCTATGTTCTAACCCTCCTGCACGCCGGACGCATGGACCAATGGACCATATATGACATGGGTGTTATGGGTAATGGTCCCCATGGTCCACACACCACGTGGGCGAAGCGGAGCCACCTTCGTTAAGGCGCTAGCCCAAAGTGAGTATGGGCAATTTTGCCATTTTTGCATTTATGGACCCAATTGGGATTGTCACCACGCCGAGTGGCATGGAGATCTTTGAGAGCCAAGGGCATGGGAGTCTCCGTTGGACTCCCGGTGGATCGCGTATGGAATGGCGGATCTGATCTCCAAGCCGGCGTGGAGATATACTATTGGGAGCACTCCGAATTTTGGCTCATTTCAGGCAGCCAAAATGACCCCATTTTGGGACCCCAATTTCCCCCTTCCGTGTGGTCAATTGGCGGCCCCATTTCTCTAAGCCCACAGAGAGCCCGGACCTAATTCCAGGTTGTACACTCAGATATAAGTCCTAGGTCCTGCCTCCTACCCTGTGAGTCATTGACCCTATCTTGGCCGGGTGAGCCGCGCGTGGGAATGACGCCAATTTTGGTGATTTTGGCATCATGACCCCACTTGACGAACACGTGGTGCCCTGATGCCGAGACCTCAGAGGGAACCAAGTTGGGTGAGGGCTCCAGGGAGTTCGTACTCGAAGGGCACAGGGTCAGTTGCCTCGTCCCTACCTCTGGCGGGTCCGGACGAGGGGTCAATTATGGGGATTTTTGAGTTAATTTCAGTTTGGGCTGGAACAGCCCATTTTCAGCTACCAACTCCTGGGTGATAATGGCGGGGCCATATCTCTGGCTCAGAGAGGAGTTGGGACCTGCCGTTAAGGGAGCATAGGGAGTGACTGTCGTTTGGCCGTGGAGCATCTTCGTTTTCAGGAACTCGCCTGTGGCTGTGCGGGACACCTCTCCCATTGGCAGGGTCTCAGGGTCCGGACTGAGCAGGGCATGGGTTGTGTTTGAGCCCCCGCCCCTACCAGCCACTGAGAGGGTCGGACCTGGGATTGGGATATGAGTTGGGACTGAGTGTCTATTGTCCCTTGATGCCCTTACCTCAGTCCAGTCTTGACCCCATGTGTACATATCCTGATGTGTTGCTGTACATACTTTCGTTCCCTTGTTGCAGAGTGGCAAGGATCCTGAAACGCTTTGTCACATGACATGAGCGCATTGATGCCCCTGTGAGCGTAGTGCTTTGCCTGCCTGCTCACTTGCGCGTGTCCACCGCAGCGTCCCGTGGCCGGGCCCCCACGGGAACGCGTCAAAAGCGTTTCACCGCCGCGGGGTTACCCAGCCCTCGCGTGCCACTCGGGGCCACCAACCCGGAGCAGCGCGTCGCAGCAGCTCGCAGCTCGCAGCTCGCAGCGCAGCGCAGCAGCTCGCAGCGCAGCGCAGCGGCTCGCAGCGCCGCCCAGCGACAGCGCCGAGTTCGTCACGGAGCCCGCAGCGCCGTCCAGAGCATCGCCCTGACCGCGCAGCGACCGTGAAAGAGGTGCACAGACCAGGACTCCTGCATCAGCCCCATCGGCCAACCCGGAGTCCCATCGGCCGACCAGCAAGGCCGCGTCAACCACCTCCACAACCACCGGCTGACCAGCACCAGCCGCACTTCCAATCCAGTGCTGCAGCACCCGCCTCAACAACCACCACCAGTTCGTTGAGTTGAACGAGTGCATTCCAAGGACCTCAAGACCAACTACACCCCCGCTGCCATGGTGAATTGGCAGGAAGCGGGTAGGACGTGGCCGCGGCCCCACCCCCATGCAGCGCAACTACTGCGTGGGTTGGTTTGGGACCAGCACTACCGCCACAGCCACCCCCAGTGCGAAGGCGGCATGCCCAGGAGCTTCGAGCTCCGCACGGACATCGCCCCCGACCGCCTGCAGGCCGTGGAGGACTGGCTGCGGGCGGAAGGGTACGAGTACCGCCACCAGCAGAGGCGCTGGAGGACCTGGACCCGGCCGGACAGGCCCGGCGAAGGGCTGCGCCCCGACGGGATTGAGGAGGACGACGACCCCAACGCCTACCCGTCAGGCGCCTCGATCAACGTCTCCATGTGGGACGCGATCGAGAAGAACTTCCCGGAACCGGGGAGCGAGCGCAGGCTGCAGGGCAGCAGCAGCGCGTCTCCGGGGAAGGAGAAGCGGTCCGCCGGGGACAGGAAGCGGGACCGGAGGTGGCGGGAGTACCAGGAGTCCCTGGCCGCCGAAGCCGCCCAAGGCGCCAAGGGCGGAACCCCAGCCCCCAGTCCCCAACGGGCCAATGGCGGTCACCACCCCGGCTCCACCACCCTTGGCGACTACATCCGAGTCGCCAGGCAGACCAAGGCCAAGCCCCGTCCGCTGCTCCTGAAGCCCCAGCAGGCCTCAGCAGGCCCCAGCAGCGACGTGGAGTCGGCCCACCGCGGGAGGATGCCGGCCGACCAGGCCAGCTCCAGCAGCAGCGTCGCTCCCGACAGGGACGTGGCGCGCGCCTGTGAGCGCGTCTGTGGGGTGCCCTGCAACCTTCCGGTTGCCCGGCAACGGTCCAGGCAGCACAGCGCTGCCGTGGAGGGCGCCGTCGGCATCGCCCAGGAGGAGGCTGCGGAGTGGGCGCATGGCATGGCCATCCACGCCCAGACCGTGGCGGCCATTGCGGCCGGTCTCACGGCCGTGGCCGCCCATGGGGCAGCGACTGCCCAGGTCAACGGTGAGCTGGCGGCAGCCGACGAGGAAGCCCGCCGGACGCAGGAGGCCATTGCCTGCAGGGAGGCCGAGGTGAGAGCGCTGGAAGAGGCGCTTGCCCAAGAGAGGGCAAAGGAGGAGGCGGAGGAAAGGGCCCACGCCGAAGCGACGGCCAAGGCCCAGGCGGACGCCGCCAAGAAGAAAGCCATCGAGGCCGCGCGACAAAAGGTCGCTGAGGAGAACGCCAAGACGGAGGCGGAGCTGGCAGCGTTGGAAGCACAGAAGGCGCGGCTGCAGCAGGCCCGGGAAGCCGAGGCGGCTCGTGCTCGGGAGGAAGCCGAAGTGCGAGCTGCCGCAGCCACCGCCGCCGCAATGGAGGAGGCAGAGGCCAAACTCCGCCGCGAGACTCCCCCGGGAGGATCACAAGTGGAGACCCTTCGAAAGCTTTTCGAAGGGGACGCCTCCTCCAGGATGACGCTGGATGAGGCGGACACGGGCAGCAGTGGGAGCAGTGGCCCCACCGCCCGTCGACGGAGGAAGGGCAAGGGGAAGACCCCCGAGAGGCCGCGGAGGCCAGCGGGTGGACACCCCCACGACAGTGACTCCTTCTTCACCGCCAGTGACGGGGATGAACGAGGCCGCCGACATCGCCAAGTGGTGGCTTGGACGGGCGGAGGAGGCGGAGACGTCCCCATGGAACCGGAAGGTGAGGATGAGGATCTCCCTCCTCCCTACCGGAGCTCGGAGCCTTCCGAGACCGAGACGCCCAGGTGGGGCAACATGGACGAGGATGATGACATGGAGTTCGGCATCACGAGGAAGCGCCCATCCTCGGACCCACCGAGGCGACCCGGCGGAGACCCACCGGGACCCCCTGGCGGAGGACCATCAGGACCCCCTGGAGGACGCCCACCAAGTGGACCCCCTGGAGGCGGACCACCGAATGGGGGAGGACCCCCTGGACCGGGCGGACCCGGCGGAGGCCCTCCTGGAGGACCCCCTGGGGACCCCGACGACCCACCAGGGAACGGCGACCCAGATACCACCTGGCGGTGGATTGTCTACCTCCGCAGGAGAGTCCAGTTGCTCGAGCTGGAGGTAGACACGGGCAAGGGCGAGATGGCTCGCATCTCCAGGGTCGCCGCGCGCGCGCAGAAGGAGCTGGACATCGCCAGGGCCGGGACCAAGTCGCTGACCAACGTCGTCAGCGGCCTGCAGCAGAGGCTGGACGCGCTGGAAGCCCGTGGGAGCGTCGGCAGCGACCACCCACCCCTGGAGTCTGGCCCGTCGGACGACGGCTGGGGACCCGGACCAGGTCCAGGCAGACCCCACGCCCCCGGCGGAGCCCCCAGGAGTCGCCCCAGCGCCAGTGCCCCCTCTCTCACCGCCCCCTCTCACCACAGCGCGGGCCACCGCAACAAGCGCGTGCCGCCCGGCAGTGGCAGTGAGGAATGGCGTGATGAGTGGCTCAGCGCGGAGTACCGCAACCGCCGTGCTCCACCGCGGACGCCTGTACGCCCCCGACGCCCCGCACCAGCCCCGGAGCCAATCTCCATTGCTGGTGGACGTTATGGTGGACTCAGGGATGAGGTCCCCAGAGGAGACGTGGAATGGGATGTCGGTGAAGGTGAGGACCTGGATCTGGACCTGGAGGAGTTCGACATCAGCCCGCCGCGTGGTGTACGACGGGAGGCCGCTGAACGCAGCCGCCAGCGCCGTGATGAGGATGTGTACATGGAAGCAGTACGGACCAGGTTAGGGTACATGGAGGAACCGCGGCATAGCCACAGGGATTCCATGGAGGAGATGGACGTGGCGGCCGTGGGAGTCCGTGGGCGAAACCGATGGGAACCTCGGTCGACCTCGCGGCCGGCGTTCATGGTCTCTAAGGCCGCGGACGCCGCCGTGTGGGAAGACTTGAAGGACATCAAGCCCCCCATGTACGACGGCAACCCCCTCAACCTCGACCGCTTCTTGGAGAAGCTGGACGATTGGGGGCTGACCGTCACTGAAGACCTGCCTCCCGCGGATGCGGAGAGATATGTCTTCAAACGGTTCAGGTACCGTCTGCCGGAAGTGCTCGGCGAGCTATACTTCGTGGCGACCAAGGAGGGGAGAATCAAGACCCTCAAGGAAGCCAAGAAGTGGCTCAACGAGCAGGAGCGGGTGGACGCTCCGCAGGTGGCTGCCAAGCGCTGGAAGTCCATCAAGCTTGAGCATGATGGACGGGAGATCCGCCTACGAGATTGGCGAGACTTCCGAGGGAAATACACCCTCTTCCGCCGCAACGTGGAGGATTGGAACGAGGGTGACGAGCAGGCTCGCCTGCTCTCCATGCTGCCGGAAGCATGGATCAAGAGGGTCACCAAGGAGGAATCCAAGAGGGCCAAGTCCAACCACACGGTCAAGATGATGCTCCCCAAAGAGTATCACTCGAACGTGGTGGCTTGGGCGAAGAAGAACGTGGCCCGGGATGTCAAACGGCACTCCCTGCGGAACGCTCTTCTCATCACCGTCTCGGGCGATCGCGAGAAGACCGCGATGTGGCGCCTTGACGAGTGTGAGTTGAGCGGCCAGACCATCCGTCTGCAGGCCATCCCGGCGCGGATGAGCTGCGACGAGATCCTGGAGTGGGTTGGCGAGGAAGTATTCAAGGAGTACCGAAACCTCCACCACACCCGCGGGTTGAGGCCCGGCGACCGCGACGTCAACTACGTTGGCGAGGGACCTGGCGGGGAAGATGCCATGGACCCAGCGGGAGCCGGCGGCGATGAGACTCTCGTCGACGATGACGACGACGATGAGCCCGCCGAGGTGGCCGTGTGTGCCTTCGTGGCCAAGAACCTGAGCGCGGGGAGCAAGCCGGGAAACTGGAAGCCCCTGCAGCAGGGTTGGAGGAAGCAGGAGAAGAGGGACCCTCGCCGCATTGGCGACCCTCCGCTGTCCTTTGGGGAGTTCATACGAGCTCACCCTCAGGGCTGTTTCGTCTGTTATGGGAGGAAGCGAGGCTTCAACCATGACCACCGAACATGCCCCGTCCACAAGGCCGACACGGAGGCTTACAAGCAGGCGCACGGGTCGAAGAAGCGTGCGCCCGCGGGTATCCGGGAAGCCAAGGTGGAGGTGGACAGGGACGAGCTGGCCAAGCTGATGTCGTCGGTGGGGACCGAGTTGGCCAAGGAGATCCAGGAGATCAAGAGGAACTGGGTCCCCAGGTCGGACAACAAGAACAAGGAGAACAACCAGAACAACCAGAACAAGGACAAGGACAGAAAGCCTACTCGTAGTGAGAGGAGGAAGAAGGGCGTCAACGACGTTGAGGCCGAGGAGAACACCCCCTCTTCCACAACCGACGCCCCCTAGCGGAGCCCCTGCAGCCAAGGGCCCCAGCTAGGGCGGTCGCAGGATGGTGACGTGGGAAGCGCCAAACCATCCCAGTCGGGAGTCGATAAGCACAAGGGGACTGCCGCGGGCGGAAGGCCCGGTCCGGCGCCCAGTCGCGGAGGCGGGGTGAGGGCAAGTGAAGGCAAGAACCCTTGCACCCGTCCGTCCTTCGCGACCAAGAATTTGTTTGATGTACTACAGGATCTTTCCGAGAGTATCGGAGGATCACCCGGACCGCAGCTGGATGCTGCAGATGGGCAGCCTGAGCCCATTGTCCACAACCTGCACCAGTCGCTTGTTGAGCTTCTGGAACGGCCGGAGATCCTGAGTTTGCACGCCGTGCGCCGTGTCGGTCGCGAGCGGCAGTTGCATCTGAAGGTCCGTGCCTTATGCGGGGAAGTGGAAAAGGTTTTCGACGTGTTGGTCGACACGGGAGCTCAAGTCAGCTTGGTCAAGGCTGGCCTACTTCCAGCAGAGTGTCTGACCGACAGTCGGAAACCTGTCAGGCTGAAGGTGGCGAACGGCCAGTACATGGTGGGAGGCACGAAGGAAGCGGCCATCGGGCTGCAGTTCGTGAACCATCGTGAGCTGAGCCGCCCAGACCTCGGCAAGGAAATCCTCCTGCACGGTCGCTTCTACGAGGCCGAGATGGACTGGGACATGATCGTCGGGTACGACTTCATGATGGAGACGGACTCCGGCGTCCTCCCGGCCCAGGCCTCCATGACCCTGTACCAGGACGACCAACTCTCGTGGCTTTCGTCACCTGAGCACCATGTGGAATGCCAATGGATCCACCCCGAACGCAATCAGCTCGAAGTGGCCGCGCTGGACACTGAGCCCACTGGGCCAGCAAACCAGGAGTACGGCGTAAGGCCGGAAGTGGCGAGCCGAGTTGTCGCGGACTTGGGAGCGTCGGATCTGGCCCTGGATGCGTTCTCTTCAGGAACCTCCGCCCATCTTCGGGTGTGTGAGAAGTACTGGAGCGCACAGGACTCCGCGTGGAAGAAGCACTGGGGTCCGCATCAGGGATTGATGTGGATCCATTGCCCCCGTTGGGACATTCCAAGAGCGATAGCGAAGATTCGCAAGGACCGCTCCAAGGCAGTGCTGGTTGTTCCTATGGGATGCACCGAGGAGGAAAGTACCCGACATTGGGTAGCCTCATTGACCAACATGACCTTAAACAAGGTCGTCCTACCGGCTGGAGAGAGTGTCTATCAGGACGCTAAGGGACAGCCCATGCCACCCCAGAGATGGCCAACGGAATTCCACTATGTGGATGGGGGCCTTGATCAGGCCGACACCACGGACTTCGTGTGTGTCAACCGCATCATAGCGGAGCCTTGGAGGCAATGCTTTGCGGTTCCCCCTGTTGACATCGAAGAATCGGAATCGGAAGAGCCCCTCACTGAAGAGGAGTGGGATCTGGTTCAGGGGTATATGGATCAGCCCTTTCACGACTGGGGAAACCAGCGTGAGGGCAAAGGCCAGGACAAAGCCTGGTGGGAAGTGGACTCGATCGTCTCTGGTTCCTATGATGGAGATACCTTCGTAAGGAGGGTACTGGACCACCTGTCCAGCCAGGACGAGCCAATCGGGGGTAACCCAGCCACCTACGGCGATCTATTCCGAGGCAAGACCAGAGATGGCCCTTTGGGCCACCTGGGAAGACCGCCTGAGCCGAAGACGAGCGGGGTCGCTACCCCTCAAGTAAGCTCCGTGGTTCAAGTGCCCGGAAAAGCCAAGGCGGAGTCCGATGACTGCCCCAAGATCCAGGCATTGAGGGCCAGGCTGAAGCAGGAGTATGGTGATACCTTCTTCAGCGGTAAGCCTGTGTTTCCCCCACCGGTGCGTGGACCGTATGGCGAGGCCAAGATACGACTGAAGCAGGACCCCCGTGTGTATCGGCACCGGGAGTTTGCCCTGAGGGGCGAGAGGAAAGAGGCCATGGAGAAGATCCTCCGTGACTTCATCCAGAGAGGCTGGCTCGAGCCGTGCCACTCCGAATGGGCCTCTCCGTGCTTCGTCGTCCCCAAGAAGGTTGCCGGTGAGTGGCGGCTCGTGGTCGACTACCGCGGCCTGAACGCCCAAACGCAGCACGACAGCTATACGCTGCCCCTCATTGAGGACATGCTGCAAAAACAACACCGGCGGAGGATCTTCACGGTGATTGACCTGAAACATGGTTATCATCAGATGCCTCTCGCCGAAGAGTCCCGTGCCTGCACAGCCATGAGCACCCCACTTGGACCTCTCCAGTGGAAGGTGATGCCCATGGGCGTTACCAACGGCAATGCGGCTTTTCAGCGGATGCTGGAGAACCTGCTTGAGCCGGTGCGCGACTGTGCGGACCCCTTCGTGGACGACGTGATCATCGCGTCCGGGGACCCCAGCATGAGCTACGAGGAGCTCCTGGAGGCACACGAGAGGGACGTCACTCGAGTGCTGGACCTTCTGGTTCGGCACAAACTCCCGGGCAGCAGTGACAAGGCCACCATTGCGGTAAGCGAGGTGGTCTTCGCTGGCCACGTAGTCGGGAACGGGCAGCGAAAGCCCATACCTGGCAAGGTGGCTGCGATTGAGCACTGGGAAAAGCCCAAGACGGTCTCTGAGCTACGGGCGTATCTGGGGTTCTGCAACTACTACTCGGGGTATATCAAGATGTATGCCGAGTATGCAGCCCCCATGACGACCATGCTCAAGGGCAACCGAGAGGAGACCAAGAAGGGGTCCAAGAAGGCTCTGGTCTGGACAGCTGAGTCCCACCGTGCCTTTGAGGGGATGAAGCAGGCGCTGCTATCCGCAGTGGGTCTGCACCTCGTGGATCCCGACCGAGGGTTCGTCCTGCGCACCGACGCTTCCGACTACGCCATTGGCGCTGTGTTGGAGCAAGTGCTAGACGACGGGAGGCACATGCCCGTGGCCTTCTGGAGCCGAGTCCTGGCGGAAGGCCAGAGACGGACGTGGACGCCCCGTGAAAAGGAGGCGTATGCCATCGTCATGGCTCTCAGGAAATGGGCTGGGTACATAGCCCTCCATCCCGTCACCGTCTGCACCGACCATCAGAGTCTGCAGTCGTGGCACAAGGAGCACGTGGACACCCCCTCAGGTCCCGCCTCCCGACGGGCAAGATGGCACGAGACCTTGGCCAAGTTCGACCTTACGGTTGTTTATATTCCTGGAAAGGATAACACCGTGGCGGACTGTCTCAGTAGGTGGGCCTATCCCGCCAGCAAGGGCATGCAGGATATCTCTGCCCATGGCGATGAGGCTGAGACCGCTGAAGCCAAGAGGATCATTGAAATGGAGCGCCTGATGGAGGAGGAGGGTGTTAAATGCTTCGTCGTCATGGCTGCGGATGCCCCCCTCCGAAAGAGGGTGAGCAGAGCGGTCAGCGTACTCGCCCCTGATGGAGCTGAGTCCGACAAGCACCTCTTCCCGGGGTCTTGCCTCCAGGACGACTGGACCGACGATTACGCCAAGTCTGAGGCCTTTGCGGCCGAGTATAGGGCTGTGACCGACCCTGACAACGGGCAGAAGTGGCCAAAGGGGCTGACCGAGGAAGATGGCAAGCTCTACCGGAATGGTAAGCTGCTAGTACCGGAGTCCCGGGTGCTCGAGCTTTGTGAAGCTTGGCACCACCACATGCTGCACCCAGAGGTCAAGAAGCAAGCTCTTGACATGCAGCGTCGGTTCGAGATCGACCATATCGTTCTCTACACCGCCATCAAGAAGGTCAGGAAGGGTTGTTCGGTCTGCCAGGCCTGCAATCCCGACAACCGGAACGTCAAGGGGGAAGCCCAATGGACCCCGGTTCCTGACCAGCCCATGGAGAGCGTGGCCATGGACGTCTTCTCCATGCCCGAAGTGCACATTGGCAAGGAGACCTTTGACTGTGTGGTTCTCTGTGTGGACCGCCACAGCGGCTACGTTGTAGCCGTTCCGGCACGCAAAAAGGGGTTGCTTGCCAAGGAAGTGGCAGTCATGATGATTCGTCATTGGCTGACCGTCTTTGACATCCCCCGCACCATTTGCAGTGACCGAGGGCCCCAGTTTACTGGTGGCTGGTCCAAGGCTATGTGTTCCCTCATGGGGATACGTCATGCCAAGAGCGTCGCCTATCACAGCCGGTCTAACGGCCGTGCTGAAGTGGCTGGACGGCAGCTGTTCGAGAAGCTTCGCAAGATCCACATCACCAATCCACGTCGGAACTGGTTTGAGGAGATGTGGCCTGCTCTGAAGGCCCATCATGACACCCCCACTCCGGGCGGTTTGTCCCCTCACCAGATTCTGTTCGGCAGGGACCCCCTGGGCAGGGGACTTCCCTTGTCTGGTGATGGCATGGCTATGGATGCCAAGGAATTCTTCGCGCGGCAAGAGCAAACGGCGCGGGACATCCGCCAGCAGCTCGAGAAGGAGCATGCTGAGCGCCAGAAGTCCGCCCCGAGCTCGACAGCGCAGAAGTTCAGGGTGGGAGACCCGGTGTGGGTGATCAGACCCCGCCCTATGGGCACCCACCGCACCAAGACCTGGTTCACACCCGGCGAGGTGGTCTGCAGGATTGGTGAGGACACCTACCGCATCAAGGTGGGTCACGGACAGTTCCGGGAGCGCCACGAGAGTCAACTCCGTGTGCGGGAACCTGACCTTTGTGGCCAACATGTGTCCCTGAGCTATGCCGCACATGAGGCCGACTCGGACGACGACTACGCTGAGCAGGACGACTATACAGTCGAGAAGATCCTTGCTCAGCGTCCAAAGGCCTCGGCACCTGGAGGTCTGGAGTTCAAGGTTCGTTGGCGAGGCTATGGGCCGTCCCACGACACCTGGGAACCCGTCTCCTCGTTCGTGCCGCGGGTCAATACTCCCTTCATGGAGTACATCCGCAAGCACAAGACCAAGATCCATGTTTCGGACTTGGCAGCACTCACCCGGGCGATTGCAGCCAGGGGTGCCTGATCAGCGCCCTGAGCTCTCCCCTGATGCGTTTTGAGCGCTTGTGAGGCCGGCGAATCGTCCCTTACTTGCTTGCTCTCGTCCATCTTTCGGTGACAGAGTGGCCATATACCCCGTCCTGCTGAATCCAGAGGAGGATGGCCCCTCTCCTTCAATTCCATTCGTCACTCCCCACCTGCTGAATCCTTGGGAAACCAGGTAGGGCGACTGACCTTCATTTTTCTGAGCTCTTGGGGCCTTGAAGCCCATACGTCGTTGCGCAACGGATGCCGCTGTCATCGGCATTGCGAATTTTTGGTGTGTGGTCTGGTTCCATGGCACTTGCGGAATCCAGACCAGTCGACGTGTGTCAGCTGACTATATATGGCCTGAACTCAGGCGTTTTCCTGTCCACCCTCCTGCATTGCCTTATCCTGACCGTGGCGTGGTTTGGCGCTCTGTCCAGAGCGTGTTTACACGCCTATTTACCCAGATTATTGCTTGTTTTTCTGCCCTCCAGGATATGTGCATCTGTATGTTAAGTGTCATCAGCCCATCGCTGAGGGATGGAATGTTTTTCACCACAAATCGGGATACAGAGGCGCCCTGAGTCAGCATGTACATGTTCTTACAGCCTGGTCCGGCCTGGACTAGTACTTGATTACAGATTCTACTGTTTGAGTGCTCGTGATACCGTGTTGCCCTATTCGCTGTGATGTGTGGAGATCCTGATGGCGCCAGGCGGGAAGCCCAGTTGCCTGACTACACTCCCAGCGGTCCGCCACTGTCAGTCCCAGTGTGAGCCTACCGATTCGCAGACGCACTTGCAGTCGGATGGCGGCCTCCGGTGCTCCTGACCTCGGTCAGTCGGCCTGGGAAACTCGTGGTTTGAGGAGTCGACGCCTCCGCCCACACTGCATGAGGACTCCCTCATGTATGGCCTTCGTGGTAATAGGGCGAGGGAAAAGACGGCCTTGATGCCCGATCCCTTAAGGAGGAGCTCCCTTAAGATCTGGGGTTCTTAAGGAGTTCGACTATGGCACTCTGGACTCGCGTCGTATGGATATGGACATGGTGCGCCCGAGGAAGGACCCGTGGGGACTCTCCCCAGTCGGCGGGCCTTGGGAAGCTTGAGGTAGCCTGATGGATCTTTGTGGTCGCTCTCGACCTGTGGGACCATCTTGGTCGTCGCGTGACGCCTATGTTGGCCGTGTATGCCACTGCCACTGTGGTGGTGACCGAAGCATTGACGTCAACTACGTTGGCGAGGGACCTGGCGGGGAAGATGCCATGGACCCAGCGGGAGCCGGCGGCGATGAGACTCTCGTCGACGATGACGACGACGATGAGCCCGCCGAAGTGGCCGTGTGTGCCTTCGTGGCCAAGAACCTGAGCGCGGGGAGCAAGCCGGCAAACTGGAAGCCCCTGCAGCAGGGTTGGAGGAAGCAGGAGAAGAGGGACCCTCGCCGCATTGGCGACCCTCCGCTGTCCTTTGGGGAGTTCATACGAGCTCACCCTCAGGGCTGTTTCGTGTGTTATGGGAGGAAGCGAGGCTTCAACCATGACCACCGAACATGCCCCGTCCACAAGGCCGACACGGAGGCTTACAAGAAGGCGCACGGGTCGAAGAAGCGTGCGCCCGCGGGTATCCGGGAAGCCAAAATGGAGGTCAACAAGGACGAGCTGGCCAAGCTGATGTCGTCGGTGGGGACCGAGTTGGCCAAGGAGATCCAGGAGATCAAGCGGAACTGGGTCCCCAGGTCGGACAACAAGAACAAGGAGAACAACCAGAATGACCAGAACAAGGACAAGGAAAAGAACAAGGGTAAGAAAGGGGGAAGGAAGAAGGGCATCAACGAGGTTGATGCGGAGGAGAACACCCCTTCCTCCACAACCGACGCCCCCTGGCGGAGCCCCTGCAGCCAAGGGCCCCAGCTAGGGCGGTCGCAGGATGGTGACGTGGGAAGCGCCGAACCATCCCAGTCGGGAGTCGATAAGCACAAGGGGACTGCCGCGGGCGGAAGGCCCGGTCCGGCGCCCAGTCGCGGAGGCGGGGTGAGGGCAAGTGAAGGCACGAACCCTTGCACCCGTCCGTCCTTCGCGACCAAGAATGTGTTTGATGTACTACAGGATCTTTCCGAGAGTATCGGAGGATCACCCGGACCGCAGCTGGATGCTGCAGATGGGCAGCCTGAGCCCATTGTCCACGACCTGCACCAGTCGCTTGTTGAGCTTCTGGAACGGCCGGAGATCCTGAGTTTGCACGCCGTGCGCCGTGTCGGTCGCGAGCGGCAGTTGCATCTTAAGGTCCGTGCCCTATGCGGGGAAGTGGAAAAGGTTTTCGACGTGTTGGTCGACACGGGAGCTCAAGTCAGCTTGGTCAAGGCTGGCCTACTTCCACCAGAGTGTCTGACCGACAGTCGGAAACCTGTCAGGCTGAAGGTGGCGAACGGCCAGTACATGGTGGGAGGCACGAAGGAAGCGGCCATTGGGCTGCAGTTCGTGAACCATCGTGAGCTGAGCCGCCCAGACCTCGGCAAGGAAATCCTCCTGCACGGTCGCTTCTACGAGGCCGAGATGGACTGGGACATGATCGTCGGGTACGACTTCATGATGGAGACGGACTCCGGCGTCCTCCCGGCCCAGGCCTCCATGACCCTGTACCAGGACGACCAACTCTCGTGGCTTTCGTCACCTGAGCACCATGTGGAATGCCAATGGATCCACCCCGAACGCAATCAGCTCGAAGTGGCCGCGCTGGACACTGAGCCCACTGGGCCAGCAAACCAGGAGTACGGCGTAAGGCCGGAAGTGGCGAGCCGAGTTGTCGCGGACTTGGGAGCGTCGGATCTGGCCCTGGATGCGTTCTCTTCAGGAACCTCCGCCCATCTGCGGGTGTGTGAGAAGTACTGGAGCGCACAGGACTCCGCGTGGAAGAAGCACTGGGGTCCGCATCAGGGATTGATGTGGATCCATTGCCCCCGTTGGGACATTCCAAGAGCGATAGCGAAGATTCGCAAGGACCGCTCCAAGGCAGTGCTGGTTGTTCCTATGGGATGCACCGAGGAGGAGAGTACCCGACATTGGGTAGCCTCATTGACCAACATGACCTTAAACAAGGTCGTCCTACCGGCTGGAGAGAGTGTCTATCAGGACGCTAAGGGACAGCCCATGCCACCCCAGAGATGGCCAACGGAATTCCACTATGTGGATGGGGGCCTTGATCAGGCCCATACCACGGACTTCGTGTGTGTCAACCGCATCATAGCAGAGCCCTGGCGGCAATGCTTTGCGGTTCCCCCTGTTGACATCGAAGAATCGGAATCGGAAGACCCCCTCACTGAAGAGGAATGGGATCTGGTTCAGGGGTAAATGGATCAGCCCTTTCACGACTGGGGAAACCAGCGTGAGGGCAAAGGCCAGGACAAAGCCTGGTGGGAAGTGGACTCAATCGTCTCCGGTTCGTATGACGGGAATACCTTCGTACAGAGGGTGCTGGATCACATGTCCAGCCAAGACGAGCCGCCTGGCGGTAACCCACCCACCTACGGCGATTTGTTCCGAGGCAAGACCAGAGATGGCCCTCTGGGCCACCTGGGAAGACCACCTGAGCCGAAAGCGAGCGGAGTAGCTACCCCTCAAGTAAGCTCCGTGGTTCAAGTGCCCGGAAAAGCCAAGGCGGAGTCCGATGACTGCCCCAAGATCCAGGCGTTGAGGGCCAGGCTGAAGCAGAAGTATGGCGAGACCTTCTTCAGCGGAAAACCTGTGTTCCCCCCACCGGTGCGTGAACCGTATGGCGAGGCCAAGATACGACTGAAGCAGGACCCCCGTGTGTATCGGCACCGGGAGTTTGCCCTGAGGGGCGAGAGGAAGGAGGCCATGGAGAAGATCCTCCGTGACTTCATCCAGAGGGGTTGGCTCGAGCCGTGCCACTCCGAATAGGCCTCTCCGTGCTTCGTCGTCCCCAAGAAGGTTGCCGGTGAGTGGCGGCTCGTGGTCGACTACCGCGGCCTGAACGCCCAAACGCAGCACGACAGCTATACGCTGCCCCTCATTGAGGACATGCTGCAAAAGCAACACCGGCGGAGGATCTTCACGGTGATTGACCTGAAACATGGTTATCATCAGATGCCTCTCGCCGAGGAGTCCCGTGCCTGCACAGCCATGAGCACCCCACTTGGACCTCTCCAGTGGAAGGTGATGCCCATGGGCGTTACCAACGGCAATGCGGCTTTTCAGCGGATGCTGGAGAACCTGCTTGAGCCGGTGCGCGACTGTGCGGACCCCTTCGTGGACGACGTGATCATCGCGTCCGGGGACCCCAGCATGAGCTACGAGGAGCTCCTGGAGGCACACGAGAGGGACGTCACTCGAGTGCTGGACCTTCTGGTTCGGCACAAACTCACGGGCAGCAGTGACAAGGCCACCATTGCGGTAAGCGAGGTGGTCTTCGCTGGCCACGTAGTCGGGAAGGGGCAGCGAAAGCCCATACCTGGCAAGGTGGCTGCGATTGAGCACTGGGAAAAGCCCAAGACGGTCTCTGAGCTACGGGCGTATCTGGGGTTCTGCAACTACTACTCGGGGTATATCAAAATGTATGCCGAGTATGCAGCCCCCATGACGACCATGCTCAAGGGCAACCGAGAGGAGACCAAGAAGGGGTCCAAGAAGGCTCTGGTCTGGACAGCTGAGTCCGACCGTGCCTTTGAGGGGATGAAGCAGGCGCTGCTATCCGCAGTGGGTCTGCACCTCGTGGATCCCGACCGAGGGTTCGTCCTGCGCACCGACGCTTCCGACTACGCCATTGGCGCTGTGTTGGAGCAAGTGCTTGACGACGGGAGGCACGTGCCCGTGGCCTTCTGGAGCCGAGTCCTGGCGGAAGGCCAGAGACGGACGTGGACGCCCCGTGAAAAGGAGGCGTATGCCATCGTCATGGCTCTCAGGAAATGGGCTGGGTACATAGCCCTCCATCCCGTCACCGTCTGCACCGACCATCAGAGTCTGCAGTCGTGGCACAAGGAGCACGTGGACACCCCCTCAGGTCCTGCCTCCCGACGGGCAAGATGGCATGAGACCTTCGCCAAGTTCGACCTTACGGTTGTTTATATTCCTGGAAAGGATAACACCGTGGCGGACTGTCTCAGTAGGTGGGCCTATCCCGCCAGCAAGGGCATGACGGACATCTCTGCCCATGGCGATGAGGCTGAGACCGCTGAAGCCAAGAGAATCATCGAAATGGAGCGCCTGATGGAGGAGGAGGGTGCCAAATGCTTCGTCGTCATGGCCGCGGATGCCCCCCTCGCAACGAGGGTGAGCAGAGCGGTCAGAGTACTCGCCCCTGATGGAGCGGAGTCCGACAAGCACCTCTTCCCGGAGTCTTGCCTCCAGGACGACTGGACCGACGACTACGCCAAGTCTGAGGCCTTTGCGGCCGAGTATAGGGCTGTGACCGACCCTGATGACGGGCAGAAGTGGCCAAAGGGGCTGACCGAGGAAGATGGCAAGCTCTACCGGAATGGTAAGCTGCTAGTACCGGAGTCCCGGGTGCTCGAGCTTTGCGAGGCTTGGCACCACCACATGCTGCACCCAGGGGTCAAGAAGCAAGCTCTTGACATGCAGCGTCGGTTCGAGATCGACCATATCGTTCTCTACACCGCCATCAAGAAGATCAGGAAGGGTTGCTCGGTCTGTCAGGCCTGCCATCCCGACAACCGGAACGTCAAGGGGGAACCCCAATGGACCCCGGTTCCTGACCAGCCCATGGAGAGCGTGGCCATGAACGTCTTCTCCATGCCCGAGGTGCACATTGGCAAGGAGACC
This sequence comes from Eutreptiella sp. 'Long Island Sound 2002', assembly GCA_964036045.1. Classification (NCBI taxonomy): domain Eukaryota; phylum Euglenozoa; class Euglenophyceae; order Eutreptiales; family Eutreptiaceae; genus Eutreptiella; species Eutreptiella sp. 'Long Island Sound 2002'. The sequence goes on from OZ038382.1 coordinate 33,729,312, forward strand.
TTTGACTGTGTGGTTCTCTGTGTGGACCGCCACAGCGGCTACGTTGTAGCCGTTCCGGCACGCAAAAAGGGGTTGCTTGCCAGAGAAGTGGCAGTCATGATGATTCGTCATTGGCTGACCGTCTTTGACATCCCCCGCACCATTTGCAGTGACCGAGGGCCCCAGTTTACTGGTGGCTGGTTCAAGGCTATGTTTTCCCTCATGGGAATACGTCATGCCAAGAGCGTCGCCTATCTCAGCCGGTCTAACGGCCGTGCTGAAGTGGCGGGACGGCTGCTGTTCGAGAAGCTGCGCAAGATCCACATCACCAATCCACGTCGGAACTGGTTTGAGGAGATGTGGCCTGCTCTGAAGGCCCATCATGACACCCCCACTCCGGGCGGTTTGTCCCCTCACCAGATTCTGTTCGGCAGGGACCCCCTGGGCAGGGGACTTCCCTTGTCTGGTGATGGCATGGCTATGGATGCCAAGGAATTCTTCGCGCGGCAAGAGCAAACGGCGCGGGACATCCGCCAGCAGCTCGAGAAGGAGCATGCTGAGCGCCAGAAGTCCGCCCCGAGCTCGACAGCGCAGACGTTCAGGGTGGGAGACCCGGTGTGGGTGATCAGACCCCGCCCTATGGGCACCCACCGCACCAAGACCTGGTTCACACCCGGCGAGGTGGTCCGCAGGATTGGTGAGGACACCTACCGCATCAAGGTGGGTCACGGACAGTTCCGGGAGCGCCACGAGAGTCAACTCCGTGTGCGGGAACCCGACCTCCGTGGCCAACATGTGTCCCTGAGCTATGCCGCACATGAGGCTGACTCGGATGATGACTATGCTGAGCAGGACGACTACACTGTCGAGAAAATCCTGGCTCAGCGTCCGCAAGCCTCGGCACCCGGAGGTCTGTAGTTCAAGGTTCGTTGGCGAGGCTATGGGCCGTCCCACGACACCTGGGAAACCGTCTCCTCGTTCGTGCCGCGGGTCAATACTCCCTTCATGGAGTACATCCGCAAGCACAAGACCAAGATCCACGTTTCGGACTTGGCAGCACTCACCCGGGCGATTGCAGCCGGGGGTGCCTGATCAGCGCCCTGAGCTCTCCCCTGATGTGTTTTCAGCGCTTGTGAGGCCGACGAATCGTCCCTTACTTGCTTGCTCTCTTCCATCTTTCGGTGACAGAGTGGCCATATTCCCCCCCCCTGCTGAATCCAGAGGAGGATGGCCCCTCTCTTCAATTCTATTTGTCACTCCCCCCCTTCTGAATCCTTGGGAAACCAGGTAGGGCGACTGACCTTCGTATTTTTGAGCTCTTGGGGCCTTGAAGCCCATACGTCGTTGCGCAACGGATGCCGCTGTCATCGGCATTGCGAATTTTGGGTGTGTGGTCAGGTTCCATGGCACTTGCGGAATCCAGACCAGTCGACGTGTGTCAGCTGACTATATATGGCCTGAACTCAGGCGTTTTCCTGTCCACCCTCCTGTATTGCCTTATCCTGACCGTGGCGTGGTTTGGCGCTCTGTCCAGAGCGTGTTTACACGCCTATTTACCCAGATTATTGCTTGTCTTTCTGCCCTCCAGGATATGTGCATTTGTATGTTAAGTGTCATCAGCCCATTGCTGAGGGATGGACTGTTTTTCACCACGAATCGGGATACAGAGGCGCCCTGAGTCGCCGTTTACATGTTCATACACAGGGTCCAGCCTGGACCAGTACCGCATTACATATTCTTCTGTTTGAGTGCCTGTGATACCGTGTTGCCCTATTCGCTGTGATGTGTGGAGATCCTGATGGCGCCAGGCGGGAAGCCCAGTTGCCTGACTACACTCCCAGCGGTCCGCCACTGTCAGTCCCAGTGTGAGCCTACCGATTCGCAGACGCACTTGCATTCGGATGGCGGCCTCCGGTGCTCCTGACCTCGGTCAGTCTGCCTGGGAAACTGGTGGTTTGAGGAGTCGACGCCTCCGCCCACACTGCATGAGGACTCCCTCATGTATGGCCTTCGTGGCAGTAGGGCGAGGGAAAAGACGGCCTTGATGCCCGATCCCTTCAGGAGGAGTTCCCTTAAGATCTGGGGTTCTTAAGGAGTTCGACTATGGCACTCTGGACTCGCGTCGTATGGATATGGACATGGTGCGCCCGGGGAAGGACCCGTGGGGACTCTCCCCAGTCGGCGGGCCTTGGGAAGCTTGGGGTAGCCTAATGGATCTTTGTGGTCGCTCTCGACCTGTGGGACCACCTCGGTCGTCGTGTGTCGCCTATGTTGGCCGTGTATGCCACTGCCACTGTGGTGGTGACCGTAGCAGCCGGCACCCGGTGCGCCTGGTATGGGTTAACGGGTCCTTTGGATGCCGACAATCGCCGCCAGGACCCGGGATTTGATACTTGATACTATACATGTGCTACGAGCTTATACAACATCATACCCATCTTACTGTGACATACTGAAGTGAGGATCTGACACCCCCCCCCTCTCAGGAAGTGGTCCTGGGTACCCGCTGCCATGCGTGGGTGTTATCGAGCCCCCCCCCAGGGTTTGCTCTAAGGAGGGGGGTGAAGCGGTACCCAGAACCCCATGGCCAGGTTACGGCATACAACCGGTCTTCGGTCCACTAACCCCATGTACGGAAGTGTTCCGTGCCGTGAAGCCCCGCATCGGCAACCGATGCACCGCCAGCGGAGATTTGTGTATCAGAATATCAGGAATCAACAGGGTTTTATTTTCATATTGTTTCCGTCAATTTTTACGCTTCCGTTCTGATACTCACTGTTTTGACTGCTGGCGGTTGGATCGCGACTTTACCGTAACCGCCAGTTTAACTGTAATTAATGGAAATTTTAACGCTATCCGTCACGAAGGCTCCAAAGTCGTCAGGAACTGCATGGATGCTTCCGCAATTTTCACATCTTACACTCGCAACCTTAATCCGAATTTTTCAGGATGTCGAAATCGGATTTTCGACTTCGACATCCCCGCACTTGATTTGACCTCTTTCGAGTGGACCTACGTGCTTCCCTATGCACGAATCAACTTTCCCTTTATCCTGCCCTCCATTTGTCTTAAAGCTATGGGCAAAACAAAGTTGATTCGTGAGGCCACTTGTGAGGGTCATATCTCGTGCCGCTTGCGAGTATTGACGATAAGGAAACGTGGGATGTATTCACAATACTCCCGACGTAATTTAGGAAGCATTATATGCCCTGCGTTTCCACACGTGCGCGCTAGTGTAATGGATCATGGTCAAGAGGGTAGAGTTTGCGTTGTAACTCTATGGCCATGATGTTGCGTGCGTTAAGATAACTTTCGAGTGTAGCGCGCAAGTGTTGGTGATGCATAGGAACTCTCCTTGAGTTCCTATGAGCGATTGACACAAAGTTATGCCCTTGGAGGGGCATGACATATCGTGGTGGGAGCTACCTTTTTGGGCAATATGTGGTATGTGCCATGTGTTGTGTTGCGTGCCCATTTGGCGGGTCCATAGCTCCAAGCCAAACCCGCCAATGGACCTCATATTGTGCAAGCCCCTTCTCCATACTCCCCACAATCAATTGCAAGCCTAACCTTCGTGAAGGGAAGCTTGTGTGGTGATCCCGAAGCGATGCGTTGGGAGCAAGGTGTGTATTTTGCAATTTTCCATATTTTCATGTGCCCACTTGGGAAGTAGCGCTCGTAACCTTTCAAGGCGCCCCAAGTGGAGCACATATGTGGGATCGAAGGTCATTGGTGTCAAGTCATTGTGTGTAGAAGGATTAAGGGATTGCACGATCCAAGCCGAAGATATTATAATATAATTATGCACCTTTCAAGGCACTTTTGTGTGTGCTTGTGCCAATTTTGCCATTTTTGGCCCGTCATGATGTCAAGTGGCGACCGGGTATTTCAACGTTGCGCTCAGTTGACATCATGACCCAAGTATGATATGAGGGTACATACTTCGGTGCCCAACATATCTTGGACCCGGCGAATAACTCCTCTTAGGCTTGGCATGCCGTGGCCGCCATGTTGGCGATTTGGGACTATCCCAAATCATGGGCTCACTTGGCGACCCTGCCATTCCCAATATCGGAGGAGTTGGGCGACGCCCAAAAGATATGTTGGACCAACATGACTTGATACCAATCCTATGGCACACTCCGGTCCGAGTCGGGCATGTGCCTCATTTGCCCCAACCATGAGTGTGCGCATTTTTGGCCATTTTGAGCATTTTTCCACTTTTGCTGCCCGCCGTGCTCTATGTTCTAACCCTCGTGCACGCCGGACGCATGGACCAATGGACCATATATGACATGGGTGTTATGGGTAATGGTCCCCATGGTCCACACACCACGTGGGCGAAGCGGAGCCACCTTCGTTCAGGCGCTAGCCCAAAGTGAGTATGGGCAATTTTACAATTTTGGCATTTGTGGACCCAATTGGGATCGTCACCACGCCAAATGGCATGGAGATCTCCGGGAGCCAAGGGCATGGGAGTCTCCGTTGGACTCCCGGTGGATCGCGTGTGGAATGGCGGATCCGATCGGATCCGGCGTGGAGATATACTATTGGGAGCACACCGAATTTTGGCTCATTTCAAGCAGCCAAAATGACCCCATTTTGGGACCCCAATTTCCCCCTTCCGTGTGGTCAATTGGCGGCCCCATTTCTCTAAGCCCATAGGGAGCCTGGACCTAATTACAAGTTGTACACTCAGATAGAAGTCCTAGGTCTTGCCTCCTACCCTGTGAGCCATTGGCCTTACCCTGGCCGGGCGAGCCACGCTTGGGAATGACGCCAATTTTGGTGATTTTGGCATCATGACCCCACTTGACTCATCTGTGGTGCCCTGATGCCGGGACATCAGAGGGAACCAAGTTGGGTGAGGGTTCCAGGGAGTTCATACTTGAAGGGCATAGGGTCAGTTGCCTCGTCCCTACCTCTGGCGGGTCCGGACGAGAGGTCAATTATGGGGATTTTTGAGTTAATTTCAGTTTGGGCTGAAACAGCCCATTTTCAGCTACCAACTCCTGAGGGATATTGGCGGGGCCATATCTCTAGCTCAGAGTGGAGTTGGGACCTGCCGTTAAGGGAGCATAGGGAGCCACTGTCGGTTGGCCTTGGAGCCCATTGGTTTCCAGGTACTCGCCTGTGGCTGTGCAGGACACCTCCCCCATTGGCAGGGTTTCAGGGTCCGGACTGAGCAGGGCATGGGTTGTGTTTGAGCCCCCGCCCCCACCAGCCACTGAGAGGGTCGGACCTGGGATTGGGATACAAGTTGGGATAGAGTGTCTATTGTCCCTTGATGCCCTTACCCCAGTCCAGTCTTAACCCCATGTGTACATATCCTGATGTGTTGCTGTACATACTTTCGTTCCCTCATTTCAGAGTGGCAAGGATTCTGAAACGCTTTGTCACATGACATGAGCGCATTGATGCCCTTGTGAGCGTAGTGCTTTGCCTGCCTGCTCACTTGCGCGTGTCCCGCAGCGTCCCGTGGCCGGCCCCCCACGGGAACGCGTCAAACCTCTGGTCCGGTCTGGTCTCGCAGCGCAGCGCAGCGGCTCGCAGCGCCACTCAGCGACAGCGCCGAGTTCGTCACGGAGCCCGCAGCGCCGTACAGAGCATCGCCCTGACCGCGCAGCAACCGTGAAAGAGGTGCACAGACCAGGACCCCTGCATCAGCCCCATCGGCCGACCCGGAGTCCCATCGGCCGCCCAGCAAGGCCGCGTCAACCACCTCCACAACCACCGGCTGACCAGCACCAGCCGCACTTCCAATCCAGTGCTGCAGCACCCGCCTCAACAACCACAACCAGTTCGTTGAGTTGAACGAGTGCACATCAAGGACCTCAAGACCAAGTACGCCCCCCGCTGCCATGGTGAATTGGCAGGAAGCGGGCAGGCTGTGGCCGCGGCCCCACCCCCATGCGGCACGCCTGCTGCGTGGGTTGGTCTGGGACCAGCACTACCGCCACAGCCACCCCCAGTGTGAAGGCGGCATGCCCGGGAGCTTCGAGCTCCGCGAGGACATGGGGGAGGACCGCCTGCGGGCAGTGGAGGAGTGGCTGCGGGCGGAAGGCTACGAGTGGCGCTTCCGCGGCAAGCGCTGGCGGACCTGGACCCGGCCGGACAGGCCCGGCGAAGGGCTGCGCCCCGACGGGATTGAGGAGGACGACGACCCCAACGCCTACCCGTCGGGCGCCTCGATCAACGTCTCCCTGTGGGACGTGATCGAGAAGAACTTCCCGGAACCGGGGAGCGAGCGCAGGCTGCAGGGCAGCAGCAGCGCGTCTCCGGGGAAGGAGAAGCGGTCCGCCGGGGACAAGAAGCGGGACCGGAGGTGGCGGGAGTACCAGGAGTCCCTGGCCGCCGAAGCCGCCCAAGGCGCCAAGGGCGGAACCCCAGCCCCCAGTCCCCAACGGGCCAATGGTGGTCATCACCCCGGCTCCACCACCCTTGGCGACTACATCAAAGTCGCCAGGCAGTCCAAGGCCAAGCCCCGTCCGCTGCTCCTGAAGCCCCAGCAGGCCTCAGCAGGCCCCAGCAGCGACGTGGAGTCGGCCCACCGCGGGAGGATGCCGGCCGACCAGGCCAGCTCCAGCAGCAGCGCCGCTCCCGCCCAAAGGGACGTGGCGCGCGCCTGTGAGCGCGTCTGTGGGGCGCCCTGCAACCTTCGGGTTGCCCGGCAACGGGCCACGCAGCAGAACGCTGCCGTGGAGGGCGCCATCGGCATCGCCCATGAGGAGGCCACCGAGTGGGGCAGGGGCATGGACTACCACGCCTCGAAAGTGGCAGCCATCGCGGCCGGTCTCACGGCTGCGGCCGCCCATGAGGCAGTGGCTGCCCGGATCAGGGCAACCGACGAGGAAGCCCGCCGGACGCAGGAGGCCATTGCCTGCAAGGAGGCCGAGGTGAAGGCGCTGGAAGAGGCGCTTGCCCAAGAGAGGGCAAAGAAGGAGGCGGAGGAAAGGGCCCACACCGAAGCAACGGCTAAGGCCCAGGAGGACGCCGCCAAGAAGGAAGCCATCGAGGCCGCGCGACGGAAGGTCGCTGAGGAGAAGGCCAAGACGGAGGCGGAGCTGGCAGCGTTGGAAGCGCAGAAGGCGCGGCTGCAGCAGGCCCGGGAAGCCGAGGCGGCTCGTGCTCGGGAAGAAGCCGAAGCGCGAGCTGCCGCAACCACCGCCGCCGCAATGGAGGAGGCAGAGGCCAAACTCCGCCGCGAGACTCCCCCGGGAGGATCACGAGTGGAGACCCTTCGAAAGCTTTTCGAAGGGGACGCCTCCTCCAGGATGACGCTGGATGAGGCGGACACGGGCAGCAGTGGGAGCAGTGGCACCACCGCCCATCGACGGAGGAAGGGCAAGGGGAAGACCCCCGACAGGCCGCGGAGGCCAGCGGGTGGACACCCCCATGACAGTGACCCCTTCTTCACCGCCAGTGACGGGGATGAACGAGGCCGCTGACATCGCCAAGTGGTGGCTTGGACGGGCGGAGGCGGCGGAGACGTCCCCATGGAACCGGAAGGTGAGGATGAGGATCTCCCTCCTCCCTACCGGAGCTCGGAGTCCTCCGTGACCGAGACGCCCAGGTGGGGCGACATGGACGAGGATGACTACATGGAGTTCGGCATCACGAGGAAGCGCCCATCCTCGGACCCACCGAGGCGACCCGGCGGAGACCCACCGGGACCCCCTGGCGGAGGACCATCAGGACCCCCTGGAGGACGCCCACCAAGTGGACCCCCTGGAGGCGGACCACCGGGCGGGGGAGGACCCCCTGGACCGGGCGGACCCGGCGGAGGCCCTCCTGGAGGACCCCCTGGGGACCCCGACGACCCACCAGGGGACGGCGACCCGGATACCACCTGGCGGTGGATTGTCTACCTCCGCAGGAGGGTCCAGTTGCTCGAGCTGGAGGTAGACACGGGCAAGAGCGAGGTGCCTCGCATCTCCACGGTCGCCGCGCGCGCGCAGAAGGAGCTGGACATCGCCAGGGCCGGGACCAAGTCGCTGACGAACGTCGTCAGCGGCCTGCAGGAGAGGCTGGACGCGCTGGAAGCCCGTGGGAGCGTCGGCAGCGACCACCCACCCCTGGAGTCTGGCTCGTCGGACGACGGCTGGGGACCCGGACCAGGTCCAGGCAGACCCCACGCCCCCGGCGGAGCCCCCAGGAGTCGCCCCAGCGCCAGTGCCCCCTCTCCCACCGCCCCCTCTCACCACAGCGCGGGCCGCCGCAACGAGCGCGTGCCGCCCGGCAGTGGCAGTGAGGAATGGCGCGATGAGTGGCTCAGCGCGGACTACCACAACCGCCGTGCTCCACCGCGGACGCCTGTACGCCCCCGACGCCCAGCACCAGCCCCGGTGCCAATCCCCAGGGCTGGAGGACGTTATGGTGGACTCAGGGATGAGGTCCCCAGAGGAGACGTGGAGTGGGATGTCGGCGAAGGTGAGGACCTGGACCTGGACCTGGAGGAGTTCGACATCAGCCCGCGGAAAATGCTTCAAAATGGTCTGGCAGCGTGACTGAAGCATTTTCGGTGGGGGTGATGTCCGTGCGTCCACAGAAAAATTGGAAAAATTGAAAATCCTTCAACCCATCACCCCAACCTCTCCAAGTAATACATGAAGTCTATTCCAAACTTCGATTCCATTGGAGTTGCGTAAATGGTCTTGGAATCCTTGCTCACCCCATGGGGAGCGTCCGCGGACACAATCTGGCGTCTATGGACAAAGAGATGGTATATGTAACAAAATAAATGCGTTGACATGTACAATGTATAAGTAACAATTCTATACTATAAAATAGCATAAAAAGGAAGACGAAATGAAGGCGACGGCGTCGCCGCCATCAGAAAATCTGACGGCTACGAGGCGTCGCCATCAGGATCTCCACTGAGATCCTGCCCAAACTGGGCCAACCAGTGGTTTCTGGGCGAAAAACAACAAAATAATGTGATTTTTGAGTCAAAAACACTCATTTTGCGCGTCTCCCCCCAACGCGTCGCGTAGCCGACACGACGCGTTTCTGTGGCAATTCAACCTACATATGAAAAGGCCCACTGTTGGGCTACGCCATAGGCGTCTGAGCGATTCCTGGAATCGCCTCAGCATTTTTTGAAAAATGCGTGAACGCGCCACTTTTCGCAAAAATGGACCTTCGCGGAACGCCGCGAAAAAGGTCACGCTATAATCTTTTATTTCTAAAAACGATAAAACAATAATAAAATTGCCTAAAATCTTTAGAAATCGAGAGTTAGATTCTCGATCTGGGACTGCGTCGCGCAGGCGACGACTGTCGTCGCCAGCCCAAAAAAGACGTAAAATAACGATTTCTGGGGTATTTTACAGAAATCCCACAGAAATCAAGATGCCGTAGCATCAACAGGAAAATTCGAGATCTGGCCTGGCGAAGAGCGCCACAGGCTGGGCAGCGGGTATGGGTGAAGCACCCCATACCGCTTCACCCCCCTCCTTAGAAGCCTTGCCTATATCCAAAGGAAGGCAAGGCCAAGGAGGCGCTCTGACCCCTGCAGTGCCCTGGTTTCAACTCTGATTCAGCAGGACAGTGGGGGGGGGGGGCTTCGTGAGTAATTTGCATGGGGGGGAGCACCACACACATGTAAAAAAAAAATTAAATTTTTTTTTTTTTTTGATCTTGAAATATTCATAGGGCAATTGCCCCTCAGGCGACCACACTGGTCCCTGGCACTCCTCGTAGCCTCTGGTGACCAAACCAGGGGCGCTGCAGGGCCTGCCGCCCTGGCTGATGGCGCTTAGGCGCACATATTGGCCCTTTTTCTCCATGGGCATGGAAATCAATAATTCAATAAATTCGGAAAATTCGGAAAAAATTATTTAGGGTCAAACCCAAGGCAAGGCCTTCCACCGCGCCTGAATTTAGGGCCATTTCCTGCCCAAGGCGACGAATTCCTCGTGCCTTTTAGGGTCGATTCCCAACCCAAGGTGACGAATGAACGCACCTGATTTGGGGGATTTAGGGTTAATTCTCACCCAAGGCGCCCCACGCCTATTTAGGAAGGGACCTCCCGGAGGGTCAACCAACCCAAGGCGACGAATTAACGCGCCTGATTTGGTTACTGGTGGACGCGGGGCGCTCTCCGCGCGACCTGCTGTCGTTGCTCTTGGGATTTGCCATCCACACCACTTGTCAAGGTGCTGCAGGGTCCAGATTTCCTGAAAACCTCTGCTGGGATCGTCGTCGTCGTCGCAGGAGCTCCTGGAGCTGATCTCAGGGCTGTCGTCGTCGCTGCTGTTGCCTTGGGGGCCAGTCTTGGCCCAGGCGTCCCTTCTTGAACTGTATTTCCACCAGTGCAATACCTTAGGCTGCAGTCTGTTGCGCTGCGGGAGTTGTCGAAAACCAGGCAGCAGGGGACTACCTCGACGTTGTGGGAGCTCATCGACAGGTCCGCCAATGAACCACGCGGACAGCGGCAAGACCATTTTGAAGCATTTTCGGTGGGGGTGATGTCCGTGCGTCCACAGAAAAATTGGAAAAATTGAAAATCCTTCAACCCATCACCCCAACCTCTCCAAGTACTACATGAAGTCTATTCCAAACTTCGATTCCATTGGAGTTGCGTAAATGGTCTTGGAATCCTTGCTCACCCCACGGGGAGCGTCCGCGGACACAATCTGGCGTCTATGGACAAAGAGATGGTATATGTAACAAAATAAATGCGTTGACATGTACAATGTATAAGTAACAATTCTATACTATAAAATAGCATAAAAAGGAAGACGAAATGAAGGCGACGGCGTCGCCGCCATCAGAAAATCTGACGGCTACGAGGCGTCGCCATCAGGATCTCCACTGAGATCCTGCCCAAACTGGGCCAACCAGTGGTTTCTGGGCGAAAAACAACAAAATAATGTGATTTTTGAGTCAAAAACACTCATTTTGCGCGTCTCCCCCCAACGCGTCGCGTAGCCGACACGACGCGTTTCTGTGGCAATTCAACCTACATATGAAAAGGCCCACTGTTGGGCTACGCCATAGGCGTCTGAGCGATTCCTGGAATCGCCTCAGCATTTTTTGAAAAATGCGTGAACGCGCCACTTTTCGCAAAAATGGACCTTCGCGGAACGCCGCGAAAAAGGTCACGCTATAATCTTTTATTTCTAAAAACGATAAAACAATAATAAAATTGCCTAAAATCTTTAGAAATCGAGAGTTAGATTCTCGATCTGGGACTGCGTCGCGCAGGCGACGACTGTCGTCGCCAGCCCAAAAAAGACGTAAAATAACGATTTCTGGGGTATTTTACAGAAATCCCACAGAAATCAAGATGCCGTAGCATCAACAGGAAAATTCCTGATCTGGCCTGGCGAAGAGCGCCACAGGCTGGGCAGCGGGTATGGGTGAAGCACCCCATACCGCTTCACCACTGCCACTGTGGTGGTGACCGTAGCAGAAGGCACCCGGTGCGCCTGGTATGGGTTAACGGGTCCTTTGGATGCCGAACAATCGCCGCCAGGACCCGGGACTTGATACTTGATACTATACATGTGCTACGAGCTTATGCAGCATCATACCTATCTTACTGTGGGATTTACTGTGTAATTTGACAGCCTAACCTGCGAAACAGCCTGAAGTGAGGATGTGACACCCCCCCTTCAGGGGATGGTCCTGGGTACCCGCTGCCATGCTTGGATGTTATCGAGCCCCCCCCAGGGTTTGCTCTAAGGAGGGGGGTGAAGCGGTACCCAGAACCCCATGGCTAGGTTACGGCATACAACCGGTCTCCGGTCCACTAACCCCATGTACGGAAGGGAAGACGCCCGTTGACGCTCCGTTCCGTGCCGTAAAGCCCCGCATCGGCAACCGATGCACCGCCAGCGGAGATTTGTATATCGGAACATCAGGAATCAACAGGGTTTTATTTTCATATTGTTTCCGTCAATTTTTATGCTTCCGTTCTGATATTCACTGTTTTGACTGCTGGCGGTTGGATCGCGACTTTACTGTAACCGCCAGTTTAACTGTTTATAATGGAAATTTTAACGCAATCCGTCACGAAGGCTCCAAAGCCTTCAGGAACTGCATGGACGCTTCCGCAATTTTCACATCTTACACTCGCAACCTTAATCCGAATTTTTCAGGATGTCGAAATCGGATTTTCGACTTCGACATCCCCGCACTTGATGTGACCTCTTTCGAGTGGACCTACGTGCTTCCCTATGCACGAATCAACTTTCCCTTTATCCTGCCCTCCATTTGTCTTAAAGATATGGGCAAAACAAAGTTGATTCGTGGGGCCACTTGTGAAGGTCATATCTCGTGTTGCTTGCGAGGAATGACAAAAAGGAAACGTGGGATGTATTCACAATACTCCCGACGTAATTTAGGAAGCATTATATGCCTTGCGTCTCCACACGTGCGCGCTAGTGTAATGGATCATGGTCAAGAGGGTAGAGTTTGCGTTACAACTCATTGGCCATGATATTGCGGGCGTTAAGATAACTTTCGAGTGTAGCGCGCAAGTGTTGGTGTTGCATAGGAACTCTCCTTGAGTTCCTATGAGCGATTGACACAAAGTTATGCCCTTGGAGGGGCCTGACATATCGTGGGGGGAGCTACCTTTTTGGGCAATATGTGGTATGTGCCATGTGTTGTGTTGCGTGCCCATTTGGCGGGTCCATAGCTCCAAGCCAAACCCGCCAATGGACCTCATATTGTGTAAGCCCCTTCTCCATACTCCCCACGATCAATTGCAAGCCTAACCTTCGTGAAGGGAAGCTTGTGTGGCGATCCCGAAGCGATGCGTTGGGAGCAAGGTGTGTGTTTTGCAATTTTCCATATTTTCATGTGCCCACTTGGGAAGTAGCGCTCGTAACCTTTCAAGGCGCCCCAAGTGGAGCACATATGTGGGATCGAAGGTCATTGGTGTCAAGTCATTGTGTTTAGAAGGATTAAGTGATTGCACGATCCAAGCCGAAGATATTATAATATAATTGTGGACCTTTCAAGGCACTTTTGTGTGTCTTTGTGCCAATTTTGCCGTTTTTGGCCCGTCATGATGTCAAGTGGCGACCTTGTATTTCAACGTTGCGCTCAATTGACATCATGACTCAAGTATGATATGAGGGTACATACTTCGGTGCCCAACATATCTTGGACCCGGCGAATAACTCCTCTTAGGCTTGGCATACCGTGGCCGCCATGTTGGCGATTTGGGACTATCCCAAATCATGGGCTCACTTGGCGACCCTGCCATTCCCAATACCGGAGGAGTTGGGCGACGCCCAAAAGATATGTTGGACAGATATGACTTGATACCAATCCTATGGCACACTCCGGTCCGAGTCGGGCATGTGCCTCATTTGCCCCAACCATGAGTGTGCGCATTTTTGGCCATTTTGAGCAATTTTCCACTTTTGCTGCCCGCCGTGCTCTATGTTCTAACCCTCGTGCACGCCGGACGCATGGACCAATGGACCATATATGACATGGGTGTTATGGGTAATGGTCCCCATGGTCCACACACCACGTGGGCGAAGCGGAGCCACCTTCGTTAAGGCGCTAGCCCAAAGTGAGTATGGGCAATTTTGCCATTTTTGCATTTATGGACCCAATTGGGATTGTCACCACGCCGAGTGGCATGGAGATCTTTGAGAGCCAAGGGCATGGGAGTCTCCGTTGGACTCCCGGTGGATCGCGTATGGAATGGCGGATCCGATCTCCAAGCCGGCGTGGAGATATACTATTGGGAGCACTCCGAATTTTGGCTCATTTCAGGCAGCCAAAATGACCCCATTTTGGGACCCCAATTTCCCCCTTCCGTGTGGTCAATTGGCGGCCCCATTTCTCTAAGCCTACAGGGAGCCCGGACCTAATTCCAGGTTGTACACTCAGATATAAGTCCTAGGTCCTGCCTCCTACCCTGTGAGTCATTGACCCTACCTTGGCCGGGCGGGCCGCGCGTGCGAATGACGCCAATTTTGGTGATTTTGGCATCATGACCCCACTTGACGAACACGTGGTGCCCTGATGCCGGGACCTCAGAGGGAACCAAGTTGGGTGAGGGCTCCAGGGAGTTCGTACTCGAAGGGCACAGGGTCAGTTGCCTCGTCCCTACCTCTGGCGGGTCCGGACGAGGGGTCAATTATGGGGATTTTTGAGTTAATTTCAGTTTGGGCTGAAACAGCCCATTTTCAGCTACCAACTCCTGGGTGATAATGGCGGGGCCATATCTCTGGCTCAGAGAGGAGTTGGGACCTGCCGTTAAGGGAGCATAGGGAGCCACTGTCGTTTGGCCTTGGAGCCCATTGGTTCCCAGGAACTCGCCTGTGGCTGTGCGGGACACCTCTCCCATTGGCAGGGTTTCAGGGTCCGGACTGAGCAGGGCATGGGTTGTGTTTGAGCCCCCGCCCCTACCAGCCACTGAGAGGGTCGGACCTGGGATTGGGATATGAGTTGGGACTGAGTGTCTGTTGTCCCTTGATGCCCTTACCCCAGTCCAGTCTTAACCCCATGTGTACATATCCTGATGTGTTGCTGTACATACTTTCGTTCCCTTGTTGCAGAGTGGCAAGGATCCTGAAACGCTTTGTCACATGACATGAGCGCATTGATGCCCCTGTGAGCGTAGTGCTTTGCCTGCCTGCTCACTTGCGCGTGTCCACCGCAGCGTCCCGTGGCCGGCCCCCCACGGGAACGCGTCATTACAACATGAAAAAAACAGGTTGCGGCTTTTGGATGATGCCTAATACTCACCTTAGGCCCTTAACTCCTTAACCCAAACCGGGGATGATGCCTATCACCTTAGGCCCTTATGTCCTTAACCCAACCAAAAGCCGCAACCCGTTTTTTTCGGCCAAGGAAAAAATCTCACCAGGGATGACGTCATCAGAAAATGACAGAGTTGCAAAACTTTTTACAACATGAAAAGTACAGGTTGCGGCTTTTGGATGATGCCTATCACTCACCTTAGGCCCTTAACTCCTTAACCCAAACCGGGGATGATGTCTATCACCATAGGCCCTTAACTCCTTAACCCACACCGGGGATGATGCCTGTCACCTCAGGCCCTTCTATCCTTAACCCAACCAAAAGCCGCAACCCGTTTTTTTCGGCCAAGGAAAAAATCTCACCAGGGATTACATCATCAGAAAATGACAGAGTTGCAAAACTTTTTACAACATGAAAAAAACAGGTTGCGGCTTTTGGATGATGCCTATCACTCACCTTAGGCCCTTAACTCCTTAACACAAACCGGGGATGATGCCTATCACCTTAGGCCCTTATGTCCTTAACCCAACCAAAAGCCGCAACCCGTTTTTTCGGCCAAGGAAAAAATCTCACCAGGGATGACGTCATCAGAAAATGACAGAGTTGCAAAACTTTTTACAACATGAAAAAAACAGGTTGCGGCTTTTGGATGATGCCTATCACTCACCTTAGGCCCTTAACTCCTTAACCCACACGGGGGATGATGCCTGTCACCTTAGGCCCTTATATGCTCAACCCAACCAAAAGCCGCAACCCGTTTTTTTCCGCCAAGGAAAAAATCTCACCAGGGATGACGTCATCAGAAAATGACAGAGTTGCAAAACTTTTTACAACATGAAAAAAACAGGTTGCGGCTTTTGGATGATGCCTATCACTCACTTTAGGCCCTTAACTCCTTAGCCCACACCGGGGATGATGCCTATCACCTTAGGCCCTTATATCGTGAAGAGGACCAGAAAAAACAAACGGTGTATCAACGCACTACGCAAGGTCACGGGCACGGTGAGCAAATTGGATGAAACAGGTTGTACGTATCGCACATTTGGTAGACAGGGCACAAAGCGGGTATGCCCCATGTAAATCACCGATACCGTGGACGGCAGAGAAATGAAATACTCCGGTGTCGAGATTATGCACAACGGGGTTTCACGGGGGTTGACCGCCTCCGGTGCGCTACCAGAATGGTATTCCAAAACCTCGTCATGCTGACACTGCAGTGGATAGCCTTCGTCACATGCTACCCAGTGAAAGGCCACCGAGTTGTATATGCGGCACTGGAACGAATGAGGTGATGCCTATCACCTTAGGCCCTTCTATCCTTAACCCAACCAAAAGCCGCAACCCGTTTTTTTCGGC
Organism: Eutreptiella sp. 'Long Island Sound 2002'; assembly: GCA_964036045.1. NCBI lineage: Eukaryota > Euglenozoa > Euglenophyceae > Eutreptiales > Eutreptiaceae > Eutreptiella > Eutreptiella sp. 'Long Island Sound 2002'. The sequence continues at coordinate 33,745,380 of OZ038382.1, forward strand.
CAAGGAAAAAATCTCACCAGGGATGACGTCATCAGAAAATGACAGAGTTGCAAACTTTTTACAACATGAAAAAAACAGGTTGCGGCTTTTGGATGATGCCTATCACTCACCTTAGGCCCTTAACTCCTTAACCCAAACCGCAGATGATGCCTATCACCTTAGGACGCCCTTATATCCTTAACCTAAATCGGGTGGTGTCTACTATACACCAAACAAGAAATGGCATACCATGCCTATCATCCTATCATCTTAGGCCCTATACACCCCCAACCCCAACCAAAAGCCACTGGGATAATAACAACCAGATTGGTCGCCTACACTTGGAGGACTTGTCTTCGGCCACACTGTGTCCGCCATGTCTGTAGCTGGCCCCGAATAAAGAAAGGAACCCATCTCAGTTTGGGGCGGCGACCCGAGGGCATCAAGAGGTATTTCTCCATCTTCTCCTACGGTGGACTTGTGGTACTCCTCGTGGAGCATAAACTCGTCCATCCTCCTTCGTAGGTCCTCTTTTTCTTCAGAACCACCTCCAAGAACAGTAAAAGACGAGGCCGGACAGGCCGACCGGGCGATGGAGGCTTCGACTCGCCTGCGGAGCCTTTGCAGGCTCTCCTCACCACGGCCTGCTAAGGTCTCCATGGTTAATGGTGTTGTTCTGGGCGGATTTAGATTCGCCCTTCTGTGCTCTAGATCTTCCTGAGACCCAGATGCTGCTCTGAGTGGCGGTTCACTCTTTGGGTGGGCTACACTGCCAAGTTGTACTTGTACACTTCTGATCGGCCAGGTTCGGGAGGACAGTTGAGTGGACATGTTCAATGTGCTTTTCAGTGTGCTTTTCTTGTGTTTCTGCTCAGAGTCGATTCGAAAAGTACTCAGGGTTTGCCTCTGCTACCGGAAAGATGTCCTTGATTAGTGCCCTATAGATTTTGATGAAATCATGCAGGTTTTTGATGGTGAAATCCCAAAACCAAAGGAGCAAGTAGAGCAAGAATAGGATGTGGATCGAATCAATGAATAGTTTGAAATCAAGTGTAACACAGAAGGGCTGCAGATAGACTAAGCAGGTATAAATACAAAGATTCAATCACAAATGGATAAAACAAAAGATTTCATGTGAAAACTGGCCTGACTCTAGCCTCCAAGATAGCATCAAGCACTTCATGTGCACTCTTTTGGATGAAATGGAGTTGGTTAGGAATATGGGGCAAAGGAGTTAGGCCACACATAGATTATGACTTGGCCAAGCATCTGAATTCAGAAACAGTTAAAAAGTAGAACCACAATAAGTGGTAGGAACAATTGAGTATAGGGGTCTTGGGGTGGGAGACCACTAGGCTTAACCACCAAGGCCAACAAGCATGAAATGCCTATTTTATTTCGGTATATCCTCCATGAAAGAAGATACCTCCGCTCAGTTGAGTGGTAGGGGTGAACTTCATGGGGGGCTAGGGTTATAACCCTAGTTACTTTGAGAAAGTGTACTAAAAGCTTCAAAAGAGTAATAAAAATACTTAAGTTAGTCTTAGCATCAACAAAAAGGTTTTAAGGGGGGCTTGGCCTGGATCAAGCCCTCCAAGAAAGACATGGCAGTGACTTTTTCTTACTTAGCATCTGCACCAGTTCAGCCACCTCTTGCGCACTTAGGCCCTGCATTGCCAGCGACGGCGGCCAGTTGGTCTCTTTCTCCGCATTAACCACATCGTAGTCCACAGGCCCTGCAGGCACAAACCTTTTTCTTGCGTAATCCGCCACCAGCTCCTTCCGTATCGCGTAGCATCGAACTGCCGCTAAGAACATGTCCTGGTCCATGTGCCCCAGTCCCATAGTGTTGGCGAATTCCGTGACCGTGTCTGCCCCCACCGCCAGCACAACGATACACTCTTGCTCCTGCAGCAGCCACCCCCTTTTGCGGTTCTGGAATGTAAGCTGCTTCTGGATGGTCTCAAATGCGCCTAGGCACCAGATCTTGAATTTGAAAAACATCTGCCCGACATCCTTTGGATGCACCACTATGGTTGAGTCATAAACCATCAACTGTTCCGTCATTTACACAGTGGTGCCGCGCTGCGGTCTCAATAAATACGAACAGACCTGAATGCCAAACATATGTTTTCGGCAAAACATTGCTTTATCCTCACCTTGGGAAATACCCCAAGTAGACCGCACTAGACCGCAAAACTTCCTTGCAAAGCACCTCGCATAAACCAAAACATGAATATTCAACGACACAAAATGTCACTCCCACCACTTCCCACCACTACCATTGCCATTGTCATAAACTGAGTGCAAAGGATGGGCTTGTGATAGGATTCTTAGTCACAGCAAAAAAGTACTCCAAACTGTTTGGTGAAGTGGGGGCAAAAACAGGCACGGGTAAAGATTGGTCAAAAAAGGATGCCCGGCGCGCTAACACTCCCCCACAACCCGGCTCAGGGTGCCCATTTGCACAGTACACAAAGAGCAGAGGGAAAATGGTGCTTCAATTTTTTTTGGCTCGGACCAAAATGGGTTGATCTAGCCTGCTCACTTCACACTACTCGAGGTAGCCCCTCCGAATCAACGTTCAGAGTTGTCCAGTGCTCCCTGCCCCTTTGTACTAGCTACGCAAAAGTACCAAATTAATACGGTCCCTACACCTACCGTAGCTTAGACATGGGCGTACCTTGCGCGCAACACATACAACTGTTGACACACACACACACACGCACACGTGGGTGAGTGCATGGTATGAGTGCGCCTCAACCTCCGCCCACGTACCGAAAAGCATGTAAACACAAAAAAGTGTTTGAAACATGAAACTTCAGGTTCACACCCATGTTCCTACAAGCAATGAGGCATGAGAACCCTACAAACGTTCGGCTTGGAAACCCTTCTTGCGATCATATACCATGCGGAACAACTGCAAATGCTCACCACTTGGAGATGCCTTTGAAGATGCCTTTGCCCGAGGTTTAGGGGCTGATTTGGGCTCAGGCAACTTCAAGTTCTTGGGAATGTTGTCTTGCGTGTGGTCTCTTGTAAAGTGCACTCACACCCCATGCAACTGGCATATTCGTCACCAAACCCATGTCGTATGTGGCTGCACTACATCTGGTACCGAATTAAAATTAGGTCCCAAATTAATACTGTCCCTACGCCTACTGTAGCTTGGACAAGGGCGTGGCTATTACAGGGGGCCACAATGGGTCAAGTTTGCTTCACCGCAATTACAGGGGGGGGGGGGTACGATGATCCCACAAATGACTGTGGTAGCGGATCTGACACATAGTGAGGATTTGCTGAGTCTGAAACCAGGTTATGCAGTGGGAGACTGCCATGCCCGGGAGGGGAAATGATGCTACAGTGGGAGACTGCCATGCCCGGGAGGGGAAATGATGCTACAATGATGCACAATGCCAACGGCACAATTTGACAATTTTGTGTGGGTGCCCATGCCAATGATACACCCCCAAAACTGGCTACTGGTGGTGGAAAAAAAATTTTCCCTCAGACCAAGGCGAGCTGGCATAGCCTGCTCACTTCACAGTACTCGAGGTAACCCCTCGGAATCAAGGCTACTGGTGGTGTCAAAAAGCCGACTTTTTGCACAGCGCGCGGTGCACCCCCTTTGTTGGCCACGGAGACAGCACATACGCTGCATGCACAAACAAAAGCAGATGACACAAACGAGAAGTACAGAGAAGTAAATAAGCATGGCTCCAGCCACGAAAGCACGTAAGGAAAATTCACTAGCCCATACTCGCTGGGAAGCAAAATGATGGAAGAACATGTACCATGCAGAGTTTTGGGTGTGAAAATTTTTCGTGCAGGCTAACGCACAAGCCCACAGGATGTTGGTGCAAGGCAGCAGCTTCAAAAAGGTTCTCGAAAAAGTCTACATCAGCTGCATTCCCCTCAACGTTCTCTGTGCATGGAAGATCCATTTCCACAGGAAAGGAACCAAGAGGTCAAATGACAGCGCCAGGATCTGATGCAATGTGCTTGTGAATATTCCACATTGCAGGCGCATGTGCCTTGGACAAAAAAATTCATTTGCGCTGTGCCTGCTGTGGCCCCCACCTGGCCAAAATTGGGAGAATCATACTGACACTTCAACTTGGGCAAAAATGCAATTTGCCCAGTCAAGAAACGGGAGCGCAGTCATCGTGAGGCATTAATGCTGGTGAGGTCCCCATCGTGGCTGATGCACAGCCTGTGGACAAGCCTTTCCTGGGCCCCATGGGCCATGCACAAAGCGCATGTGCATGGGGTGATCAGGCGGTGAACCGGATGGGGGATGAATAGTGAAAGGTCTCCTGACAGTGGGCCCTTGCTTCATCTTCACACCACCAACTTCCATAAAGGAAGACTGCATTCGTAATGCCTGAAGTGTTGATAAAAGATAAAACAACCTCACTACTTGCAAAGCAGTGAATGAAGGCATCAGTCTTCAAAACACTTTTGGCACAGGCAAAGAGCAAAAAGCCACAGGAGGACGGCCCTTCATATTACACACCTTTTTTCTATCATAAGAAAACCTGTCCCACTTTGCTGACTTGGACGTGCATTTGCCAACTTGCAGCATTGAACCACGCCTTTTGGTGGCATTACACCATCCAGAACATAATCTTGCTTCCCATGCTCAAATTCACGCAAATTGTTCCTTGCCCCCGTCCTACATTCACTCCCCCTTGACCCCAAAGAAAGACACCAGTAAGGAGAGCAAAAATGAAGACACAATGGAGGAACACACACCCCCCCGCGCGCCAAAAGAGGCCAGAGCGGCATCCATGTGAGGGACTTCACATGATCACGCACCAGCAGAAAAATTTCTTTCCCTTCTGCAAAGACCAAAATGCACTCAAAATGACAATTTAGAGCAGCAGAGGGGAAGTGGTGTTGATTCAAAATATTCGATCAAAGTTCTGGGCCTTGGACACCTCCACACCCCAAAGCCCTGTCCCTGCAGATTAGCTACCCCATCCCCCCCACCAATGGGTACGACAACAACTCAGCAGGTTGTTTGGAGAACACAGGACTTCAGCACACAATCAGCCCTGCTTTGTTCTGTTCTATTATAAGAATAAAGTGAGGTGCAGTGCACAGGGAACTACCCTTAGCGACCGGACAGGGAACTACCCAAAGCAAATGGGGCAACCACCGAAGTGGTCCAGATTTGCAGCAAAAAACTTCGAAGCCACACCTCTGCAGCTTCCCTGGAAGAGGCCTCCATACTACTGTGAGGACCTTTCGTGCAAAAGGGCCACATTTGATGCACCACACGCAAATAAACATTTGACAAGGAATTGTCCCCAATTGGCAAGGGAGAACGGATCTGCCGAGCGGGACTTAGGACGGTGGTGACCAAGACGGAACCAACCACTGAAAAGGCCCAAATCCATTCATTGAAGAATACCTGCCATCACACCAATTGAGATACTTTGACCGGCTCAAGGAACTTGCAGGGCTGCTCAGGCTCTAAGGCAGAGGAAGTTTGGGTGCGCACTGGTGTTGCTAGATGTTGAGCATTCCGTGTGATGGCTGGACCTGGGCACGCCACTTCCAGCTCAGGTAATGGAGGGACATTCTCAGTGATGTTGTTCCTCCTCTCCTCCATTTCTCTCCTGTTCTTTGTTTTGCTGATGGGCATTTTGCCTGACGCGTGAGCTCAACTCTTGCCAGACAAGCTCGGAAAAGGAACTTGAAAAATCCACAGCGTCAGGTATGATACGCTATGGTGAGCGCCACAGCACCAAAACGGCACAGCATGGATCGGCGGGCCATACCTGGGTCAACTCCTGACCGCCCCAGACAAATAACAATGCCAGCAACCAGCAACACGCAAATGTGCCGGGTGTACAATGGCTCCTGCCATACTGTCACCCTGGAGCTGACTTACATTGTGTACACCATAGGTCTTGGTCACACAAAGGCTTGGTGCAGACCAAGGAGTGCGCTGAGGAGAAAGCACACCACCTTCTCCTTTGGGTGTTGGACCGAGATCCAGGAATCCAGAAAGAAGCACTGTTGGGGCCTGGGAAGTCAGCCCCCTCCTTGGTGCATTACTGGGATGGTGCATTGCTTGGATGGTTGGGTTGCATAGGTTCAAAAAAAAAAAAATCCCAAATCAATCTGTCACCTAATCAATGAAAAAGCTGCACACCTGATTGAGGGCTTGCACCTGTACATGCGTACAGGATGTGGCCCGAGGGCAGGAGTAAACATACAGAGGGCAGGTTTGCCAAATGTAGGCACAAATCACTCTATCCCACCACACCACAGTGAAATGAGAATCTGTTGCTGCAGATCTCCGGAAGAAATAACAGGGAAAAAAACAGTGAAGAAACGAACAGTGACACATGCACGGAAAGCAGGAAGTCAAACGTTGGAAAAAAAGCGAGAACCGCTGAATGATGGGAGGTGCTGCATATTCCCCGCATCCATGGGGATGTTTCACAGCGTGCGCACACCGCGGACACAGCGCGCACATACCACCAAATAGCAATTCAATTTTCCCGTGACCACCCTGAAATCCACCCACCTCTGGGGAAGCACACGTGCACATGGCACAAACAGCAAAAAAACCCAGGTTCAACCAACTCCTGACATCCAGCATTACCAACTCAGCAGGGCCGCCCCACGCATCCTGCTGGACTGACCGCGTGCCACAAAACTATCACTACCAACATAGGCCTTCCTCCAACCCATTTGTGCAACCAGTTGACAGGCCTTCACAATGGCCAACAACTCTGCCTGCTGCAAGCCTGTAATCCACTTCCAACACCTGACACCCCCTACAGGCATAAACACCCCAATCGAAAAATGATTCTTACAACTTCAGGGCGCAGCATCACAAAAATACTTTTCAGGAGGCAAAACCCTGGCACGGCAGCTCAAGGGTACAATCATGCACTGGCGCAGAAAAGCGCTGTCAACACTGACCTCAGCAAAACACTTCCAAACAGCAAAGACCCACCTTCCTTCCTTTTCTTTGTTTGTGCATCCGCCAGTCTTGTGAATGGCCCCATCAGGGGAGCGGAATCATGGCCGCGGTCCATAACGGTCGTACGTGCTGGTCTGTCTGGGGCGTTTGACAAAGGATCCACCTTCCTTGCAGCAGAATTCTTCTGGGGGAGTCCCATGGGGGAATATCTACGCTGTGTGGGTGCACTAACAGCGCATTTTCCCAGAACAGCCTGGGCTTTCCCCCCCATTCCTAAAACGGCCCCTACAGAGAGAAAACACCTTGGTGGTAAGCAGTGTTGCTTGGTTGGATAGGTGGCGAAATCTCGCGCCGCGCAACACAGCGTCAGGTGAACACCCAAAAATACCATATCCCCATGGGAAACAACAATGATGCCCATAGTATCACAAAATATGAGTCTCTAGTATGGCCACATGCCTCAAAATAGCATACTTTCCGCACAGTGCACGCAACACCCCCAATCAGAGGAGATGGCACAGTATCACCTAGTGCAATACTGCCTCACTAATCAAGCAAAAGCGAGTGAAACCCTTGGACAAAGTTGGCACAGGAGGTGGGGGCAGGGCGGGAGATGAAGAGCAAGGAACAACCAGGGAAGGGTGGGGATGAGGACAGAATGGAAACGGAGTGAGACAACAATGTGCATGCACGCACACAGGCTCGCACATACAAACACACACACACGCAGGCAGATGCACACACACACGCACACACACACACAGTCCAGCGGTTCTTCACCCAGCGTTTCAGCAAATCATCCATGCCTCTTCATCCCAGAGGCATGGTTCATCCCGTAAAGGACTGCAATGGAAAGTGTTCTGGGTATGGGCCAGGCGTCACTATGTGTGGCTCGAATTCATAATTCCATTCCTCAGCATTCAGCGGATCATGACGGCCCCAACTGGTGTGTGGCTGAAACATCCATCACCATCAATGGGCAGTCACCAGCACTAGAGCTTGATCTTGGAATCAGACGGCCACTTCCGCGATCACCAGAATACCATGCAGAGCAACACTATCCTCAATCATAGCAGTGATCATGCGCAAACCAGTGCATACTCCATTGCCAAGTGCGTGACCCACACGGCAAAACCAGCATCTGGTATTGCTCACCGCAACGCTTCGCGCGAACCCGAGAGGATGGGGTTGCCGTGATGGGCAACAGAGCATCCTCAGGGGCATCGCAGTCCTAAACACCCAACACGTGCAGGGACAACCCCCCATGCCCTACAACTGGCGCCAGCACAGTGGCACAACAGGACAATTTGCCAACCGGACTGTCCCCTCTTCAACACTTCCTCCCATACCCGGCCCAAACTGCTGGATGAGCATTCGGAACCCCCTTGCAACGGTTCGTGCAAAAGCGGAGATGATGGGGTTGCGGTGACGGGCAACAGAGCATCATCAAACGAAACGGTGTGGTCCTGGACACCCAGTACATACCGGCAAACAGACATACGGTCCATCCAATCCAGGCATGACTGGCAGAGTAGGTGCGATGGATGGCCGTGCCGAATCCATGGGAGGACTCGGCAGCTGTGCCGTCGCATGCGGACTACAGGATGTGCGTTGGAATGTGTGGGTTGTATGCACACGGCTGTCCGTGACATGTTTGATTGTTGCTAGAAACGGGCAGCAACAATCCGCCCAACGACAGGCGAAGAGTGCACCACGCGGCTCATGGGCACGGTCGTTGCAGCCGAAACCGTACCACCAAACGGGGGAGCGGTCGTCAGACAAGATGATCACTGTCACCCGTCACACGGAAACTTTTCATCCAAGCCGGAGCTGCAACAAGTGTCTAAAGAGAGAGCTATTCCCCATTTGCTCACTGATGACCGATGAGGAGTTATTAAAGGCCAGCTGACAGGCATCGCCAATGAGACAGCAACCCGGTGTGCGCCATAGCGCTCCAAATGAAAGCGCCATGGGTGTCAGGCCCTCGGGTGTGCAAGACTTGGCCGCAGCGTCGGCTGCAGGCGTGCGCCAGCATGGGTTAGGCAATGGCAATGGCACAGGACAACAAACTGACGAGATCAGGGGTTCGGGTGCGGGGCAGCGGTTGGAAACACCGCCAACGCAACTTCTGTGCAGAATCGGGACCATGGCACGAACATGACTGCGGTGCTAGTTTTGCTGACGCTGCACAACAATCAATGTGCAAGCAGCTCCGGCCGGGGAGCTCATGCGATGGAGGTCACTGGGAACAAAACTGGTCGAGGTAAGGCAGTCCACATGGCACCAGATGGTCAAGCAAGCACTGGGAGGACAGGCGCTCTTTGAACTCGTGCAGCCACACCACTGTGGGCCTATGGGGGGGGGGGGGGATTCTAAACATCGCACTCTGCAATGCCGCACTGCAAAACGAAAACTCGGGCTCTGCAAAAGTCTGCAAAGTCAAGTCGAGTGTCCACATGGTCCATATCCCCCGCCAGACTGAAGCTTCTCTGCACCGAAGCAGAAGCCTCCTCTTGGGACGTGATGGCATTGGGTTGGGGGAGGAGAGCACCGTGAGTGCGGCGGGCGGGGGGTACTCCCTTGGGGCATGCCGGCGCACGGAATCCGTTCCGCGCGCTGCGGCGGTGGCGATGGCGGGTGCTTGGGGCGCACGACCGCCTGCGCAATGGCCTCACGGAACGACTTCCGCAACGGCACCGACGTCTTGAGGGGGCTCAAGCATGAGTGCGCAGGACCAGAGGCGCAGGGGGTGAGGCCCCAGCACCGGCGCGAGGGCGGGAGGGAGGGGCTGGCGTGCGGCCCCAAGTGAGGGCGCCGGGGGGCAGGACGCACGTGCCACTCATGGTACTCCCGGGGCGCGGGACACGCCCACGGCCCATCCAACGGCGGCGTACCAGCCCTGGCACATGGGCAGGCACCCGGCGGACCCGCACAGGCCATGGGACCCTCAGCACCAGCGGAGGGTCCCATGGGGGGGGGGGGGGGGGTTGTTCCCCGACGACAGGCCGATCACACGTCACTGAGACGCTCCCTCGATTGAATCCTAATCGAGGGACTGCATCCCCTACTACCGCCGACGTTCTGCACATGCACCATCGGCAGCGGTGTATGGACGGCACCATCCTCGTGGTCAGTACTCGCGGTATCCTGCCATGCGTGTGTGGCAGGGGGGGGGGGGGCTCCGAGCCAAGCGGTGCACCGCAGAGACGTGGTTATAGCCGTGCGTGTACGGTTGCGCACGGCTACTTTCTTCGGCTACGCACGGTTGCGCACGGCTGGATGTGAAGGCGACGCACGGTTGCGCACAGTTGACTACCATTGTATGTCAGAGCTCCTTTTAGGAAAAAAGGCAAAAAGAAGCGCCACGTCTCACCCCACCAGCCCAAACAAGCTACATGACCGCCAAACTCATGAAACTCATGTCAAAAAAAGCGAAAAAAAGCGCCAGCCACATGTCATAAAAAGCGCGAAAGGTCCGCCAGGAATCGAACCTGCGACACTCACTTTACGCACCAAGCGCATGTACCACTGAGCTACCCCAGCCACACATATACCTCAGCTCATAATTGACTCCATTGCTAATTTGTAAGTCCAATTTAGCACCCAATTGTGCCCAAGGCATGCCCCGCCCGCTATGCCATACTGTAAACTGTCCGGAAAATCACCTTCACTTGTGGCACCAGATGTGGGGGCAGCCGGACAGCAACATTCTGCACTGTCTTTGCAATCTTGGCAGACTCCGGCCAGCACTTAAGGGGCTTTCCGGTCAACCCAAAAAAATGAACGCACAGTTGCGCACGGCTAGACGCAGGGGTAGCGCACGGTTGCGCACGGCTGGCTGTGAAGATGGCGCACGGTTGCGCACGGCAAGGCCCAACCTTTGCGCACGGCTATAACCACGTGTCTGGTGCACCGCCGTGCCCGTGGAAGGGCATCATGCACCCCGTCTGCATGGGGCCAGGCATGGGTGCAGGACCGGCGACGATGCGGGGCCTCGTCCCGGGGGCCGGGACACGGGAGGCATTGGCACGGGGCTGGGGCGAGCGCGCGGCATGGCACGGACCACACGCACGATGGGGAAGGGGGCGGTGTGGCGGGGCAAGCAGAAGGCACCGGCCCCTCAGTGGGGGCCCGGCACCGAAATCGTGGCCAAATGGTCGAGATGCAGCCGACAGGACCTCGTCGGGGGCAATGCCGGACCAACAGACAGACGCGTGCGCACACGCACGCAGAGGGCCCGTCCTGAAACAAGCCTTGTGGCATTTCCAGGAATCGAACTCGGTACCACTGGTAACCAGTGCCTCCGAGGCGGATCCCGGGGGCCCGGGAGAAGGGCGGGGTGGGGGCTGGTCCCCAAGGCCAACGCACGTCAAAGCCCCCGGCTGCACCATTCGCCTGGTGCCTGCTCGGGAGGAGGGGTCTGACGCGCGCTCGTTTCGCTGGCTTTGGCTTTGGGGCCCAGTGCCTGTGCCTCGGTCTCCCGGGGCCCAAAGGACGGGCTCAGGACGGGGGCCCCGGACGAGGCCGCGGTCCGGGGGGTTAACGACGGTCCCACGCAGCGGCGGATCGGTCCGGCAGACGCTTGTTTTGGGGGAAGGGCAGCGGGCGGCAACGTACAACAACAACATTCAGCGGCGGCCGGGGGGGGGGGAGGGGGGCATGGCACTGGGGCACGGCCGGGGGGCACGGCAGGGCCCTGGCGGTGCAGAGGGGGCGCGGCCATGCGCAGCGGAGCTCCTTTACTCCAAAGGGAAAAGAGCCGCCCACCCCCCGTCCCCTGGGGGCCGTAGGTCAGTGAAGGGCCCAGGGGACTCAACGCCCGAACTGGAGGCAGCGGACGTGGCAGACGAAGGACAAGAGGTGCCCTTGAGAGGCCCGGGGGGCGGGGGGGGGGGGGGGGGGTGCACTGCACACCCCCTGTGCTACACCCGATTCGCGGGTGACAGGACGCCTCTAGACAGACCCAAGGGGCGGGCGGGGGAGGGGGATAGGGGGGCGGCACCCACACCGTCGGGACCCGACCATCGATCTAGACCCACCATCGCTTCGGACACACACACACCCCCCGACGCAGCGATACGCGCACACAACGACCGATACGCGATACGGACCCCCCCCTCCCCCGAATTCGATCCGACGTGCAGCCGCCCACCCCAACGCCCCCTGCACCCTCACACACCACCCCCCCCCCCTGACCCTCATTGACATGTGCCCCACAGCCCTACAGCACCAACATCGATGCGCCCTTGCAGGCGGCCGGCCGGGGTGGGCCTGGCAATCGAATGCTGTCGGCCGGGAGGGTCGCGCCGACAGAGACGCAAGCAGCAGTTCGCCTGCTGGTTGGGGGGGGTGGGGGGCTTGATGCGATTGAGTGGTATGGATCACACTGAAAAGAGACGCAGACATCAAATGCAACTGAGGTAATGCACTCCACGGTCCGAGAATGGTACATCTTTCTCCCCCAGAAGAGGGGGGGGGGGGGGGCTCTGGGGGTGTTGCACAACGGGCCCAGTCCCAATCGGGGACACGATGGGGCGGTGCCGAGGGGCCACCCCTCAGTCCCCTCCGACAGCTCCACAATGACCGGCATGACGTGCCCCGGCACGTGCTCTACGTCGGGTGTGGCGAGTGTCCCTCAGGACAGGCAGGGGCCGCGTGCCCCTGGCACACGCCGCGGGAGCAAGGGGAACCGGAACGCCTGGCAAAGGGGGGGGGGGGGACCCATTTAGATTGAGAAGAATTCAATTGTAGAAAAACAGTGGGGGGGGGGGGTACCTTCTCTGCCCGGCTCCTCCTCATCAACGCCAAGGCCAGAGGGGCAGGGCCCTGCTCCCTGCCCGTGGGGGGGGTATGAGGGATTCCTGGACCCCCCCCCTCTCCCAAGGCCCTGGGAAACCAGACAAAACCTAATTTGTCTGAATGACCGGAGTAGGGGCAAGGAAGAGGGGCAGGGGGGGGGGGGGTGGAGGGAAAGGGCCCTGAAAGACTGTTAAGGATTTTGCAGTTAACAAGTTACGACTTACAACACTTTACGACCTCAAAGGACATCAAGGGTTTCACTCGCAGCATGGAATAGCTAATTCCATATCCGCCAGATTTTGGACCGGCAGCATGGCAAACAGCAGTGCCTCAGGGCCTGAGGTACGTCTTGTGGGCGCAGTTCGACATGCTGCGGGTGGAGGATGACGAGGCGAAAGATTGATTACGGCGGCCCCAGTCATCTTTAGAGGGCTGGATAGGGACGTCCAGCCGCACCTGGGAAAGACAAGGGGATGGCCGAGGGCAGCAAGGGAGGGGGCATACACCACCATTTCACGAGAGGCTCAACTTCACATTGGGACAAGCGTCACCACAAGTAACCAATTTTGTAGCCGCAAATAAGTGAGTAGTTGTGACATTGGGCATTGTGACATTGTCCTGTTCACGGATTTCGTGAGTAGATCCCCCCCCCACCAATCCCTTTCAGTGGGGGGGTGGCACGCCGCCTGGATGGACTGCCGTCTGAAGCTGGTGGGGCCTGATGTCCTGTCGCCCCTTACCCTTGTCCTTTCCTTGAACCCCGTCCCTCCGTAGGCAGCGGTGCCCATCGGCCTTTCACCCTGGAGTGCCCTTCCTGACCCTGTCTAGGCCACCCCTAGGCCACCCCTCTAGGCTACCCAGGCCACCCCTCCTCCTGCGGTCTACGGCCGTTCTAATACACCACTGCCCATCCCCTTGCCCACACCGCCCCAGCCTCACACCTGAGGCAAAGCCCCGATTACTCGGCAAAGACAGGGAAGTCCTCCGGGTCCACGGGCAGCGTCGCGAACGGGGGCTGCCGGGCGTCCCACTCCCCGCTCCCGCCGCGGCTGGACAGGGTCGCGGCGGACCGCACCGACACGGGCGTCTCCACGGGGGAGCTGCTGCGCTCCGAGGGCAGGGAGGGCGTGCGGGCCCCGGACGAGGCGCAGCCGTCGGCCAGGGGGCACAGACGGGGGGACAGGGTGGGGGAGGAGGCGGGCAGGGGGGTGTTCCGGGGGGCCACCAGGTACACCGGGGGGGACATGGCGGGGGAGCAGGGGGCCTGGAACGGGTTGTTCTGGGGGGGGTAGAGCTGCGGGGGGGACATGGCGGGGGAGCACGCCTGGAATGGGCTGTTGGACGGGGTCCACTGCAGGTCCGACCCCACGAGGTCGGGGGCGGAGGGCGACCCCATCGCCGCCGCCGAGAGCGTCCGGCCCTCGGCCCCCAGACGCTGGCGCCGCCGCCACAGCGCCGCCAGCGCGCAGGCCATTGCCGTCGCCAGCCCGCCGAGCCCAGCGGCGACCGCGATCCAGAGGCCGGTGCTGAGGGACGTGGGGGTCCCGGCCACTGGGGCCGGCGAGGGCGGGGCCACCGGGGCCGGCGAGGGCTCCAGGGCGCGCGCGGCGTTTTGGGCCACAACCGGCACAGCGACCCAGGCCCCGGCGTACTTGTAGCACAGGGTGGCGGTCCCCCTCTCCCCCGCCGGGAGGCCCTCGTGCGTGAACACGTCCTGCGTGACCGTCTCGGTGAGGCTCTGCCGCTCCATCGCCGCGGGGGTCGTGTACATCACCGCACCGCCGCTGTGGGTGCCGCACCGCGCGCTGGCCCGGCGGCCCGACCGCGACGCGGCCCGGGCCCCGGCGGCCGGCAGGAAGTAGTACGGCTGCCCGGCCTCCAGGCCCAGCCCGTAGATGCGGAGGTTGGCGTGGTCGGCCGTGCCCCCGGGGAGCTCCACCGCGGCGCTGGGCCCCTGCACGACGATCCCCCCGTTGGCGACGACGGGCACGGGGGTGCCCTCCGGCGTGGCCGCGCAGAAGGTGTACAGGCCCCCGGTCCCGACCGCAGCCGTCAGCCTCCAGTTGCTGTCCAGCGCCGCCCGCACGCCGGTGGTCTCGGCGGAGGCGCAGACCTGCCAGTCCGACGCCAACAAATGCCGGTGCGGGGCCGCGAGGGGCGCGTGGCGCTGGGCCTGGCCGCCGACGGTGAAGTCGAAGTAGTTGACGGCCCAGAACGTGTCGCCCGGCAGCGGGGCGCTCTCGGAGAGGTCGAGGTCCACCTGCCAGTCCGTCCCGGCGGTCTTGGAGCAGGGGCCGAGGGTAGCGCCCTGGAACTGGCTCCATTGGGCCCAGGCAGTGAGGGGAACGGTGAGGGAGTTCCCGTTGAGGCAAATGATGAGGGAGACACCGGAGGCCCCGCTGCCACCATCGCCACCGTTGCCACCGTTCGTGCCGGTACAAGGCCCCGAGGTGTCTCCCTGGGACAGATGCTCGTCCAGTTCAGACTCAGGGACCTCCATCGTTGTCGCATGTTTGGTGTTGGGTTTGTGGCAGATTGTCACAGTGGAACCTGCTGCTGGGGATGGAGACGGGTGTGCAGGGGAGAGGGTAGCAGATGGGGAGGCAGGAGATGGGGATGCCGATGGGGATTCCGAGGGGGATGGGGATGCCGATGGGGCTGACACGGGAGACATGGAGAAAGATGGGGATGGGGAGGGGGATGGGGATGGGGACCCGACGGGAGACGCCGAAGCAGGTGGCGATGGAGACGGTGAAATGGACGGAGATGAAATGGGAGAAATGGATGGAAGAGGGGATAGGGACGGCCATGCGGATGGCAATGGAGACAGGGATTCCAGTGGAGAGGCCGACGCAGATGGGGCTGTCAATGGGGAGGCAGTTGCCGAAGGGGATGCAACCGGGGAGGCAGTTGGAGATGGAGATGTCAATGGGGATGCAGTTGGCGATGCAGAGGGGGATGGGGATGCCAATGGGGATGCCAATGGGGATGCCAATGGGGATGCCAATGGGGATGCCAGTGGGGATACCGATGGAGATGGGGATGCCGATGGGGATGCAGTTGGAGTTGGGGATGGGGATGCTGATGGGGATGCCGATGAGGATGCAGCTGGGGATGCAGTTGGAGACGGGGATGCTGATGGGGATGCAGTTGGAGATGGGGATGCTGATGGGGATGCAGTTGGAGATGGGGATACCGATGGGGATGCAGTTGGAGATGGGGATGCCGATGGGGATGCTGATGGGGATGGGGATGCTGATGGGGATGCAGTTGGAGATGGGGATGCCGATGGGGATGCAGTTGGAGATGGGGATGCTGATGGGGATGCAGTTGGAGATGGGGATGCTGATGGGGATGCAGTTGGAGATGGGGATGCAGAGGGAGATGGGGATGCAGTTGGAGATGGGGATGCCGATGGGGATGCAGTTGGAGATGGGGATGCCGATGGGGATGCAGTTGGAGATGGGGATGCCGATGGGGATGCAGTTGGAGATGTGGATGCTGATGGGGATGCAGTTGGAGATGGGGATGCTGATGGGGATGCAGTTGGAGATGGGGATGCTGATGGGGATGCAGTTGGAGATGGGGATGCTGATGGGGATGCAGTTGGAGATGGGGATACCGATGGGGATGCAGTTGGAGGTGGCGATGCCGATGGGGATGCAGTTGGAGATGGCGATGCTGATGGGGATGCAGAGGGAGATGGCGATGCCGATGGGGATGCAGTTGGAGATGGGGATGCCGATGGGGATGCAGTTGGAGATGGGGATGCAGAGGGAGATGGGGATGCCGATGGGGATGCAGTTGGAGATGGGGATGCCGATGGGGATGCAGTTGGAGACGGGGATGCTGATGGGGATGCAGTTGGAGATGGGGATGCAGAGGGAGATGGGGATGCCGATGGGGATGCAGTTGGAGATGGGGATGCCGATGGGGATGCTGATGGGGATGCAGTTGGAGATGGGGATGCCGATGGGAATGCAGTTGGAGATGGGGATGCCGATGGGGATGCAGTTGGAGATGGGGATGCCGATGGGGATGCAGTTGGAGACGGGGATGCTGATGGGGATGCAGTTGGAGATGGGGATGCAGAGGGAGATGGGGATGCCGATGGGGATGCAGTTGGAGATGGGGATGCCGATGGGGATGCTGATGGGGATGCAGTTGGAGATGGGGATGCCAATGGGGATGCAGTTGGAGATGGCGATGCTGATGGGGATGCAGTTGGAGATGGGGATGCCGATGGGGATGCAGTTGGAGATGGGGATACTGATGGGGATGCAGTTGGAGATGGGGATGCCGATGGGGATGCAGTTGGAGATGGGGATGCCGATGGGGATGCAGTTGGAGACGGGGATGCTGATGGGGATGCAGAGGGAGATGGCGATGCCGATGGGGATGCAGTTGGAGATGGGGATGCCGATGGGGATGCAGTTGGAGATGGGGATGCCAATGGGGATGCAGTTGGAGATGGCGATGCTGATGGGGATGCAGTTGGAGATGGGGATGCCGATGGGGATGCAGTTGGAGATGGGGATGCCGATGGGGATGCAGTTGGAGATGGGGATGCCGATGGGGATGCAGTTGGAGACGGGGATGCTGATGGGGATGCAGTTGGAGATGGGGATGCAGAGGGAGATGGGGATGCCGATGGGGATGCAGTTGGAGATGGGGATGCCGATGGGGATGCTGATGGGGATGCAGTTGGAGATGGGGATGCCAATGGGGATGCAGTTGGAGATGGCGATGCTGATGGGGATGCAGTTGGAGATGGGGATGCCGATGGGGATGCAGTTGGAGATGGGGATACTGATGGGGATGCAGTTGGAGATGGGGATGCCGATGGGGATGCAGTTGGAGATGGGGATGCCGATGGGGATGCAGTTGGAGACGGGGATGCTGATGGGGATGCAGAGGGAGATGGCGATGCCGATGGGGATGCAGTTGGAGATGGGGATGCCGATGGGGATGCAGTTGGAGATGGGGATGCCAATGGGGATGCAGTTGGAGATGTGGATGCTGATGGGGATGCAGATGGAGATGGGGATGCCGATGGGGATGCAGTTGGAGATGGCAATGCCGATGCTGATGGGGATGCCGATGGGGATGCAGTTGGAGATGGGGATGCCAATGGGGATGCAGTTGGAGATGGGGATGCCAATGGGGATGCAGTTGGAGATGTGGATGCTGATGGGGATGCAGATGGAGATGGGGATGCCGATGGGGATGCAGTTGGAGATGGCAATGCCGATGCTGATGGGGATGCCGATGGGGATGCAGTTGGAGTTGGGGATGGGGATGGGGATGCTGATGCTGATGGGGATGCAGTTGGAGATGGGGATGCTGATGGGGATGCAGTTGGAGATGGGGATACCGATGGGGATGCAGTTGGAGATGGCGATGCTGATGGGGATGCAGTTGGAGATGGGGATGCCGATGGGGATGCTGATGGGGATGGGGATGCCGATGGGGATGCAGTTGGAGATGGGGATGCCGATGGGGATGCAGAGGGAGATGGGGATGCCGATGGGGATGCAAGTGGAGATGGGGATGCGGACGGGGATGCCGATGGGGATGCAGATAGAGATGGGGATGCCGATGGGGATGCGGATGCCGATGGGGATGCAGTTGGAGATAGGGATGCCGATGGGGATGCAGATGGAGATGGGGATGCCGATGGGGATGCGGATGCCGATGGGGATGCAGATGGAGATGGGGATGCTGATGGGGATGCAGATGGAGATGGGGATGCTGATGGGGATGCAGATGGAGATGGGGATGCTGATGGGGATGCTGTTGGCGAGGGAGATGCTGATTGGGATGCAGAGGGAGATGGAGATGCCAATTGGGAGGGGGATGGAGATGGGGATGCAACTGACGCAGTGGCAGATGGGGATGGCAATGGGGAGGCAGATGAAGATGGGGATGGCAACGGGGAGGCGGATGGCGACGGGGATGCCACTGACGGAGATGGGGAGGCGGATGGTGATTGGGATGGGGACGTAGATGGGGAGGCAGATGGGGAGGCAGATGGAGATGTGGATTGAGATGGTGATGGGGACGCCACTGATGCTGATGGGGATGGGGATGGCGATGGGGAGGCAGATGAAGATGGGGATGGCGAAGGGGATGGGGACGTAGATGGGGAGGCAGATGGAGAGGCAGATGGAGATATGGATTGAGATGGTGATGGGGACGCCAATGATGCTGATGGGGATGGCGATGGCGATGGGGAGGCAGATGGGGATGGGGATGGCGAAGGGGATGGGGACGTAGATGTGGATTGGGATGGCGAAGGAGATGGCCACGCTGATGCTGATGGGGACGCAGATGGCAATGCGGATGGCGATGGGGATGGAGATGCGGATTGAGATGGAGATGCGGATTGAGATGGAGATGGGGAAGCGGATGGGGAAGCGGATGGCGACACAGATGCTGACGGGGATGGTGATGTGGATGCAGAGGCAGATGGGGAAGCGGATGGAGAGGCGGATGGGGATGGGGATGGAGTTGGAGACGCCGATGCAGATGGGGATGGGGATGGGAACGCAGATGGCGATGCTGATGGGGATTGAGATGGAGATGGAGACGCCGATGGCGATGGGGATGGGGACGCAGGTGGGGATGGTGATCGAGACGCTGATGGGGATGGGGAAGCCAAGGGAGAAGCAGATGGCGAAGCGGATGGCGATGGGAACGCTGACGGAGATGGCAGTGGGGACGGGGAAGCGGATGGAGAAGCAGATGGGGATGCAGATAGCGAGGCAGATGGCGACGGGAATTGCGTTGGCGATGCTGATGGAGATGGCGGTGAGGATGGGGACGCTGATAGTGATGCGGATGGGGGTTGAGATGGAGATGGAGACGCCGATGGGGATGGGGATGGGGACACAGATGGGGAAGCAGATGCCGACGCTGATGCTGATGGGGATGGGGATGCGGATGCCGACACAGATGGGGAAGCAGATGGAGAGGTGGATGGAGATGGAGAAGTGGATGGAGATGGTGATCGAGACACTGATGGGGATGGGGAAGCCGATGGAGAAGCAGATGGGGATGGAGAGGGCGATCGAGACGCTGATGGGGAGGGGAAAGCCGATGGAGAAGCAGATGGGGATGGGGATGGCGATGGGGAAACTGATGGAGATGGCGATGGCGAAGCGGATGGAGAAGCAGATGGGGATGCAGACGGCGATGGGGAGGGCGATTCAAATGGGGATGGGGATGGGGGTGCGGACAACGATGGCGAGGCAGATGGAGAGGCTGCTGGGGATGGGGATGGAGAGGCGACTGGAGAGGGGGATGGCAATGGGGATGGGGATGGCAGTGGTGATGGGGATGGAGAGGCGACTGGAGATGGGGATGGCAGTGGGGATGGGGATGGAGAGGCGAGTGGGGATGGGGATGCTGCTGGGGATGGGGATGGCAGTGGTGATGGGGATGGAGAGGCGACTGGAGATGGGGATGCTGCTGGGGATGGGGATGGCAGTGGTGATGGGGATGGAGAGGCGACTGGAGATGGGGATGCTGCTGGGGATGGGGATGGTAGTGGTGATGAGGATGGAGAGGCAACTGGAGATGGGGATGGCAATGGCGATGGGGATGGCAGTGGTGATGGGGATGGAGAGGCGAGTGGGGATGGGGATGCTGCTGGGGATGGAGATGGCAGTGGTGATGGGGATGGAGATGCGACGGGAGATGGGGATGCTGCTGGGGATGGGGATGGCAGTGGTGATGGGGATGGAGAAGCGACTGGAGATGGGGATGCTGCTGGGGATGGGGATGGCAATGGTGATGGGGATGGAGAGGCGAATGGAGATGGGGATGCTGCTGGGGATGGGGATGGTAGTGGTGATGGGGATGGAGAGGCGAGTGGGGATGGGGATGCTGCTGGGGATGGGGATGGCAATGGTGATGGGGATGGAGAGGCGACGGGAGATGGGGATGCTGCTGGGGATGGGGATGGCAGTGGTGATGGGGATGGAGAAGCGACTGGAGATGGGGATGCTGCTGGGGATGGGGATGGTAGTGGTGATGGGGATGGAGAGGCGAGTGGGGATGGGGATGCTGCTGGGGATGGGGATGGCAGTGGTGATGGGGATGGAGAGGCGACTGGAGATGGGGATGCTGCTGGGGATGGGGATGGCAATGGTGATGGGGATGGAGAGGCGACTGGAGATGGGGATGCGACTGGAGATGGGGATGCTGCTGGTGATGGGGATGGTAGTGGTGATGGGGATGGAGAGGCGAATGGAGATGGGGATGCTGCTGGGGATGGGGATGGTAGTGGTGATGGGGATGGAGAGGCGAGTGGGGATGGGGATGCTGCTGGGGATGGGGATGGCAGTGGTGATGGGGATGGAGAGGCGACTGGAGATGGGGATGCTGCTGGGGATGGGGATGGCAATGGTGATGGGGATGGAGAGGCGACTGGAGATGGGGATGCTGCTGGGGTTGGGGATGGCAGTGGTGATGCGGATGGGGAAGCTGCTGGGGATGGGGATGGCAGTGGCGATGGGGATGGAGAGGCGACGGGAGATGGGGATGGCAATGGGGATAGAGATGGCAATGGAGATGGGGATGGAGAAGCGACTGGAGATGGGGATGCTGCTGGGGATGGGGATGGCAGTGGTGATGGGGATGGAGAAGCGACGGGAGATGGGGATGGCAATGGGGATGGAGATGGCAGTGGTGATGGGGATGGAGAGGCGACTGGAGATGGGGATGGAGATGGGGATGGGGATGGCAGTGGTGATGGGGATGGAGATGCGACTGGAGATGGGGATGCTGCTGGGGATGGGGATGGTAATGGTGATGGGGATGGAGATGCGACTGGAGAGGGGGATGGCAATGGGGATGGGGATGGCAGTGGTGATGCGGATGGGGATGCTGCTGGGGATGGGGATGGCAGTGGGGATGGGGATGGAGAGGCGACTGGAGATGGGGATGCTGCTGGGGATGGGGATGGCAGTGGTGATGGGGATGGAGAGGCGAATGGAGATGGGGATGCTGCTGGGGATGGCGATGGCAATGGTGATGGGGATGGAGAGGCGACTGGAGATGGGGATGCTGCTGGGGATGGAGATGGTAGTGGTGATGGGGATGGAGAGGCGACTGGAGATGGGGATGCTGCTGGGGATGGCGATGGTAGTGGTGATGGGGATGGAGAGGCGACTGGAGATGGGGATGCTGCTGAGGATGGAGATGGCAGTGGTGATGGGGATGGAGATGCGACTGGAGATGGGGATGCTGCTGGGGATGGGGATGGCAGTGGTGATGGGGATGGAGAAGCGACTGGAGATGGGGATGCTGCTGGGGATGGGGATGGCAGTGGTGATGGGGATGGAGAGGCGACTGGAGATGGGGATGCTGCTGGGGATGGGGATGGTAATGGTAATGGGGACTGGGATGCGACTGGAGATGGGGATGCTGCTGGGGATGGAGATGGCAGTGGTGATGGGGATGGAGATGCGACTGGAGATGGGGATGCTGCTGGGGATGGCGATGGCAGTGGTGATGGGGATGGAGAAGCGACTGGAGATGGGGATGGCAGTGGTGATGGGGATAGCAGTGGTGATGCGGATGGAGAGGCGACGGGAGATGGGGATGCTGCTGGGGATGGGGATGGCAGTGGTGATGGGGATGAAGAGGCGACGGGAGATGGGGATGCTGCTGGGGATGGGGATGGCAGTGGTGACGGGGATGGAGAGGCGACTGGAGATGGGGATGCTGCTGGGGATGGGGATGGTAGTGGTGATGGGGATGGAGAGGCGACTGGAGATGGGGATGCTACTGGGGATGGGGATGGTAATGGTGATGGGGATGGAGAGGCGAGTGGAGATGGGGATGCTGCTGGGGATGGGGATGGCAGTGGTGATGGGGATGGAGATGCGACTGGAGATGGGGATGCTGCTGGGGATGGGGATGGCAGTGGTGATGGGGATGGAGAAGCGACTGGAGATGGGGATGGCAGTGGTGATGGGGATAGCAGTGGTGATGGGGATGGAGAGGCGACGGGAGATGGGGATGCTGCTGGGGATGGGGATGGTAGTGGTGATGGGGATGAAGAGGCGACGGGAGATGGGGATGCTGCTGGGGATGGGGATGGTAGTGGTGATGGGGATGGAGAGGCGACGGGAGATGGGGATGCTGCTGGGGATGGGGATGGCAGTGGTGATGGGGATGGAGATGCGACTGGAGATGGGGATGGAGATGGGGATGGAGATGGCAGTGGTGATGGAGAGGCGACGGGAGATGGGGATGCTGCTGGGGATGGGGATGGCAGTGGTGATGGGGATGGAGAGGCGACTGGAGATGGGGATGCTGCTGGGGATGGGGATGGCAGTGGTGATGGGGATGGAGAGGCGAGTGGGGATGGGGATGCTGCTGGGGATGGGGATGGCAGTGGTGATGGGGATGGAGAGGCGACGGGAGATGGGGATGCTGCTGGGGATGGAGATGGCAGTGGTGATGGGGATGGAGAGGTGACGGGAGATGGGGACGGCAATGGAGATGGGGATGGAGAGGCGACTGGAGATGGGGATGCTGCTGGGGATGGGGATGGCAGTGGTGATGGAGATGGAGAAGCGACTGGAGATGGGGATGCTGCTGGGGATGGGGATGGCAGTGGTGATGGGGATGGAGAAGCGACTGGAGATGGGGACGGCAATGGAGACGGGGATGGAGAGGCGACTGGAGATGGGGATCGCAGTGGCGATGGTGATGGAGAGGCGACTGCAGATGGGGATGGCAATGGGGATGCGGATGGAGAGGCAACTGGGGATGGGGACTGGGACGGGATCGGAGATACTGTTGGTGGTAATTCTACAAGAAGGGCGAGGAAAACTAATCCCAATGCACCCCACCGTAATGATTCAGGGCAGCGCAAACGAAAATGTGAGGGCTGGAGTCCTTTGTCCTTCCCCTGCCCGCACACAACACCTCCACCCCTACCCCTCAGTTGCCACATGACCCCACCCCCGTCCACACCAGACATGAAAATATGGTGCACAGTCTCATGCGGCCACTGGTATACAAACATCCGTATGAATGAGCCACCCCATGCCCCCTTGGGGAAGCGCCAGTGAGGAGCATTCGGCGGACCTCCACGAGGGGGGGGGGGGGGGGGGCTGCAAACTTCCCAATGTGCTCCTTCAACTTCTTCTCAGTCGCAGGCACCTAAAACGCTTCCAGATTCAGCCACCATCGAGGTTTGCCCCATTTCCCATTTTGGTGATCAACAGGGGATGCCCCCACAACCTTTTGGGGGGGGGGGGGAAGCAGGGTGGCGGGTTGGGGCGAGGGGGGGGGGGGGGGGCTAATGGTAAGCTAAGCAAAGGTTCGGGTGACGGATTGGGCCGGGACCCAATTCAAGTGAGGTAAGCAAAAAGTGTAGGTGGAATTTCTGGTAGACTACAAACGGGGGGGGGGGGGGACTTTCGATGCAGGTGGGGGGGGGGGGGGGAGTGGCTGCATTCCCACCAGCACGGGGGCGCTGCATGGACTGGTGACCAACAACTTATCACCCCCCACCAGTACACATGCCTCACACGGCCATGTTATTATGTAAAGGGGGTGCATAGCCCCAGGGGTTTCCATACACCGAAAACCGATAGGGGGGGGGGGGATTGCATTGGATTCAGAAGGAGGGAAGGGGGGGAGAGGAGGTGAGTTGGGCCCCTGCCCCAAAGCAATCTTTTCTCTTGGGCGCCATCCTCTTGTGGACATGCCATGGGCCTAGTCAATGAAGCCCCCAGCAACACCCCCTCCTTGGTTTTCAGGGGCTCTATGGACGCCCCCCCCATCCCAAGTGCAGCTGCTGAGGATTTTGGGATGTTTGGGGATAGGCGTGCCCTATCCCCAAACGGGCCTCTGGGATAGTAAAAGAGCCCCAGCGCTGCAGACAACACCCGCCCTCATTCTTGGATGTGCATTTCCAGGCTCAATACAATTGGATGACCACCAAAAAAGGGCTAAAAACGGGCCTGAGGCCAGGTAAACGATTTTTCTGCACGCACGATTCAAAATCAAGGGGATTGCTGCACCACCCGGGGTTGGGGGCGTGCCATAAAGACCGAATGCCAATTGGCAATTCCGAGGGCACTGGTTTGAGTTTTTGCAACTAAATTGTAGACATTCCGTTTCGCAATGAGAGGGGTGAGGGTGGGTGGGGGACTTCCGTTTGAATATAGACACCAATCCGTGTGCGACGAAGCCCCCCCCCCCCGTACGGAGTCTTTTTGAGTTGCTGTCTGGTAGGGACAGGCAGATGTGCAAGATCCCCCCCCCCCCCCCCCCCCCGCACAAAAAAAATTCGGCACCTTAGTGCCCAGGTTCAGACCCGTGGTTGGAAGCGTGTGTGTATGCTTGTGCACGCTTACTTTCCATGGCTATGCACGCTTACGCACGCTTACACCCCAACACTCCGCACGCTTGTGTACGCTTGGGCTCGGGGACACAGAGGTGGACCTCTTGTATAGTCATGCACAGGTTCTCTGCAGAAAAAAAATTGGTGCTGGTGGAATTTTTGTTTAAGAGCACTGTGTGCCGAAAAGGCACTTAAGGGGCTTTCCGGTCAAAAAAAAAAATGTGCACGCTTGCGCACGCTTGGACGGGGAGATGGCGCACACTTACGCACACTTACCACCCAACACTGCGCACGCTTGCGCACGCCTTACCCTGGTCTGTGCGCACCCTTCTAACCACAGGTCTGGACTGGAAGTACACCCACACCCATTCACTCACAGTTTGACACATGACCAAACTTCCAGGACGAGGAGCACAGCCCTAGAGCACCCGTAGGCCCTCACTGGGTTATAACCGCCGTTATCCCATCCGTCTAGCACGCATCGCACCCTGAGGAAAGAATGTTGTTATTCAAAGTGTCCTGCCTTGCTTTGTGGAGCTATACTATGATGTACTAACCTATAGTTTGCCCCGAAAGCACTATGCCACGTTGTAATGTATTGTACCGTACTGCTACAGTACTTTAACCAGAGCGAGCAGATCGGTACTACGTTCTCAACAAAGACAAACATACTGAGTAATGTTTGTACCCTCAGATTACTGCCGCTATCCCCAAAAGAGGAAGTAAGGACTGGAAAAGACCTGTGGTTGGAAGCGTGTGTGTATGCTTGTGCACGCTTACTTTCCATGGCTATGCACGCTTACGCACGCTTACACCCCAACACTCCGCACGCTTGTGTACGCTTGGGCTCGGGGACACAGAGGTGGACCTCTTGTATAGTCATGCACAGGTTCTCTGCAGAAAAAAAATTGGTGCTGGTGGAATTTTTGTTTAAGAGCACTGTGTGCCGAAAAGGCACTTAAGGGGCTTTCCGGTCAAAAAAAAAAATGTGCACGCTTGCGCACGCTTGGACGGGGAGATGGCGCACACTTACGCACACTTACCACCCAACACTGCGCACGCTTAACACTGGTCTGTGCGCACGCTTCTAACCACGGGTCTGCCCAGGTTTCCAGCGAACTGTCGAAATTGGTCCCAAGGACTTTGGGGGTCCAGAGAGGGGGGGGGGGGGGGGGGGGCAACGGGGTGCGGGATCTGAACCAGCCCCCCCCCTCCCCCCCCCTGGTCTAAAACCACCGGGGGAACGCAGGTGAGAGTGGGACAAGAGCGGGACAACTGTTCCTCTGCTCACAGGAGCTGCTTCTGCCCCTTGGCATCCCTCCCGCGCCAGCGCCGGCAATGCTTCACATTCAGGGGGCGGGGCCTGAATTAGGTGATGGGGGGGGGGGGGGGGGGAGAATGATACATTGCAGCCCACGAGGCCACCCATCCCGCACAAGCCCCAGAGACTTGGGACCCAAAACATCGGTTCAAAATCGATAAATCAACAAAAAATATATGTGTTCTTGACGTCAAAAGTAGGGCAGGGGGTGAAATTTTTTTTCACCCCACATCCCCCACCCGCTGCCATCTATGGGACCGGGGGCCTAACAACGACTTATGGGACCAACACAACCCCCCCAGACCCCTCTAAATTTGAAAGTCCCAATGAAGGGGTAAACAGTCAGAGCAGGAAGAAAGAAAACAGTGGCATATTTGAACCAACGTACCCCCAAAACGCCTTTTCACGGCCTGAGTGACCTCACAACATCGATGCGATTGCGAACACCAGATTTCTTACCATCTCCCTGTCACAAGCGCCCCGGTCCCCCCATCCTTCGAAATCCATGGCCACAGAAAGGGCCCGAAAATTAAGGCACGATTGATTGCACTGATGAGGGATATCGTGTCCCCCTTTTTTTTTGGGGGGGGGGGGGGTTTGGATAGGGATATGTGTGAAATGGGGAAGAAGAACAGACAGACAGACAGTACAGCAAATACAAATGGAGATAATGCACTCCTCAGCATGGCATAAAAGTATACGTGCATCTTTATTTTCTATGCCATGCCTGGTTGAACCTCAATCCTGAAAGATCAATCTCAGTGAAATCAGACCAGGTGTCCCTGGTCATCTGTTTGGGGGGGGGGGGGGGGCAGGTCGCAGTGTCCCCCGAGCCACCAGAACATACTGCAGGCCTTGCAGGATCCACCACAATCAACTCCGGTCTCGTCTCCATTCTGGACTCCATCGGTGCAGGATTCGATCAGTGCTGGACAGGAGTGGTGGATGCAGCAGTCAAATGCACACCCGGCCCGAGGACATCATGGACATTCTCCCGGTAAATACAGCAAATCTTAGTCCCCGATTGCCAGCGATGTGCCATCCGTCCCTTGCAGAGGCAGCGGCATGCGAAGAGTCCTGCCCTCGCCACACCCTCTGCGCCGGGATCCCTGGCAGCCCTGCGGATTGATGTCCCTTTGCATTTGTGCTTGTAGTTCCAAGGAATGGCCTGAGGGTTGGAGCGGAATGCGGAGGTCTTCACGATGCCCCTGGCAGGCCACACGATGGGTGATGTGGTACGTGGGCCGATGGTGTCGGCCGCACATCCATCACCGCTAGGAATCCGCACGCCCCCCGGAGTGGGTGGACTTGCGATAGCAGGGGGAGGGATGGGGACCCCAGAGCATTTTGCCTGTTGCAAGCCTGCGAGAGTCTCAGAGCTCTGGCCTCAAATAGTCAACGGGTGACAACAAATCCTGGGGCACCACAGATGCGTCTTCTTGTGGGCAGTACGAACACCCCTCCTTCTGATCAGGTGTCCCAGAATCGCAGAAATGGCAGCAAATCGGCAGAACGAATGAGCCAAAAATACAGAAACCCAACAATTCGTCAGAACAATTCGGCAGAATCCAGAAAGCCAACATTTCGGCAGAACATTTTCGTGCATTCA
>OZ038382.1:34373597-34597630 GCA_964036045.1 Eutreptiella sp. 'Long Island Sound 2002'
GCGTTTGCTACGTCCGATCATGGGCCCACTGTGCCCTGGCCATTCAATTGAGCGGGGGCAGTGCCGTGTAGGCGCTGTGCGTTCGTCGGCTTCGCGTCTGCCCCTGCGCTTACGGTGCCTTTCGGGCTGATGCCTGGGCACTCCTGCCCGAAGAGGGGGAAGGGGTGGCGGGTGGCGGCCGCGCGTAGAGCCTGATCCGGACGCGGAGACCCGCTGCGCCGGTGTGTCATATCAGTGCCAAGACCCACCCACATCCACAACAACATCATCATCATGGCTGAGAGGGACCATGGCTGAGAGGGACCATGGCTGAGAGGGACCATGGCTGAGAGGGACCATGGCTGAGAGGGACCATGGCTGAGAGGGACCATGGCTGAGAGGGACCATGGCTGAGAGGGACCATGGCTGAGAGGGACCATGGCTGAGAGGGACCATGGCTGAGAGGGACCATGGCTGAGAGGGACCATGGCTGAGAGGGACCATGGCTGAGAGGGACCATGGCTGAGAGGGACCATGGCTGAGAGGGACCATGGCTGAGAGGGACCATGGCTGAGAGGGACCATGGCTGAGAGGGACCATGGCTGAGAGGGACCATGGCTGAGAGGGACCATGGCTGAGAGGGACCGTGGCTGAGAGGGACCATGGCTGAGAGGGACCATGGCTGAGAGGGACCATGGCTGAGAGGGACCATGGCTGAGAGGGACCATGGCTGAGAGGGACCATGGCTGAGAGGGACCATGGCTGAGAGGGACCATGGCTGAGAGGGACCATGGCTGAGAGGGACCGTGGCTGAGAGGGACCATGGCTGAGAGGGACCATGGCTGAGAGGGACCATGGCTGAGAGGGACCATGGCTGAGAGGGACCATGGCTGAGAGGGACCATGGCTGAGAGGGACCATGGCTGAGAGGGACCATGGCTGAGAGGGACCATGGCTGAGAGGGACCATGGCTGAGAGGGACCATGGCTGAGAGGGACCATGGCTGAGAGGGACCATGGCTGAGAGGGACCGTGGCTGAGAGGGACCATGGCTGAGAGGGACCATGGCTGAGAGGGACCATGGCTGAGAGGGACCATGGCTGAGAGGGACCATGGCTGAGAGGGACCATGGCTGAGAGGGACCATGGCTGAGAGGGACCATGGCTGAGAGGGACCATGGCTGAGAGGGACCATGGCTGAGAGGGACCATGGCTGAGAGGGACCATGGCTGAGAGGGACCATGGCTGAGAGGGACCACGGCTGAGAGGGACCATGGCTGAGAGGGACCATGGCTGAGAGGGACCATGGCTGCGAGGGACCATGGCTGAGAGGGACCATGGCTGAGAGGGACCATGGCTGAGAGGGACCATGGCTGAGAGGGACCATGGCTGAGAGGGACCATGGCTGAGAGGGACCATGGCTGAGAGGGACCATGGCTGAGAGGGACCATGGCTGAGAGGGACCATGGCTGAGAGGGACCATGGCTGAGAGGGACCATGGCTGAGAGGGACCATGGCTGAGAGGGACCATGGCTGAGAGGGACCATGGCTGAGAGGGACCATGGCTGAGAGGGACCATGGCTTAGAGGGACAACGGCTCAGCCACTCATGGATACCCCAGCACCTGGAAATCCTTGGCTACAGCCCCAACACACCAACGACTGGGCTCCGCGAACGCGGAAACGACACCAGCCGGAGCACCGGCCGCAGCGGCCGACAGAACGCAGCGACCCGACGCAACATGCGAAGGGAAGAACGGGTGACTGTCCAGGGCCCCGTAAAGGAGCAACAACCCGACGGAATGTCACACGGGGGGTGTGGGAGGAGGGGAGAGGAAAGGCCGGAGGAAGGCCCGATGGGCTGCAGTGGACCGATGGAGTGACACAGCGCGACGAATGAGCCGCGCAAGCGACAGGATGGCCTCGAAAGCCCATCTGTGGAACAGGGGACTGCGGAGGGTCGTGTCAAGGGACGTGACTGCCCTCTGTGCCCTCCAATTGTGCCCCACCCGGTGCCATCTGGGCCCTGGCGCACTGTCCGGCTGCCGTACTGTTCTGGTCGCCCATCTGTCGTCAGCTGACCCAACAGAAGAAGGATGAGATTCTGGAGCGCCGTGCGAAGGTGGAAGAGTCGCGCCAGCAGCAACGGGAGGCCCGGCTGGAGCGAGAGAACGAGGCCCGGGCGAAGAAAGAGGTGCCCCCCCCCAGACGCAAGCACACGCACATGTACACCCATGCTGCCGCACGCACACACACACACACACAGAGAGAGAGGGGGGGGGAGGTAGAGGGAGGGAGAAGGTTACGGTTAGAGAGAGAGACACACGCACGTGCGCGCGCACACACCCACAGAGAGAGAGAGAGAGAGAGAGAGGGACGCGCGCGCGCACATACACACACCGAAACCTCGTGTACAGGTTGCCAGGAGCTGGTCGTGCCCAGAGGGGCCCGCCACCTCAAGCAGGTGAGCAATGGCCCCAGTACATGAACCCTACCCGAGCCCCCTAACCCCTGGATCCCGGCGCCATAGGACCCGGGGCAGGTCCTACGCCCCGCCCCCATCCTCCTCCCCTGTCTTGCAAGTACAAAGTGGAGAGGCGGACCAGGGGCGACGCTGGAATGGAGACGGCGATTTCTGTCCATTCGTTTCACATGTTGTCATCTGACCCCTGCCCGAAGCAAGTGGGCAGTGCTAGCCCTGAAAAGGCCATTTCACTAGCACATGTACCCCCAGGAGACGGTCATACTTGGGGCCAGGCGGCTTGCGAGGGGCTTATATGTGCTCCCACTGTCACCAACTGACGACCTACGCTTGGGCCATGGCCATCCAGTGATCACCGAAAATCACCTGCGGCGCCTCACTGCCACCTACGGTGGTCTACAGGGATGACCTCCATGAGGTCGGGGCATCCCTCTGGTGGTAGCAGGACAAGGCTGTGGGGCCGCACAGCCTGTGGATCTTCTTGAGACCTTCATTTGACAGCGCCGGTGTGCCGTGGTGTGCGAACGAACAGGGTCCGGTCCCAGCCCTCGTGGTTGTTGGGACTGGCCGGAGCCACCCCAGATGCACTACTGTGCGACAACCTCAAACCTCGCAGTCTGAGCGTTGGACCCCCCCGTTCTTAGCCAGTCAAGACCTACACCGCCCCGCACGAACGTGGAGCCCCAAGGGCCCGGAGGGGGGCTGCAAAAGGTCAGGTCTGCCGCCACGCGTTGGCCCCAGTCGTCAATGCCACATCCCCTTCACTGCCCCTTGTTCATCGTAGAGTAGCTGTTGGCCCCACCAACAGGAGGCTAGTACCTGGAAAGTCCACCTCACCTCGGTGGTATGGGTTGTTATGTCAGTCGGTATGTTGTTTGTTAGCCTTGTGAACCCAAAGTTGGTCGTCCTGCCACCCTGGGGCAGGGTCCCCCAAAGGGCACCGCACAGGGCCTCTCCAGGTTATGGCCGTTTTAGTGTTTCTGTGCCACCCAACACGTTTCTCTGACCATTTGACAACTGCTGCCTTACCGGCACGGAAATAGGCTCCCCACCGCCGTCCCCCCCATGACAACAGCCTTAGCTAGTGCCTAGCCGCCCTGAGGCTTTCTTGGTGCCCAAAGACGGGAACGGTCGGTGCGTTGGGCCTTGTGCTTGGCGCACATGGACTGTCTATCTGTTCCACTCACCCAGACCCGCGCGGCATCTTCCCCCGCTCTCCTTCGTCAATAGGGGCGGGCCCATCCGTATTTCCCCAGCCGGACCCACGCACCCACTCACCACGGCAGAGTTCTGCTTAACAACTCAGCATCTCCCCCGGGGGGGGGGGGCACAGAAACGCAGCGAGGCAGGCTATGGACGGCCTGTGGACAGAGGCGCGTGGACAGCAAAAACAGTCAAAACGACCCCAGCAACAACCAGCACATCCTCAATACGCCAACTATTGGGCGCCGCACACGCGCAAACGGCACATCCCGCCGCATCCAGCACAGCCCCAACACACCAACCACTGGGCTCCGCGATCGCGGAAACGACACCAGCAGGAGCACCGGCCGCAGCGGCTGACAGAAAGCAGCGACCCGACGCAACATGCGAAGGGAAGAATGGGTGACTGTCCAGGGCCCCGTAAAGAAACAACAACCCGACGGAATGTCACACGGGGGGACCCCCCCCCCTCCGCCCAGGCAAAACCCTGCCCCTACCCCCCCCCCGAAGCCGCAATGGACTGCGGGCCCAAACACCATCCAAGTCGGGCATGCGCACACCAATCCACACCCCCCCCCCGATGCCGTCGTTGGTTTGCTCATCGGGAACACCAGAAGGCTTGTGCGGGCTGCCTCTTGCAATGTGGCGGGCATGCCACGGGGGGGGGGGGGGGGGGGCTGTCCATCTTCTCGGGGTCGGGGAGGGTTTGAACCGCCCCTTCCCCCTCCCCAAAGTGCCCCTGGATCGGCAAGGCCCTGTCGGAGGGCGGCATGCCTGTCTACCTGTCCCCAGGTGAACAAGATGGTCACCACGCTGCGCCGGCAGGACAATTTCCGGATGAGCGAGGTGTGTGCAGGGGCGCCGGGCGGTGTCTGAGGGCTGTGTGCAGTGCGTTGACTGCGGACGGGGGCCTGCGAACTCCTGCGGCCCCATCGCCTCTTTGGCAGTTCTGATGTGGCATGAGCCCTCCCCATCCGATCGCTGCCATCCCACGTACCATGTGCCACTCAGTAATATCTGCTCTTGTCACAACCACAACTCAGCGGGACCCAGCACCTTCTGATCACGTGTGACGTCGCGAACGCTGGTGCACGGTCTGCTCTTGGCGCTGCCATGCGTACCTCAGGGTTTGGGGGGATGGAGGTATCTATGTGATAGTAGCGTGTTCTCGTCTTTGTCCCCCTCCCTCTCCACGGCGAATGGCGAGCCGCGGTGCTTCGGGGGGTGGCAACGGCCACCGGTGGTCTGAGGGCCCCCCTTGCCGGACCGCAGGGCCAACGTAAGGAGTGTGGCAGATGCTGCGGGGGTGGGCCACGACAACGCGGTGTGCGTCAAGGCCGGCATCCATGGCCCGATGTGGTGAGCCATGGAGCAGAACAAGCCAGAGAAGAAGAAGCGCAAAGGAATTGAGGGCCGGGAGAACCCCCCCCCCCTCACACATGGACTCGGAGGGTGCATCTGGATGCCCCTGGTCAACGGCAAGGACAACAGCCCCGTCTCCGGGACGGCCGACCCCCGGAGTAGTCAAACAGGACAAGTCATCCGGGGGCTCCGTTGACACAACCAAAACACGTTCGGGCCCACAGAGTGTCGGGATGTGCGGTGGCGAGAGGCCAATAGGCGCCGCCAAAGGCAAACAATCGGATACCGAGGCCTTGTGCCAAACCCCCCCTCCACCGCCGATGGAGGGAGAGGGTCCAAGGGAATGGCAGCGAATGGCGATCGACCAGTAGGCGCTGCAGACGAGAACAACACACCACGGCGTCGTGCCGGCCCCCCCCCCTCTCCTGTCGTCTCCCGCAGCGAGAGAAGGAGGCCAAGGTGCAGGACTTGGCCAACACGCTGCAGGAGCGGTCCGCACTGCACTTCGAGGTCCTGGCCGCCAACGACTCCGTCAAGAAGTTCCAGGAGCAGGTCCTTTCAGAGGTATCCCCCTCGTGCCCCTCACAATGCGCGCCACAGACTGAGAAGGCGATCGGCATCCAAGACAGACGGGCAGAGGCAGGCGGGCAGACAGGCAGACGGCGTACAACAGCTGAACATCATGATATTGGCAAATCCTGTGACCGCTGTGTCCCCTACCGCGGGGGAGGGGGATTTCGTGGCACTTTGATTTCGCGTGGGAAATTTCACGTTTCAAATTGCCCGCGAAAGTTTCCACAGCGAAATTTCCCACCGTGAATTTGACTTGGTGCGAAACCCCCCCCCCCCCCGCCTGTACTGACTGTGATTGTCTGAGTAATGTAGTCAGACATGATGTTCTGTTGTCTGTTTCAGACACAGTGTGTGCCTGGAGGGTCAACCGGGTTTGGCATAGCGAATAAAGATGCACTTATGCCTGACTGTGGAGTGCATTGCCTCTGGTTTGCATTGGGCTGTTTTTTAATGAGGTCACCCCCCCCTGTACTGACTACTTGTTTCAAGGCGAGCCCCAGTCGCAGCTGCAGCAAGCGTGCCTCCCTCCCAGAGCCGCACCCTCGGCCCCGCTGGTTGACAATGCACTGAAACCCCGTGACGCTCGACGACAGATGAGGTGCCCGCAGCGGCAGGGGCATCCGCCCGTAGTTTCTTTGCAACGGACCTGGGCCCCCATTTGGCCTAGAGCTTTCCAGTGCTGGTGCCGTTGGGCAGCGACACTGGAACCCCCCCCCCCCCCCCCCCGCACTCCCCCCCGCCGAAGGACCGTGACCGGTCGAACAGCGATATCCCCCGGGCGGGTGAGGGATGCCCTCACAGACAGTGCACGGGGCGCAGGGGGATAGGCCCGCGGTGAATTGCAACTCCGGGGGGGGGGGGGGGGGGGGCTTCGAGCCGGTGTGAATTGGGGGGGGGGGGTCTGGAAAACAGGCTCGAAGGGCCGGACAGTATTTTCCCCCATTGACATGGGTCCAGAACAGATGTTTGGTTGGGGGGGGGGACGGGCGGTGAACCGGATTTGCCAAATTTATGTGTAAACTCACGTGTTTCAGCGATTTCAGACGTCCTGCGGGGCTTGTGGTGGGCCTGGCCCTTGGAGCCGAATTAGAGGGGGAGGGGGGGGTCTGGGAGAGAGGCTCAAAGGGCCTCTCTCCCCCGGAGTTGCAGTGGGCCGGGGGGGCGTACCGGAGCCCCCCCTCATCACAGGGCGGTGACCCGCCGAAAGGCGACGTCCGGGATGTGGGTGAGGGACGTACTCCCGGAGAGTGCGCGGGGGCCTTTGCTCTTGGGCGGGAAACCGCCATGCCTAAAATCATGGCAGTGTGACAAACATGCCATGTTGCATCAGTGATTTCAATACCAAGTTCTCAATTGCAATTCTAAGTTTTCGATGTTGCTTGTTGCTTCATAGGGACGTGTTCTCCGAGACCTTCACCCGACCATCATACATATATGACAGAGCACGGG
Source organism: Eutreptiella sp. 'Long Island Sound 2002' (assembly GCA_964036045.1). Taxonomy (NCBI): domain Eukaryota; phylum Euglenozoa; class Euglenophyceae; order Eutreptiales; family Eutreptiaceae; genus Eutreptiella; species Eutreptiella sp. 'Long Island Sound 2002'. The sequence goes on from OZ038382.1 coordinate 34,380,642, forward strand.
TGTCCACATGTTTACCACCCATTCCCATCATCTACACCAAATTCCACTATGCAGATGTGGACGACCTTGGTAAGTGGCTGTCGGAGTCACTTGCACGCCCCTATATTCTGGTGTCTGGGCAATCAGACCAGGTACGGTGTTACGCCACGGGATCCTTTTGCTCGCTGCGCCATCTACGAGGAACGGATAGAGGCAGATAGAGATAAACGTCGAGGAGCGGAGGGTGCAAAGGCAAAAGTCATTGGACGATATCCGCGTGAGTGGCCAAGTAGGGCCGATAGCCCCCGAAGAGGGGAGAAGGGTGAGGCAATAGCCGCATTGGAGGTCAAAAGGGGGTGTGGAGTCACATGTAGAACGAAAGCAAAGTGCAGGGCCAAGAATCGTTAGAAAATAGCCGCCGAGGGGGCCAAGGAGCATGTGGAAGCGCAGTAGTGGTCGTAGTCATAAGAGGGGAGGAGGGTGCAGCTACTTGCAAACCATGGGCAAAATGTGGAACTGCAGTGCACCACTCATGTGAAGGTTGGAGGACGCTCCCCATCACAAAGACAACGTTTCTGATGTGGATGGGTGGTGAGTAGAGCGGGGTTGTCCAGTCACCGGGGCACACGCGCAAACGGCACACCATGCCACATTCGGCACAGCCCCGGCACACCAACTACTGGGCTGCGGAAACGACACCAGCAAGAGCACCGGCCGCAGCGGCCGACAGAACGCAGCGACCGGACGCAACATGCGAAGGGAAGAACGGGTGACCGTCCACGGCCCCGTAAAGGAGCAACAACCCGACGGAATGTCACACAGGGGGTGGGGTTTGAAGGATGGCGTGCTCCGAATGATTGAAGGTGAAGCCCAAGGGGAGTGGACGCCAGCATGCTTCAATGGTGAGCAGTGGGACGAATGTTCCGCCCTCACCCACAGCCCTGCCCAACATCGACCAACAAGCGACTGGTTGTATTGCACCTTCACCAGACCTTGATGCATCGCCCCGCCCCTCCCCAGCCCGGGGGCTTTACCTGTCCGGCCAAACTTTACGGTCTGGGGGTGGCTGAATGTGAAGCTTGTTGGCGCCAGCGGGCGAGTGGACGCCGTGTACTCGCCCACAAAACTGCAACCCCCCCACCCCAACACACACTGTCCTATCCAAGCTGCCTCAACCAACAACAGCAGCCCGTACAACAAACATGATACAGAACACCGGTTGTGCCACACGCCCCTGGCTTTTCTGGCAAACACCCCTGGGCACACTTTGGGAGCCCGAGATTCAGACTGCAAACAGTGGTGTTTTGCGGTGCTTTGTGGCGGGCTGACGGGATGGACCGTTCAGTTTCGGATCGACGTCCTGTGCCCTGCCACCCCTGGCCTCGCGGGGGGCACACTTGGGGGACTGTGAAACGTCCACTGGGATTTATAGATGACACGAATTTAGCAATTCACCACCGCGCGGGAGCGTCCCCCCCTTTTGGGAAATTTTGGATTTCTTTTGGATTTTTTTGGAAGTATCCTTGGAATTGTTTTGAATTTTTCTTCCAATTTTTGAATTTTTTGGGATCCCCGCCCTCTCAAGTGATTGGGTCGGTTTCGGGACTGTTGCGGGGATTTCCGTGTGTTGCCTGTGGGTTGGTGACACCACGCCCCGGATCCTGCTGGGCCTAGGTCGTGAGCAGGATGAAAGCGTTGCTGACGGACGACCACTTGATCATGTGGTTTGCGGTGAACGTCGACATGGACCACCCCAAACTGCGCCCCATTCCCCTCGGCATCAATGCGTTTGCCCAGGGGGTCCAGCTGAACGACGTCCTGCAGGAGTACCAGGGCAAGGGCTTCCCTCCCAAACATGCCGACAAACTCCTGTTGCTGAGCTTCGCCAACTTCACGAACCCGCTTCGATCGGTGGCGTGGGCCCATTTCTGCGGGCCGGAGAAGTCGCGGTGGGTGTCCTGCGTGGCCAAGCCCGAAGGCTGGTCGTATGTCTGGGACAACGAGATGCTGGACGGGTTTTACCGCCGCTTCATGGCCCCCCATAAGTTCCTGCTGTGCCCTCCCGGGGCGGGCCCGGACACCCACCGGGTGTGGGAGGCCCTCTACCTCCGCACGGTCCCGATCGTGAACGTGCAGTTGACGGGCATGACCGAATGGGCCTTGAGGTATGGTTTGCGGTCTGTCACGGGCTCTCGGGGAAGGCCTTTTACACGGCCGCGGGCGTGCCTCGGTCGGACGACGCAGCGTCACACAGGGACGCGGTGTCCACAACCAAAGGGATAGTACACGGTGAGGGCAGCAAGCGGTCAACGGGTGCATGGGTGTGCAAGGGCATCAGAGGTGACCCGGGGCACCCCGTCTGTCCTGGGGGGGGGACCCCGGCAACAACCAGCACATTCACTCAGTACGCCAACTACTGGGCGCCGCTGACGCGCAAACGGCACATCCCGCCACATTCAGCACAGCCCCGGCACACCAACAACTGGGCTCCGCAAACGCGGAAACGAATATTGTGTGGCAAGCCTGGTAGGCAGCGAGTTCTTTTGACCACGAAAATGTTGCGGATGCATAAAGTTGAGATCTATGTCTGGCATCATGGTTGCGGGGAACTCGCATGGAGCCTCGCAATGATTGCACGGAACGCGCGACAATCCTAAGACTATGGGGGGGGATCCTGTGGAGCCCGCAATGATTGCGGGGAACGCGATTGTGGGGGGGGAATCCTATAGAGCCCGCAATGATTGCGGGGAACGCGCGATGGCCCTCATCTTGTACCTTGGGGATTGAAGAAGCGGACAGAGAGTTGTCGGTGGCTCGACCGATGGCTGTAGGAGGTGCGTGCGTTGCATTATTCCACGCGCTCAATATCTCGGACCCTATATCCGCAGGCCACTGCACCGGAGCGCACCAAACAATTCCAAGACCTGCAGGAGGACAAGTTGGTGCAATTGTTTTTGGACGAGTTGTTCAATAGAAAACGTCACGAGGAGTGGTTGAGCGACAAGCAGGCGAAAGACGAGGAGCGCAATGCTGCAAAGTATCTGTTTGCACGTCGGGACCGCGGGTACGGGGGGGGGGGGCGGATGAAAATTTCGGGCGAGGATAATTTCGTGGGAAATTTTCGTGTTTTAGGCCGGTGGCGAAACTTTCCTCTGGCAAAATTTAGGGGTGTCGGCAACTGTTTGGAACAGCAGAGTGTTTCAGATGTTGTGATCTTTTGCTGCTGGGCCGCTGACCCCAATGCAACTGGTGGATGGGGCTTGTGCTGAATTGAACCATCTCCACGAGGAGGGTCACGGCCACCCCGCCCCCCCCCCTCGCCCCACCTCCCACAGGGTGAATCACTGGTCATAAAAAAGGTTTCTGTGGGGCAGTTTTGGCACGCAAGCCCCAGTCTCAGACCCCCACCAGCAATTCTTTGGCAAGGACGCCATGCAGCCCTGCAGAGGGGTACAGGGGTGTGGAGGGGTGTGGAGAGGATTGGGGGGGTGATGGGAGAGTGCACCCCTCCACGCCCCTGCACCCCTGCAAACCCCCCGGCTCCAGCGCAAGCCAGGGTAGATGGCCGTGGCATCTCAAACACCACGCTGCTGCCCGGGTGTCCAGGGGCACGGAGTCCCGCGTCACCTCCGCAGAGGGGGACGCGCGACGCTCACATGCCACGCGGCAACGCATTGAAATCCCCGAGTGATGGCTCAGTGCCGTCTGCGTCGTAGTTGGGCCATGGCACTGCGGGTGTTCCCGGCCGAGGGCAGGAAGGCCCTGGCTCCGCCCGCGGTGACGCCGGGCTCCCCCGTCGCCAAGGGGACGACCACGTCCTGCGGACGAGTCCGATGATGATGGCGGCGGGACCCGCTGGACCTGAACACGCGACACGCATCAACACGACTGTCGATGGTCTCACCTCCGCTGTGGAGGTTGGTGTTGTCCCATTGGGCGGGGGGGGGGTGACCAGTGACTGCACCTCCGCTGAGCCAGCCCCTCCGGCCGCCCGGCGTCCTCCTCAACCGCAACAAACCCCTGTGGCCTTCCCGGGTGGCTGCGATCCCCGTCCGGGCGCCGCCACACGCGCGGGTTTGCCTGCAGGATGCAGCGCGCCCAAGAGCAGTTTGAGAAGTCCGAAGCCCAGCGGCTGCAGAACGCCATGCTCGCCCGGAGCAAGTACGACGCGTCGATGTCCATCCGGGAGAACAATCTGCAAAGGTATCCAGAGGCCGTAGGCTGAGGGGGCGCCTGGGCCGTGGCCCGCGGAGAAATGGAAAGGGGCGGGTGTCCTCGAGCATGGCCCGGCGGGTGGCGCTGTAACCGTCTCTGGTATCCGGACCGGATATGCCGCTACAGGCAACACACACACGCGCGCGCGCACATGTCATTGGCATGTCGGGCCCGGACCCTCTGCGGACTGCCTCCCGTTTTCCCGGGCCTCCAGCACTGCCCCCTGTCGCAGCCTACTGACTCAACGAGAGAAGAGAGAACAGAAGCTGGAGGAGTGGAAGGTGCAGAAAGAGCAGCAGCAGGAGGAGCACAGGGCGAAGCTGGCCAACCACAACGTCACGCATCTTCAAACGATTCGGGAGCGGGCCAATCAGGTGCACGGCCGTGCCTGCGCGTGCGCCCCACGCACAGTGGCCGCATCGGCGCGATCGGGGGCGGCGGGGGGATGCCGAACCGCGCAGGGCCAGCCACTGGGGCGGGTGCTCATAGCCTGACCTTCGCGTACACCCATTGTTCCCACCGAAGGTCCGTACGGATATGCATGTGCCACGGACTAGTTCCGTCTCTGTCGCATGTGCTGAGCGTGCCCTTCCTGCGCCCCGACCAGCCACTACCAACAGAACCCCTCCGTTGGGGGAAGGGGGAGGGGGAGGGGGAGGGGGGGGGGGGCGCGCACGGCGAGCGGTAGCACGCCCCCCCCCCCCCGTGTGCCTGTCGGCTCCGCTGTGGTGCTGTGGTGCTGTTCCCTCTGCACCCACGGCGCGCCGCCCCCCATCCCTCTGCCGTGCTGCACCCCCCCCCCTCCCACGTCCCGTGGGCCCTGGCGGCCTCTTCCAGTGCCGTCGTCCGACCGCGGTCACACGCGCGCACCCCCACGCCCACCGCCCCCACGCAGCCCCGGAGCTCCGTGGAAGCCCGGCCCTGATCCCCTTTGCGTTCCGGAAGATGCGGGCCGGGCCGCTTCATAGACCGCGACCCCCCGGCTGCCTCTTGCGCGCCGCAATGAGGCCACGCCGCGTTTGCTACGTCCGATCATGGGCCCACTGTGCCCCGGCCATTCAATTGAGCGGGGGCAGTGCCGTGTAGGCGCTGTGCGTTCGTCGGCTTCGCGTCTGCCCCTGCGCTTTCGGTGCCTTTCGGGCTGATGCCTGGGCACTCCTGCCCGAAGAGGGGGAAGGGGTGGCGGGTGGAGGCCGCGCGTAGAGCCTGATCCGGACGCGGAGACCCGCTGCGCCGGTGTGTCATATCAGTGCCAAGACCCACCCACATCCACAACAACATCATCATCATGGCTGAGAGGGACCATGGCTGAGAGGGACCATGGCTGAGAGGGACCATGGCTGAGAGGGACCATGGCTGAGAGGGACCATGGCTGAGAGGGACCATGGCTGAGAGGGACCATGGCTGAGAGGGACCATGGCTGAGAGGGACCATGGCTGAGAGGGACCATGGCTGAGAGGGACCATGGCTGAGAGGGACCATGGCTGAGAGGGACCATGGCTGAGAGGGACCATGGCTGAGAGGGACCATGGCTGAGAGGGACCATGGCTGAGAGGGACCATGGCTGAGAGGGACCATGGCTGAGAGGGACCATGGCTGAGAGGGACCATGGCTGAGAGGGACTATGGCTGAGAGGGACCATGGCTGAGAGGGACCATGGCTGAGAGGGACCATGGCTGAGAGGGACCATGGCTGAGAGGGACCATGGCTGAGAGGGACCATGGCTGAGAGGGACCATGGCTGAGAGGGACCATGGCTGAGAGGGACCATGGCTGAGAGGGACCATGGCTGAGAGGGACCATGGCTGAGAGGGACCATGGCTGAGAGGGACCATGGCTGAGAGGGACCATGGCTGAGAGGGACCATGGCTGAGAGGGACCATGGCTGAGAGGGACCATGGCTAAGAGGGACCATGGCTGAGAGGGACCATGGCTGAGAGGGACCACGGCTGAGAGGGACCACGGCTGAGAGGGACCATGGCTGAGAGGGACCATGGCTGAGAGGGACCATGGCTGAGAGGGACCATGGCTGAGAGGGACCATGGCTGAGAGGGACCATGGCTGAGAGGGACCATGGCTGAGAGGGACCATGGCTGAGAGGGACCATGGCTGAGAGGGACCATGGCTGAGAGGGACCATGGCTGAGAGGGACCATGGCTGAGAGGGACCATGGCTGAGAGGGACCATGGCTGAGAGGGACCATGGCTGAGAGGGACCATGGCTAAGAGGGACCATGGCTGAGAGGGACCATGGCTGAGAGGGACCATGGCTGAGAGGGACCATGGCTGAGAGGGACCATGGCTGAGAGGGACCATGGCTGAGAGGGACCATGGCTGAGAGGGACCATGGCTGAGAGGGACCATGGCTGAGAGGGACCATGGCTGAGAGGGACCATGGCTGAGAGGGACCATGGCTGAGAGAGACCATGGCTGAGAGGGACCATGGCTGAGAGGGACCATGGCTGAGAGGGACCATGGCTGAGAGGGACCATGGCTGAGAGGGACCATGGCTGAGAGGGACCATGGCTGAGAGGGACCATGGCTGAGAGGGACCATGGCTGAGAGGGACCATGGCTGAGAGGGACCACGGCTGAGAGGGACCATGGCTGAGAGGGACCATGGCTGAGAGGGACCATGGCTGAGAGGGACCATGGCTGAGAGGGACCATGGCTGAGAGGGACCATGGCTGAGAGGGACCACGGCTGAGAGGGACCATGGCTGAGAGGGACCATGGCTGAGAGGGACCATGGCTGAGAGGGACCATGGCTGAGAGGGACCATGGCTCAGAGGGACCATGGCTCAGAGGGACCATGGCTGAGAGGGACCATGGCTGAGAGGGACCATGGCTGAGAGGGACCATGGCTGAGAGGGACCATGGCTGAGAGGGACCATGGCTGAGAGGGACCATGGCTGAGAGGGACCATGGCTGAGAGAGACCATGGCTGAGAGGGACCATGGCTGAGAGGGACCATGGCTGAGAGGGACCATGGCTGAGAGGGACCATGGCTGAGAGGGACCATGGCTGAGAGGGACCATGGCTGAGAGGGACCATGGCTGAGAGGGACCATGGCTGAGAGGGACCATGGCTGAGAGGGACCACGGCTGAGAGGGACCATGGCTGAGAGGGACCATGGCTGAGAGGGACCATGGCTGAGAGGGACCATGGCTGAGAGGGACCATGGCTGAGAGGGACCATGGCTGAGAGGGACCATGGCTGAGAGGGACCATGGCTGAGAGGGACCATGGCTGAGAGGGACCATGGCTGAGAGGGACCATGGCTGAGAGGGACCATGGCTGAGAGGGACCATGGCTGAGAGGGACCACGGCTGAGAGGGACCATGGCTGAGAGGGACCACGGCTGAGAGGGACCATGGCTGAGAGGGACCATGGCTGAGAGGGACCATGGCTGAGAGGGACCATGGCTGAGAGGGACCATGGCTGAGAGGGACCATGGCTGAGAGGGACCATGGCTGAGAGGGACCATGGCTGAGAGGGACCATGGCTGAGAGGGACCATGGCTGAGAGGGACCATGGCTGAGAGGGACCATGGCTGAGAGGGACCATGGCTGAGAGGGACCATGGCTGAGAGGGACCATGGCTAAGAGGGACCATGGCTGAGAGGGACCATGGCTGAGAGGGACCATGGCTGAGAGGGACCATGGCTGAGAGGGACCATGGCTGAGAGGGACCATGGCTGAGAGGGACCATGGCTGAGAGGGACCATGGCTGAGAGGGACCATGGCTGAGAGGGACCATGGCTTAGAGGGACAACGGCTCAGCCACTCATGGATACCCCAGCACCTGGAAATCCTTGGCTACAGCCCCAACACACCAACGACTGGGCTCCGCGAACGCGGAAACGACACCAGCCGGAGCACCGGCCGCAGCGGCCGACAGAACGCAGCGACCCGACGCAACATGCGAAGGGAAGAATGGGTGACTGTCCAGGGCCCCGTAAAGGAGCAACAACCCGACGGAATGTCACACGGGGGGTGTGGGAGGAGGGGAGAGGAAAGGCCGGAGGAAGGCCTGGGGGGCTGCAGTGGACCGATGGAGTGACACAGCGCGACGAATGAGCCGCGCAAGCGACAGGATGGCCTCGAGCCCATCTGTGGAACAGGGGACTGCGGAGGGTCGTGTCAAGGGACGTGACTGCCCTCTGTGCCCTCCAATTGTGCCCCACCCGGTGCCATCTGGGCCCTGGCGCACTGTCCGGCTGCCGTACTGTTCTGGTCGCCCATCTGTCGTCAGCTGACCCAACAGAAGAAGGATGAGATTCTGGAGCGCCGTGCGAAGGTGGAAGAGTCGCGCCAGCAGCAACGGGAGGCCCGGCTGGAGCGAGAGAACGAGGCCCGGGCGAAGAAAGAGGTGCCCCCCCCAGACGCAAGCACACGCACATGTACACCCATGCTGCCGCACGCACACACACACACACACAGAGAGAGAGGGGGGGGGAGGTAGAGGGAGGGAGAAGGTTACGGTTAGAGAGAGAGACACACGCACGTGCGCGCGCACACACCCACAGAGAGAGAGAGAGAGAGAGGGACGCGCGCGCGCACATACACACACCGAAACCTCGTGTACAGGTTACCAGGAGCTTGTCGTGCCCAGAGGGGCCCGCCACCTCAAGCAGGTGAGCAATGGCCCCAGTACATGAACCCTACCCGAGCCCCCTAACCCCTGGATCCCGGCGCCATAGGACCCGGGGCAGGTCCTACGCCCCGCCCCCATCCTCCTCCCCTGTCTTGCAAGTACAAAGTGGAGAGGCGGACCAGGGGCGACGCTGGAATGGAGACGGCGATTTCTGTCCATTCGTTTCACATGTTGTCATCTGACCCCTGCCCGAAGCAAGTGGGCAGTGCTAGCCCTGAAAAGGCCATTTCACTAGCACATGTACCCCCAGGAGACGGTCATACTTGGGGCCAGGCGGCTTGCGAGGGGCTTATATGTGCTCCCACTGTCACCAACTGACGACCTACGCTTGGGCCATGGCCATCCAGTGATCACCGAAAATCACCTGCGGCGCCTCACTGCCACCTACGGTGGTCTACAGGGATGACCTCCATGAGGTCGGGGCATCCCTCTGGTGGTAGCAGGACAAGGCTGTGGGGCCGCACAGCCTGTGGATCTTCTTGAGACCTTCATTTGACAGCGCCGGTGTGCCGTGGTGTGCGAACGAACAGGGTCCGGTCCCAGCCCTCGTGGTTGTTGGGACTGGCCGGAGCCACCCCAGATGCACTACTGTGCGACAACCTCAAACCTCGCAGTCTGAGCGTTGGACCCCCCCGTTCTTAGCCAGTCAAGACCTACACCGCCCCGCACGAACGTGGAGCCCCAAGGGCCCGGAGGGGGGCTGCAAAAGGTCAGGTCTGCCGCCACGCGTTGGCCCCAGTCGCCAATGCCACATCCCCTTCACTGCCCCTTGTTCATCGTAGAGTAGCTGTTGGCCCCACCAACAGGAGGCTAGTACCTGGAAAGTCCACCTCACCTCGGTGGTATGGGTTGTTATGTCAGTCGGTATGTTGTTTGTTAGCCTTGTGAACCCAAAGTTGGTCGTCCTGCCACCCTGGGGCAGGGTCCCCCAAAGGGCACCGCACAGGGCCTCTCCAGGTTATGGCCGTTTTAGTGTTTCTGTGCCACCCAACACGTTTCTCTGACCATTTGACAACTGCTGCCTTACCGGCACGGAAATAGGCTCCCCACCGCCGTCCCCCCCATGACAACAGCCTTAGCTAGTGCCTAGCCGCCCTGAGGCTTTCTTGGTGCCCAAAGACGGGAACGGTCGGTGCGTTGGGCCTTGTGCTTGGCGCACATGGACTGTCTATCTGTTCCACTCACCCAGACCCGCGCGGCATCTTCCCCCGCTCTCCTTCGTCAATAGGGGCGGGCCCATCCGTATTTCCCCAGCCGGACCCACGCACCCACTCACCACGGCAGAGTTCTGCTTAACAACTCAGCATCTCCCCCGGGGGGGGGGGGGCACAGAAACGCAGCGAGGCAGGCTATGGACGGCCTGTGGACAGAGGCGTGTGGACAGCAAAAACAGTCAAAACGACCCCAGCAACAACCAGCACATCCTCAATACGCCAACTATTGGGCGCCGCACACGCGCAAACGGCACATCCCGCCGCATCCAGCACAGCCCCAACACACCAACCACTGGGCTCCGCGATCGCGGAAACGACACCAGCAGGAGCACCGGCCGCAGCGGCTGACAGAAAGCAGCGACCCGACGCAACATGCGAAGGGAAGAATGGGTGACTGTCCAGGGCCCCGTAAAGAAACAACAACCCGACGGAATGTCACACGGGGGGACCCCCCCCCCTCCGCCCAGGCAAAACCCTGCCCCTACCCCCCCCCCGAAGCCGCAATGGACTGCGGGCCCAAACACCATCCAAGTCGGGCATGCGCACACCAATCCACACCCCCCCCCCGATGCCGTCGTTGGTTTGCTCATCGGGAACACCAGAAGGCTTGTGCGGGCTGCCTCTTGCAATGTGGCGGGCATGCCACGGGGGGGGGGGGGGGGCTGTCCATCTTCTCGGGGTCGGGGAGGGTTTGAACCGCCCCTTCCCTCTCCCCAAAGTGCCCCTGGATCGGCAAGGCCCTGTCGGAGGGCGGCATGCCTGTCTACCTGTCCCCAGGTGAACAAGATGGTCACCACGCTGCACCGGCAGGACAATTTCCGGATGAGCGAGGTGTGTGCAGGGGCGCCGGGCGGTGTCTGAGGGCTGTGTGCAGTGCGTTGACTGCGGACGGGGGCCTGCGAACTCCTGCGGCCCCATCGCCTCTTTGGCAGTTCTGATGTGGCATGAGCCCTCCCCATCCGATCGCTGCCATCCCACGTACCATGTGCCACTCAGTAATATCTGCTCTTGTCACAACCACAACTCAGCGGGAACCAGCACCTTCTGATCACGTGTGACGTCGCGAACGCTGGTGCACGGTCTGCTCTTGGCGCTGCCATGCGTACCTCAGGGTTTGGGGGGATGGAGGTATCTATGTGATAGTAGCGTGTTCTCGTCTTTGTCCCCCTCCCTCTCCATGGCGAATGGCGAGCCGCGGTGCTTCGGGGGGTGGCAACGGCCACCGGTGGTCTGAGGGCCCCCCTTGCCGGACCGCAGGGCCAACGTAAGGAGTGTGGCAGATGCTGCGGGGGTGGGCCACGACAACGCGGTGTGCGTCAAGGCCGGCATCCATGGCCCGATGTGGTGAGCCATGGAGCAGAACAAGCCAGAGAAGAAGAAGCGCAAAGGAATTGAGGGCCGGGAGAACCCCCCCCCCCCCTCACACATGGACTCGGAGGGTGCATCTGGATGCCCCTGGTCAACGGCAAGGACAACAGCCCCGTCTCCGGGACGGCCGACCCCCGGAGTAGTCAAACAGGACAAGTCATCCGGGGGCTCCGTTGACACAACCAAAACACGTTCGGGCCCACAGAGTGTCGGGATGTGCGGTGGCGAGAGGCCAATAGGCGCCGCCAAAGGCAAACAATCGGATACCGAGGCCTTGTGCCAAACCCCCCCTCCACCGCCGATGGAGGGAGAGGGTCCAAGGGAATGGCAGCGAATGGCGATCGACCAGTAGGCGCTGCAGACGAGAACAACACACCACGGCGTCGTGCCGGCCCCCCCCCTCTCCTGTCGTCTCCCGCAGCGAGAGAAGGAGGCCAAGGTGCAGGACTTGGCCAACACGCTGCAGGAGCGGTCCGCACTGCACTTCGAGGTCCTGGCCGCCAACGACTCCGTCAAGAAGTTCCAGGAGCAGGTCCTTTCAGAGGTATCCCCCTCGTGCCCCTCACAATGCGCGCCACAGACTGAGAAGGCGATCGGCATCCAAGACAGACGGGCAGAGGCAGGCGGGCAGACAGGCAGACGGCGTACAACAGCTGAACATCATGATATTGGCAAATCCTGTGACCGCTGTGTCCCCTACCGCGGGGGAGGGGGATTTCGTGGCACTTTGATTTCGCGTGGGAAATTTCACGTTTCAAATTGACCGCGAAAGTTTCCACAGCGAAATTTCCCACCGTGAATTTGACTTGGTGCGAAACTCCCCCCCCCCCGCCTGTACTGACTGTGATTGTCTGAGTAATGTAGTCAGACATGATGTTCTGTTGTCTGTTTCAGACACAGTGTGTGCCTGGAGGGTCAACCGGGTTTGGCATAGCGAATAAAGATGCACTTATGCCTGACTGTGGAGTGCATTGCCTCTGGTTTGCATTGGGCTGTTTTTTAATGAGGTCACCCCCCCCTGTACTGACTACTTGTTTCAAGGCGAGCCCCAGTCGCAGCTGCAGCAAGCGTGCCTCCCTCCCAGAGCCGCACCCTCGGCCCCGCTGGTTGACAATGCACTGAAACCCCGTGACGCTCGACGACAGATGAGGTGCCCGCACCGGCAGGGGCATCCGCCCGTAGTTTCTTTGCAACGGACCTGGGCCCCCATTTGGCCTAGAGCTTTCCAGTGCTGGTGCCGTTGGGCAGCAACACTGGAACCCCCCCCCCCCCCCCCCGCACTCCCCCCCGCCGAAGGACCGTGACCGGTCGAACAGCGATATCCCCCGGGCGGGTGAGGGATGCCCTCACAGACAGTGCACGGGGCGCAGGGGGATAGGCCCGCGGTGAATTGCAACTCCGGGGGGGGGGGGGGGGGGGCTTCGAGCCGGTGTGAATTGGGGGGGGGGGTCTGGAAAACAGGCTCGAAGGGCCGGACAGTATTTTCCCCCATTGACATGGGTCCAGAACAGATGTTTGGTTGGGGGGGGGGACGGGCGGTGAACCGGATTTGCCAAATTTATGTGTAAACTCACGTGTTTCAGCGATTTCAGACGTCCTGCGGGGCTTGTGGTGGGCCTGGCCCTTGGAGCCGAATTAGAGGGGGAGGGGGGGGTCTGGGAGAGAGGCTCAAAGGGCCTCTCTCCCCCGGAGTTGCAGTGGGCCGGGGGGGCGTACCGGAGCCCCCCCTCATCACAGGGCGGTGACCCGCCGAAAGGCGACGTCCGGGATGTGGGTGAGGGACGTACTCCCGGAGAGTGCGCGGGGGCCTTTGCTCTTGGGCGGGAAACCGCCATGCCTAAAATCATGGCAGTGTGACAAACATGCCATGTTGCATCAGTGATTTCAATACCAAGTTCTCAATTGCAATTCTAAGTTTTCGATGTTGCTTGTTGCTTCATAGGGACGTGTTCTCCGAGACCTTCACCCGACCATCATACATATATGACAGAGCACGGGTGTCCACATGTTTACCACCCATTCCCATCATCTACACCAAATTCCACTATGCAGATGTGGACGACCTTGGTAAGTGGCTGTCGGAGTCACTTGCACGCCCCTATATTCTGGTGTCTGGGCAATCAGACCAGGTACGGTGTTACGCCACGGGATCCTTTTGCTCGCTGCGCCATCTACGAGGAACGGATAGAGGCAGATAGAGATAAACGTCGAGGAGCGGAGGGTGCAAAGGCAAAAGTCATTGGACGATATCCGCGTGAGTGGCCAAGTAGGGCCGATAGCCCCCGAAGAGGGGAGAAGGGTGAGGCAATAGCCGCATTGGAGGTCAAAAGGGGGTGTGGAGTCACATGTAGAACGAAAGCAAAGTGCAGGGCCAAGAATCGTTAGAAAATAGCCGCCGAGGGGGCCAAGGAGCATGTGGAAGCGCAGTAGTGGTCGTAGTCATAAGAGGGGAGGAGGGTGCAGCTACTTGCAAACCATGGGCAAAATGTGGAACTGCAGTGCACCACTCATGTGAAGGTTGGAGGACGCTCCCCATCACAAAGACAACGTTTCTGATGTGGATGGGTGGTGAGTAGAGCGGGGTTGTCCAGTCACCGGGGCACACGCGCAAACGGCACACCATGCCACATTCGGCACAGCCCCGGCACACCAACTACTGGGCTGCGGAAACGACACCAGCAAGAGCACCGGCCGCAGCGGCCGACAGAACGCAGCGACCGGACGCAACATGCGAAGGGAAGAACGGGTGACCGTCCACGGCCCCGTAAAGGAGCAACAACCCGACGGAATGTCACACAGGGGGTGGGGTTTGAAGGATGGCGTGCTCCGAATGATTGAAGGTGAAGCCCAAGGGGAGTGGACGCCAGCATGCTTCAATGGTGAGCAGTGGGACGAATGTTCCGCCCTCACCCACAGCCCTGCCCAACATCGACCAACAAGCAACTGGTTGTATTGCACCTTCACCAGACCTTGATGCATCGCCCCGCCCCTCCCCAGCCCGGGGGCTTTACCTGTCCGGCCAAACTTTACGGTCTGGGGGTGGCTGAATGTGAAGCTTGTTGGCGCCAGCGGGCGAGTGGACGCCGTGTACTCGCCCACAAAACTGCAACCCCCCCACCCCAACACACACTGTCCTATCCAAGCTGCCTCAACCAACAACAGCAGCCCGTACAACAAACATGATACAGAACACCGGTTGTGCCACACGCCCCTGGCTTTTCTGGCAAACACCCCTGGGCACACTTTGGGAGCCCGAGATTCAGACTGCAAACAGTGGTGTTTTGCGGTGCTTTGTGGCGGGCTGACGGGATGGACCGTTCAGTTTCGGATCGACGTCCTGTGCCCTGCCACCCCTGGCCTCGCGGGGGGCACACTTGGGGGACTGTGAAACGTCCACTGGGATTTATAGATGACACGAATTTAGCAATTCACCACCGCGCGGGAGCGTCCCCCCCTTTTGGGAAATTTTGGATTTCTTTTGGATTTTTTTGGAAGTATCCTTGGAATTGTTTTGAATTTTTCTTCCAATTTTTGAATTTTTTGGGATCCCCGCCCTCTCAAGTGATTGGGTCGGTTTCGGGACTGTTGCGGGGATTTCCGTGTGTTGCCTGTGGGTTGGTGACACCACGCCCCGGATCCTGCTGGGCCTAGGTCGTGAGCAGGATGAAAGCGTTGCTGACGGACGACCACTTGATCATGTGGTTTGCGGTGAACGTCGACATGGACCACCCCAAACTGCGCCCCATTCCCCTCGGCATCAATGCGTTTGCCCAGGGGGTCCAGCTGAACGACGTCCTGCAGGAGTACCAGGGCAAGGGCTTCCCTCCCAAACATGCCGACAAACTCCTGTTGCTGAGCTTCGCCAACTTCACGAACCCGCTTCGATCGGTGGCGTGGGCCCATTTCTGCGGGCCGGAGAAGTCGCGGTGGGTGTCCTGCGTGGCCAAGCCCGAAGGCTGGTCGTATGTCTGGGACAACGAGATGCTGGACGGGTTTTACCGCCGCTTCATGGCCCCCCATAAGTTCCTGCTGTGCCCTCCCGGGGCGGGCCCGGACACCCACCGGGTGTGGGAGGCCCTCTACCTCCGCACGGTCCCGATCGTGAACGTGCAGTTGACGGGCATGACCGAATGGGCCTTGAGGTATGGTTTGCGGTCTGTCACGGGCTCTCGGGGAAGGCCTTTTACACGGCCGCGGGCGTGCCTCGGTCGGACGACGCAGCGTCACACAGGGACGCGGTGTCCACAACCAAAGGGATAGTACACGGTGAGGGCAGCAAGCGGTCAACGGGTGCATGGGTGTGCAAGGGCATCAGAGGTGACCCGGGGCACCCCGTCTGTCCTGGGGGGGGGACCCCGGCAACAACCAGCACATTCACTCAGTACGCCAACTACTGGGCGCCGCTGACGCGCAAACGGCACATCCCGCCACATTCAGCACAGCCCCGGCACACCAACAACTGGGCTCCGCAAACGCGGAAACGACACCAGCAAGAGCACCGGCCGCAGCGGCCGACAGAAAGCAGCGACCCGACGCAACATGCGAAGTGACGAACGGGTGACCGTCCAGGGCCTCGTAAAGGAGCAACAACCCGACGGAATGTCACACAGGGGGCCTATGTGTGGCATGGCATTTGAGGAGGTCCTGCAGAACGCCTCAGCATCTTGCACCCCTTCGCTGCACAACGGGGCGTTCCCGATCACGGCGACTACTGGTTTCAACACGCTCTGCTGGCCCCAGTAGTCGTGACCTGTCCCCGTTTTGGCACCACATGCACCACCCAGTCTACATTTCCAGGGCATCCGTACAACGGACTGCTGCCGCTTGCCCTTTGTGTACATTGAAAGTGTCTGGGATTTCAGGGGGATCCGTTTTTCGATGATTGGCAGTTATTATCACAGTTGTAGTTCCGGAGCCCCATGATTTTTGGTTTGGCCGGGTCGGGGCTGAGGTGCGGATCCGTCGGAGCCCACCCCAACCGCAGAGAGGGTGTTCACATGGACAAGAGACTGTGACACCCTACGCAGAGTGCGGGCGCAGCGCATCTGATGATGATTGACGAAGGCAACGAGGGCGTCCGTGAACGCCCGCAGCGCGGAAGAGCGAAGAGTCCATCGGCCACCAGCAAGTCACGACTGTCATCCGTTCCCCTCTCACCACATGCGCATTTTCAAGTCAGAGTAGCCGTGTCGGATTGTGGCACAGGGGAAGAGTTGGCCAAGCTGATCCGTCTCGAGGTGGCCACCCCTCGCAAGGTAACAGCCATTTTGGGCGCGGTTGGGATGGCCCACACATAACCGCCGATAGGGGACAGTGTTGGGTGGGGGTCGGGTCGGCGGGACGCTGACCAACAGCGATGTTGTCGGCCGTGGTGTTCCGAGGTCACTCTACCCCCGTCCCACTCCCCAACAATTGTCCCCCCCGGTGCCCCTTGCTTGCCCCCCCCCCCCCCCCTGCCCCTCCTCACCACCACCAAATCTCCTGGGCGACGCAGTCAGAAGCGCAGCAGACCCCAGGGGTCCTGATTCGCCCCCCACGCCAACACGTCCGCCATCTGGTCGATGGCCGACCCCAGCGCCATGCCCTTGTCCCCAAAGAACCGGGTCGACACCCGGGCCAAGCAGTCTGCCGGCAGGTCCACGCCAGGCACATACTGCCAATACATGTGTGTGCGGCACCGCGGGCGAGCGCGGACATGATCTGGCGCATCCCCCTCTGCTGCTCACGCATTCCGATGCCCACTTTCCCCGGCGGCATGCATTGGGGAGTGCTGGCATCTTGATAAAGCGGCCAGTCTTTGCTTTCCAAAAATGCAGTGGAATCGCGCGTATCCCGGCCCCCATGTGGCAGATGAAGGTTCTTGAGGCCGTCAGTATATCTTCCCCAAGTTCCATTTCAGCGAAAGCGAGCAAAATGTCCTGCCATGAGTGCAAGGGATGCAAGTGGTAGTGCCCCACAACACAGCCACCCACACAACAACACAATGAGCCGCAACGAAAAATTTTGGGTTGACCAAGTGACGCCCCCCCCTCCCCCCCCCGGGGAACGACCCCCCCCCCCCAGAACTTTTATCTTCCCAGGAACTTTCTTAGTTCACGGGAGCCTGTGGCTGCAAAGAGGTGCCGCACGAATACACGCAACCCCCCTCCCCCCCCCCCCCGAGTCGGCGACATCCGGCGAAGTTCCCAAAATCCACAAGTTTGGGTGCAGCACCGATTTGCGGAGTGCCATGCAAAATGGAATGATAACTCCACAGCCCACACCGCATCATCGGCTTTGTTTTGTGCCAACCTCCACACGTTTGATCCCACCCTCCAAGTCGGGTAAAGCGCGCCGCCGATTCGCTCGCCGACTCGTTGGCCGCCAGGTTTGCCGACTCTGGGGGGGGGGGTTTGTACGTGGACCTGCGGACGCCCCTTTCGCTGTCCTCAGAGAACTGTATCGGCCCGCGGAGCTCCCCGTCGTGTTCGTCAAGGACTGGAGTGAGGTGACCCCGGAGTTCCTCCACCGGGTCTACCCGGAGATGGCCCGCCGCTTCCCCGGCGACCGCTCCGTGCTGCCCTACCTGCGCCGCAGCCACTGGGCGGACCGCATCAACGGGCTCCGGGCCCGGGAACTGGCGAAGCGCAACCTCACGGACACGGCGGACCGCCGGAGGTGTTGGCACGTCCGGACGGTGAAGCGCCTTTTGGATTATGCCCCGGGCTGAGGCCGGGCGGGGGCTTGTTCGGAGTTGTCGGGGGGGTTTGGGATTTCCCTCGAACGGAACCAACGCCTTTCCGTCGGAAGGGGAGACGGGAGCGGTTGGCAGTGATGTTGGAGTGGGTGGGCAGACCGTTCAAAGCGGTTACTGTCGGTTACGAACGCTGTTGTGGGGGACGGTCGGGGAAAGGGCGACTGGGAGCCTCGGCCCACAGAGGGACTCGCGGCACCCCCCCCCCGCCCCCACCCACCCCCCGCCTGCATCCCTCACTCTTGTGCTCACGGGGCAGAAGACACTCAAAGGGACGTGAAGTCCCCCCCACTTCCCCCCGCTCGTGGCTCCCACCGTCCGGTGGGAGCCAAGGCCATCACGCCCTCTGTGACCCGGGCACTGGGACCGGGTTCCCGACGCAAATGCCCCGGCCTCGCGTCGCGCGCACTGTGCCCCGGGGCCGCAGGGGCTGTGGGCCGCGGGCCGTCGGGGGCAGCACCGCCTCCGACCGGGCGCCCCGCCCTCCCTCGGGCCCCGGCGAACCGGTGACGGCGAGGAGGTTTGCCCATCGAAAACTGCAGACGTCACATGTGATGCGTCGTGTTCGGACACCGTTGCGTTGAACAGGCTGTGCCCCGGTGGAGCCGTCTGTTTGTGTACAGGGGGGGAGGAGATTTCGGGAGGGGGACAACAACCAGCACAACCCCCAATACGCCAACTACTGGGCGCCGCTGACACGCAAACGGCACATCCCGCCGCATCCAGCACAGCCCCGTCACACCAACGACTGGGCTCCGTGAACGCGGATACGACACCAGCAGGAGCACCGGCCGCAGCGGCCGGACAGGCACGCCCTCGATCAACCCGCAGAGGAGGTAGCTCTGCACACCGATGGGATGACGCGGTGGACCAGCCTGGCCGGTCTTTTGTGTGTGGCAAGGGTGCCCCCCCCCCCCCCAGACCCCCCCCCCCACCAAAGGGACCATCGTGGGAAACAACGAAATTCACCGTTGGGACCACCTGATGGGGCCCTTTTTGGTACAAAGTCTTGCCACCCCCCCCCCCCCCAACACCCCCGTCAAGCACAGCCCTGGGACCAGCCTTTACCCCCCCCCCCTGCCCCCCCCCCCAACACCCCCGTCAAGCACAGCCCTGGGACCAGCCTATACCCCCCCCCCCTGCCCCCCCCCCCAACACCCCCGTCAAGCACAGCCCTGGGACCAGCCTTTACCCCCCCCCGGAGGCGCTGTCCTGCACCCGATTCCCGTCGACAAGGCACTGAGCGCCTGCCGCGCAGTCTTCGGTGTTGTCGGAGCAGCCCCCCCCGCCCCCCCTCCGCTGTCCGCCTGCGGGCCCCGAGTAGATGGCGGCGGCAAACCCGTCCCTTGGCACGCCCCTTGGCACACCCGGGCGGCTGCCACCCCCCCCTTTGAGCCAGGGCTCTTGCCCCCTTCTCCCCCCGCCCCCCGGCCCACTGCCGAGGGGGTCCCCCGCGGGCCCACTTGGCACACCGCTGCGCCCCCGGCCCCGGGGGCTGGGGATCGCCTGCCCCCCCGCGGCACCGGGCCGCCCCCGGGCGGAATGCAGAGGCCGCCCGGTGCTCAACGGGTCCACGTGGGCGGCCCATCCCCCCGAGGGCGGCCCACACCCGGGCCATGGCTCAGTGGCAACCGTGACCGGGACCGGGGGGGGGGGGGGGCAGGGGGTCAGAGGCCAAACCAAAAAAGTTTGTGGACCGAACATCGGCCTCAAATTTCGGGGCCCTTTGATAAAATTCTTTTTTTCCCGAGGGAAAATTTTCTGATGTGGGTGGGCGGGGGGGCGGGGAGCCCACCAGGGGCAGACCAGCCATGAGGGGGAAAGGGACATATGGTGGACGGCCGGGATAGCGCGTGGAGGAACAGCGCACCTGGGCCGCACAGAAACACAGCGAGGCAGGCTATGGACGGCCTGTGGACTGAGGTGTGTGGACAACAAAAACAGTCAAACGACCCCACAACAACCAGCACAACCCCCAATACGCCAACTATTGGGTGCCGCTGACGCGCAAACGGCACATCCCGCCACATCCAGCACAGCCCCGGCACACCAACCACTGCGCTCCGTGAATGCGGAAACGACACCAGCGGGAGCACCGGCCGCAGCGGCCGACAGAACGCAGCGACCCGACGCAACATGCGAAGGGAAGAACGGGTGACTGTCCAGGGCCCCGTAAAGGAACAGCGACCTGACGGAATGTCACACAGGGGGTCAGGCGCAGGAGCCCAGGCTGCCATTCTGCATCCCCCCCTCCCCCCCGATCGGGACCCAGGCAAGCCGCCCCATCACCCCCAACCGCCGCGGTCCGCATGCGCCACCGGTTTGTGGTTTGCACCGTCGCAAGCGCAGCGTTGGAGCGACATCCCTCCGTTTGGTCTCCGGCGACCGCCGCCCGCGGCTCCCACACATGGGGCAGTCCTGGAGATAGAGTGTATCCCAAAACTTGTAATTATTGTATCCGACTGTATCCCAGGCTTTAGAAGTGTGTGTCCAATGTGTATCCCAACTTTTTCTTCATTTATAGTCCTACGCGCTCAGTTCCCCAGTCCTTCGTTCCCTTGCGGCTCTTCCCCAGACACAATGAAGCAATTATCTTTGAAGCCGCATCTTACAGCTCCCTCTGCAAACGATGATGACTCCTCTTCAAGCTCAGGCTCCCAAGCCCCATTTTTCATGGTTTGCATGTATCACATGTGTATCCCAGGGTTCTAGAGTGTGTATCCCAAAAACAAAAAGTGTGTATCCCGTGCTAGTGTGGATACACTCTATCTCCAGGTCTGTCCCGGGGGGCGCAACCACGAAATTTGATCTCTTGGGCCATGGGAAGCGAAGGGCCCCCCTCAAAAGGGGGTGAGACCTAATGGCTAAGCGAAGGTGCAGGTGGGGCGTTTGGTAGAGTTACCCTGTTTAACACTGCCAAACAGCCCCCCCCCAAAAGAGAAAAAAGGGTGGGTGGCTAATGTAGGCCCCCGAAGGGGAGGGAGGAGGGGGGGGCGCTTCCTAAACAGCCTTCTGGACCTCTTGCAACTCCGGGACCCGGTTGTTGCCGAGCAACATCCGGACCTGTGGTGGCCCGAGGCTTGGGACAAGGCCTGGGGAGAAGGCCCTACCCATACGAAGTGCCTGAGATAGCCCGATCCATGACCGACTCCTCTACTCAATGCCAGATTCCCAGTGAGATAACCCAAACCCCATCGGTACTTCTTAACCCGTCGGGCATTGGCCCTGCTCCATCTCCAGATCCCAAGGGGATGCCCAGAGTTTTGCTTCACGAATCAGCATCGCCTGCAGGGGGGTGGGTCGTGGTGGTGGGGGGGGGCTAGCACCCGCGCCCCCCCCCCCCCCCTCGGACCCTGTTGATTTGGGCTGTTTTGGGCACGCTAACTTTGGCATGGGGGACATTGGCTTGTGCGCGTGGGGGGGGGGGGGGTTCGTTCCAGCCCCCCAAAGGAGGGGGAGGGGGTCTAGGAAAGGGGCTCTCGTGACAGGCCAGTCCCAAGATGCCAGTCTAAAACCTCTGATGATGACTCACCAACTGCGCCGCAATGCGGCCCGGACGATTTTTTTTTCAACAAAATTTCCCGCATGATACATCGCTCAAAATGATCAGCGCATCGTGGGGATCATTTTGAGTCATATGTGTTGAGGTACCTCAGGACCCGCCCCCCCCCCCCTCAAACCTCCCCTGTCAGCCCGTTGGGGGTCCCCATCACGGGAGCCCAGAAGGGGGGGGGGGGTCCAGGAAAGGGGCTCGAACGACCCCCTCCCCCGTGCCCCAAGCCAATTTGCCCCCAGCCTTTTGGACTTTTGGGCTCCAGACCCCCACCCCCAGCCCCCCCCCCTTAAGCAATACTCTGGGGATGCCTCTACTCCATGCATACCTCTGGTGGAGTGATCCCACGTTCCTCTGGAGGGACTGGACGCCCGTGGTCCGTCCTTACACGTACGGAGATGCGCCTGCCCCACGCCGCCCCGGTCCTGCCGAGGCAACCCCCCCCGGCCGCGGGAGACGGCGTCATGCGATGCCCCCGTCCTCGAGAGACAGCCCCAGCACTGACCGCGTCCAGCCCAGACCTAACTTCAAGGGAGACGGAAGCCGTACGCGTGATTCCTGCCCGAGTCACCGGGACTCTGACCGATGCCTGGCCTCGTGGGGTAGCCCCAGCCCCTTCCAAACCCCGGCTTTGACCCGGTCGGCTCAGACGTAGGCTGCACTGGGGACACCAGTAGCGATCGGCTGCGTACCAAACGCCACTCAGTAATACCGCCCCCTGCACCACCGGAACTCAGTAGGAATGCGCTACGTCCAGCGTGTGGCTCAGTAGGACCCCGCTCCATCGGATCATGTCTGAGCCGGCAGACGCTAGTGGCAAGTCTGGCCGCAACTTACAAGTATTGCGGTGTGCCCTCACATCTACTCATACGCGGGTCTTCCATCCATGAAGGGGGTGGGGCATGACCGTGCGCATCCTCCGCGTCTGGCCCGGGTCTCGCGCCGGACCGTGTTTCTGAAACCGAGGGGGGGCCCCATCGTCCGCCCGCACCCCAACCGGCATCGAGTTTTAGGGGCCGAGCTGGTGGGGAAGGGATGCACGACTACACTGCACCACCCCGTACGCCCTGTGCACGTTCCACGTCGCACGCCGCCCGGTGTGCGCCTTGTATCGTGCGCCTGTCAGCACGCTGCACTTTGTGTGCTCAGCGCGGTGCTGTGTTTTCTTTTGCATGGACCTTTGTGCCGTGCAGTGCGATGCAAGGGCAGCCTGCAGGCGATCCTCCGAGGGACCCCCAAATTACCCAAGATTACCCAAGTTTACCCCGAACCCTAAACATAACCCTAACCCTAATTCTAACCACGTTTACCCAAGATTACCCAAGTTTACCCAGGTTTACCCAAGTTTACCACTAACCCCCACCCTAACCCTCGCCAACTTGCCCATGATCTAGATTTTAAGGTCAATTCTTCCATGTTTTCCCTCGACTCTTCAATTCAAAACGGATTATCGGGAATGGCCAAGTGATGCATCTGCAGGCCTCACGTTTGAAATACTTGGCACATGCCTTTGCACGCCCAATATTCTTTGCCACGGCCAGGGGAGATGACTTGCATGCGGTTGAATCTGGGTTTGGAACAGGCTGGTACAGAGTCTGTCTGTATGGCTGTTGGACCTGTGCTTGTGTCTGCTGCCGCTTTTTGAGCCCGTGCGGGCCGACCTGCCGTGCGTGTGCCTTGTGATTGATGCTACAGGCCCCCATGACAGTTGACCTTAGTGCACTCACCCACATTCCACGCCCGCAGAACGCCATCCTGCTCCAGCACAGCAGCGACGTCCCCGTCACGGTGCGGGCCATTCGCACGCATGCACACAGACTGCGTACCTGCCCCGTGTACGGGCGGCTGGTCGGAATGTCAACGGAATTGGTTTTGTAAATGTCCATTTTTGAGCCGTAGAGGGTGGTGAACTGCTTGTGCGGTTTGTGTGCACATCAGGTGCTATTGAACCGCCTACGAACAGCAATATTGGGGGTTTCAGGGGCCCATGGCCATGGCCACACGGGCCTAGTAGCCACGACGCGGGTCCCCATGGGCGCTGGAGTACCCGTACTGCCACCAAATGATCCCCCCAAAGCACAAGTCATGTTCCGTGTCAGGGCTGGTGGTGTGCTGTCGGTTTGCGCTTCGTATGCCTCGGATTCGTGCGTTTGAGGCAAATCATGCGTTCTGTGGGGACCGGTCGCGTTTTGCTTCGCACGTGTTGTCGTTACGCGGGTCGCTCACGTGCAGGGCGAACCCCTGTCACGCCCCTGCGCCCTCTTTGCGTCGCGGTCACGGGGACGGGACACGTAGCCCGGCAGTGGGCACGTCCTCTCGATGGTGCGGCGCCACGGCGGGTCATGCGGCATGATTTTGACGTTGTTCTTGTCAGTTGTACTGCTGCCTGTCGGGCTGGCGGGGGGTGACTGCGAGCCCCCCCCCCCCCCCCCGGCCCCCAGGTTGTTTGACTAATGTAGTCAGACATGATGTTCTGTTTTCTGTTTTAGACACAGTGTGTGTCTTGAGGTTTAACCAGGTTTGGCATAGAGAATAAAGATGCACTCATGCCTGACTGTGGAGTGCATTGCCTCTGGTTTGCATTGGGCTGTTTTGTAATTAGGTCACCCCCCCCCCCCGGCCCCGAGGCGGGGAACGGGGAGGACAGTCCAATGAGTGGTGATGGCAGTTCCGAGGATGAGAATGAGGCGCGGGCCGTGGGGGTGTCCCGAGCCTCATTGTATGCGACCCCGGCCTGAGCAGTGTCAAGGCGTTGAGGGTCTGCCAGGGGCCGGGGGACGCCCTCCCACTGCGCATGCCCTGTTTCGTCTCCCAGCGGCACGCGCCATATCCCATGCCGATGCACGCGGGACTTCAAGTCTCAGGGGGGACCCTCCTCGCAGCCTCGGAGCAGCGGGCGGGGCGCACGTGGGGGGCGCCGGTGTTGGTCATGAACGGCGCGGCGGCCGGCATCGCCTTCGCCTCCGACTTCGTGGCCCAAGTGGCCGTGGAGGGCAGGAGGCTGCGCCTCTGCAGGCCCAAGAAGCGCGACCAGACGTCGTCCCTCACGGAAGGGGCCGCAGAGGAGGAGCCGGAGGAGTACAGGTGCACGGCTGCACGGCTCATCCCAAACGGCACACCGACGGAGGATTGATGGCACGCCCCCCCCCCCCTTCCCGGCAGTTTTGCTCTAAGGCTAGAGGAGTGCCGAGGACGACTACCCCCTGTCAGGGGAGGACGCCATGGGCAGAAGTTGCATTCTGGACCCCCCCCCCCCCAGGCGGGTGGATGCCCGCCGTAATGCGGAGGCCTGCTTGTCATGGCAGAAGGTTCAAAGGCGAGAGGCCAATAGGCGCCGCCATGGGCTAACAGAGCCAACCACCAAGGCCTTGTGCCAACCCCCCCCCCCCCCTTGCAATCCCTCCCCCCCCAGGAGACTGTCACTTGGCCCAAAAAGCATAGGAAACACCAGGCGCCTTTAGGTCGTCCCCCCCCCTCTTCGTCCAGCCCCCCCCCTTGTCACCCCCCCATGGGGGGGGAACCGTCACTTGGGCCATGAACAATAAGAAATCAATGGGAAAACACAGGCGCCGAAGGAAAATCACCTCGAAGAGAGGTTGTTAGATCAAGCGCAGGCGCGGGCGTCATATACCCCCCTTTTTTGGGGTCATTCGCGTAGCATACCCCAAGGCATGATATTGGATGTCCAACCCATTGTAAAATCATTATTTTGCCCAATAAGAGCATCCCCCAATGGATTTTTTGATTTTGAGGCCTCTACCCCCTAAAACTGGATATCACTTTTTTGAGGGGGGCGGGGTGGGGGGGGTGGGGGGGGGGGTGGGGGGGAGGGTCAAAAGTTTTTGCTTCATAGGCTACAAGCAGTGGGGATGCGAGATGCTGCTAACACAGACAGTTAGTCCAATGGTAACGCAGCATGTCCCAGTCGTGCAGGCGTCGGTTCGAAACGCGGTATGTTGCCTTTTACCTCGCCGCCGGCTGCGGCGACAAAGTGGGCAGAATAGGGTTCAACCCGCGATCACTTGGATGCTATTCGACTGCGTTACCACTCGGCCACTACTTGGATTTCCAGCGACGGCTTCGGCGCCTTTCGGTGCCTCTCAAACCCCAGCGCCACTTGGGGGGGGGGGGGGGGGGAAGGGCCTCCCCCCCCTTTCAAAGGAGCCCGGCTCGTCGTCCGCACACGGCGTTGGAGGGATTGCCCTCTTGTCCGGGACCGGGGGTCGGGCGGAAGGCGAGGGCTGGGCCGTTGTCCGGAAGGTGCGGTACATGCGCGTGTGGGCGAGGGGCAGGCCGGACCACCTGAAGCCACTCATTCTGCTGCGGAGGGGACCCCTGTGCCTCTTGCCGCTGCTGGTGGCCCCCGGGGCGCGGGGCTGGAGGGAGGGCCCTGGTGCCGCCAAAGCGGTTACTGGTGGTTGGGACAGCCGCGGAGGGGCCCGGTCTGGCGGTTCCAGACCGGGTGGTGGGCTGCCGGGAGCGGGCGGAGGCACTGGTACCCCCGCGCCTTCTGGGTGGCCTGCCGTCAGGGCGTGGGTGGCCATGAGCTCGGTCATCAGCGGGCAGTAAACGACGGCGGTTGGGCGGTGGCCGGGGGCGGTTGGACGGTAACCGACGGCGGTGGAGCGCGTCCTTCAGGCGCTGCTCAGCGCAGCACAACAAAAGAAAAAGACAAGACGGCGCAGTGAAGGGGCGCCCTGCGTCCCGGTCCGCCCCCCACCGACTAGCCCCCCCCCCCCCCCCCTCCACAGCTACTGACTGTGATTGTCTGACTAACGTAGTCAGACATAATGTTCTGTTTTCTGTTTCAGACACAGTGTGTGTGTCTTGAGGTTCAACCAGGTTTGGCATAGCGAATAGAGATGCACTTATGCCTGACTGTGGAGTGCATTACCTCTGGTTTGCATTTGTCTGTGTTTTAATTAGGTCACCCCCCCCCTGTACTGACTACTTGTCGGCGTAGAATGAACGCAGTGTGACGTAGTGTGACGTAGTGTGGGGTCGTGTGGGGTAGCCTGCCCCACCCCGTCCCACCTCCACGCATTTTGCCGGGTCCATTGCATGGCCTCCCCCCACCTTGCGTAGACCCGTGCCCGTTCCCGACTGCCCCCACGCCCGCCCCCCCCATCTCCGCAAAGAATACAGATGCACTTATGCCTGACTGTGGAGTGCAATACCTCTGGTCTGGCATTGGTCTGTGTTTTAATTAGGTCACATACCCCCCCCCCCCCCTCCAGTGCCGCTCTGTCCCCCCCCCCTCACCCGCCACCCCCCTGTATCTCGCACAGCCTCATGCGCGGCATCAAGTTCACGGGCCTGAACCTCCTCCTCTGCGTGCCCACCGCCATGTGGATCGCGCAGATGGAGGTCTGGCTCCCTGCCAAGCCCTTCTCGCAGGTGTCCGTGCCCCTCTCCGCCGACCGTGTTGGGGGCCGCCCTGGGCCGGGCACTCTGCGCCGCACCGCCGAGGGCTACTGCAAGCCCGGCCTTCTCCGAACACGGCGGACCCGTGTTTCCGCACTTTCTGGATCTTTTTTTTGAACCAACCGTTTTTGCCATTCGAATGAGAAGAGAATGTGGTTTGCAGCGTTGTGCAGGCGGGAGGAGTGGTCTGTTGGGCGTCGCATTGTTGGCGCAGCTGAATCCCGGGAACTGGGTACCTGAGCAGGGACGCATTAGAGGAAAACAAATGGAAGGAGGAGGTACCCCCCCCCCCCCCCCCCGCGGGTTAGAAGCCCCTGTCAGGAACATGATCCTGCAGATGCACACCCCAGCGTGCTCAAGTCAGTGCTGGAGTCGGCAAACCCCCACACAAACTCGAAGGGTGCGTCTGGATGCCCCTGGTCAACGGCACGGGCAACAGCCCCGTCTCCGGGACGGCCGACCCCCGGAGTAGTCAAACAGGACAAGTCATCCGGGGGCTCCGTTGACATAACCAAAACACGTTCGGGCCCACAGAGGGTCAGAACGGCGAGAGGCCGATAGGCGCCGCCAAACTCAAACAATCAGATACCGAGGCCTTGTGCCAACCCCCCCCCCCCCCCCAAGCCTCCTCCGTTCCAATGCGTCCCTGTCCCTGAGCCGTGCGAACGAGGACAACGTTTCGTTGTGGTGTTCCGGGGTGTACGTCGGCACTTGTGGTCTGTGGGATGTGTGTCGTGCACGACCACGCGTTCGCGCACACACTTTGGCCCGGTCTCACCGGGGGAGGGGCTCCCCATGGGGTTTCGCCATTGGGGTCTCACGCAGGGGGTTCTCGCTATGGGGGCCCAGGGGGGGGGGGATCCGCGGGTAAACCCCCGCCCCCCCCGCAAGCGACCCACTGCAAGTGGCTCAGCATGCGGCCACACCACGGCGGTCTCTCACCAAGGGGATGCCCAGGTAGTGGCCGCTAGGCCTATGTACCCAAGCCCAGGGATGCATTGGAAGGGGAGGAGGTACCCTCCCCCCCCCCCTCCAGGGCGCCCAAGTCTATGCCTAGCCACTGTCCTCCTGGCGCCAAGTGCCAGTTTTAATGGCATTTGTAACCGACAGTAACCGCCCCCAACCGCTTTGGCAACCTCCTCCAACTGCCTGCCTAATCGCCTCTGGAGCCACCTCTGAGGTCCCTTCCCTTCTAATGCATCCCTGCCCAAGCCCATCTTCTGTCGCCCCTGGGATGGGTTTGGGTGATCGTTTGGTGACCATACGGGTACTTGAGCACCCATGGGGACCCGCGTACAATCGAGCTGCAGCTAACGTCTCCCAATGAGCTGGCTCGGTGGTAACATTGGAGTCTCAGGGGCCGTAAGTCCGGGGTGTCAAACCCGACTGGCACCAGAGGCTGGCAGCTGCAGTCGGGGTCCTGTCCGCCGGCTCCATCACAGGGTCCCGCCTAAGGATCCCGAGGTACATCCTCCCCATCCTCCCCAGGAGATCCGCCAGGCGCCCTGGGGCCACCGGGCACTACTCAGCTCCCCCTGAGCAAAAAAGGCCAAAATGCCCAAAATTGCTTTTGTTTAGGTTGTTTACTGGCTCTTAAGATTCCCCCCCCCCCAAAATTCGTTTTTTTTCTGAAACCGTTCTGTCGCCCTTCGGATGGGTTTGTACTCCAGCACCCATGGGGACCCACGTAGTGGCCGCTAGGCCCATGTACCCCGAGCCATGGGCCCCTCAAAAGCCCCCAAATTGCTGGTTCTTGGACTATTTAGTCTCACCTGAAAAGTTTCCAAAAAATCGATTTTTCTCTCTCTTTGAGGTGCGTTGCCGAAGGCAACAGAATTCCCCCCCCCCTTTTTGCGTTCGACCGGAGGAGCGGCGTCCCACAACCCCCCCCCCCCCCACCCCTCAGGCCCCTCTCCTTCTAATACTTCCCCACCCACCCTGCAGACCTGCTTCACTGCCGTCACCTGGAACCCGCTGATGTTCTTCGTGGCGCTGCTGTACCGCGGGGTCATCATCGTGAAGCCCGTCGGCGACGAGACGCGCCGCGAAGTGATCGTGCGGACGATCAAGAGCGAGTACAAGTACTTCCCGTGCACGTACCTGTACGTGTTCCCGGTGTTCTTGGTCAGCTTCTACCTGATCCCCGTGAGGTACATGCCCTTGTTCATGGCCACCGTCGACTTCCTCAGCGACATCCTGGGCTCCTGGTTCCTGTTCCGCAACGCGAAGAAGAGGGAGCAGGAGCGGAAGGAAGGTTGGCGCCCTCTCTCTAGGGATGCATTGGAAGGGAAGGGACCTCAGAGGCGGCCCCAGGAGCGGTGAGAGCGGCAGTTGGAGGAGGTTGCCACAGCGGTGGGGGGCGGTTACTGTCGGTTACAAATGCCATTGAGCCTGGCACTTGGCGTCAGGGGGACAGTGGCTGGGCATAGGCCGGGCGCCCTGGAGGGGCGGTGGGTACCTCCCCACTTTCCAATACATCCCTGCCTCTCCCGCCAGAGCCCACCCCAAGCCACCCCCCCACCCCGGAAGGAGAGTGGTCGCGTCGCTCTGCGTATCCCCCGAGTCCCCCCTGGTTTCCATTGCCTTTTCCTGCGTTGCAGATCTGCAGCTCAACGGTCAGGGCTGCGTTCCCTCCCGGCAGGCGAGCGACCGCTGGCAATCTCGCCGTGTCACGTCCCCCTCTACTGCAGTTTAACATGCGGGGGGGGGGGGACCGCAAGCGCACAAAACGGCACCCGCCACATCCAGCACAGCCCCGGTACACCAACTACTGGGCTCCGCGAACGCGGAAACGACACCAGCAGGAGCACCGGCCGCAGTGGCCGACAGAACGCAGCGACCCGACGCGACATGCGAAGGGAAGAACGGGTGACTGTCCAGGGCCCCGTAAAGAAACAACAACCCGACGGAATGTCACACGGGGGGGGGGGGGGGCTGGGCTCAGCTCACCTTTTGACTCGATGAATCCCTTTAAAATGGCGAAATGGACCGTAACAAGCTTCTGCGATGCATGTGTTGTGCCCTGTGAAGTGCGAGGCTCACGTGGCTCTAAGACCACAAGCCGTCGTGTTGCCCTGCCTCACGCACAACGCAATGCCTTTGCAACCGCATGAACGTCTGCATTTCCGCACACATGCACCCGCCGCCTTCCCCTCACCCTGCCCCAGGGGTTTGCCTGAAGGGGAGGGCGCTCTGGGGGCAAACTCAAAGCGGTTACAAAGCGGTTGGGGCGCACTGTAAAATCGGTTGGGGGGCAGTCACTGGCGGTTGGAAAAGCGGGGGGGTGGTATTGGGGTCGTGGACGTGCCTTCGGGTAGAGTTGAAGGAGGAGCGTTGGGGGGGGGGGGTGCCCCCCTCCCCTCAAGCAAAGCCCTTCCCTGCCCTTCCCCTCCGGATTTGTGCATCCCGCTTCGCCCCCCAGGAATCACTTGCACCGAATCGGAGCTTGTCCCACAAGAAGACCACACGGCCGTCCCAGTGCCTGACGGGCCTCAAACGTCCTTCCCCTGGCCTGTCACTGCGATCCTTCGGCAGAAGGTGCGCAAGCGGGACATTGCCGCTTTCGACGCGTTTCGTGTGCACGCGACGTCTCTTGCGAGCTCCTTTCGGGGATACCGGGGCAAGACCGTCATAAACCCCACGGCCCCTCCAGAAGCCCCTGAGGACGTTGTCCTGGAGTGCGTTGTGATTCTGCATTTTGACGCGTACGAGCACCTCCGAATGTGGTTGCAGTCCGACGATCGTCAGTCGCTTGAGGGAGTGGGCCAGCAGCTGTTCATGCAGGACGAATGCGACCCCGATGTGCAGGTATCCGGTGCCACGGCAGAGGAACGGAGGAGGGAGGGGGGACGGCCGGGACAGCGCGTGGAGCAGCAGGGCACCTGGGCCTCACGCACACAGAAACACAGCGAGGCAGGCTATAGATGGCCTGTGGACAGAGGCGCGTGGACAGCAAAAACAGTCAAACGACCCCGGCAACAACCAGCACATCCTCAATACGCCAACGATTGGGCGCCGCTGACGCGCAAACAGCACATCATGCCACATTCAGCACAGCCCCGGCACACCAACTACTCGGCTCCGTGAACGCGGAAACGACACCAGCAAGAGCACCGGCCGCAGCGGCCGACAGAACGCAGCGACCCGACGCAACATGCGAAGGGAAGAACGGGTGACTGTCCAGGGCCCCGTAAAGGAGCAACAACCCGACGGAACGTCACACGGAGGAGGGAGGGGCGGGGGGGGGGGCGTTTGCTTCGGCTGGTGCAGGTCCGGCGGTGGTGAGAAAGCGAAAGAGTAAGAGAAGTACCAACACGTTTGCCCTCATTCGGACAAAGAAGATTGCACAATTGTCACACCCCAACACATCTATGCCCCACAATGACCAGCGCCGCACGCTGGTCATGTCCAGGCACGTATGTTGGGTTCTTTGGACTGTTCCCCCACGGCGGCCGCACCCCAGGCCCCCCGCCCCCCAAGGCCCCCGTATCGCACTGGCGGGCACTGCCATCCCCCGCCCTGTGCCATCCCTATGCCATTCTGCTCGGGTCAGGGGACGGAACGTGAGTTCGGATGTGAGCCGCAACGCGCGTCAGAATTATGAGGGACGGCGTACGACCCTGGCACGACCCCAAGAGCCCCGGCACAATCCCGGTCAGCAAGCCTCCTTCTTGCGATGGGAATCCATCCACCGAACACGAGGGTGACGGAGGTCGCAGTGCCCATCAACCGACGTGATGCAACCTGACGGAAAGGCAGCCGGGGGACGTCCTACGTGCTTAGACAACGCCAGAAAAGGATCGCTGTGTTTCAGGCCCATTCTGCTCGGCTACGTGGGCTACGTAGACCCGGGACGCATCGACGTAGGACGAACACAGCAACCAAGAGCACAGA
This sequence comes from Eutreptiella sp. 'Long Island Sound 2002', assembly GCA_964036045.1. Classification (NCBI taxonomy): domain Eukaryota; phylum Euglenozoa; class Euglenophyceae; order Eutreptiales; family Eutreptiaceae; genus Eutreptiella; species Eutreptiella sp. 'Long Island Sound 2002'. Next base: position 34,412,672 of record OZ038382.1, read on the forward strand.
TGAAGCCTAACGAACCAAACTACAACGAAAGAAAAGAAACGACGGGGGAAGGAGAACCACAAGTCAGCGAACATGACAGACACACAACAAAAACCACAGGAGACAGCGCAACGAACATGTGACGGAAACAGAGCACGCAACAGCGAGACAGAGAGGCAAAGGCAGAAGACAACAGCGCCGAGCCACCAGCCACAAAGGAATGGAGAGACACCAAGTGAACACTGCCAGGACGGCAACGAGAGACACAGACAAAACAAATGCAGACGTGCCAGCAACGCATTCACAGCAATGGAAACCCACAGCACGGCAGTCCTCTGCCCATGCGAACGGCTGCCGGCTTTAGGCTGGGAACCATACGCCATGTGTGGCACTGTGGCCCTGTACGTCTCGGACAATTTCGTATCGCCCGAATTACCGTTATACGGAATTGCCGTTGCCGCTTGGGACGGGGTTCTGGGAGGAGGGAACGCTTTACGCTGGAGCTCGGAGATCGCCCGGGCACTTTACCTTTACCTTTACCACAGCACGGCAGAGGCAGAAGCCGGTCACACAGGTCCCCGGTCCGCCGGTCCACGTGCCTTTGCCGCGCGGAGGCCTCCCGCACTCGGTTGCGTTTGAACTACGCGGTCTGAGCTGATGGGCTCAGTCGGGAGACCTCCTGCGGATGGCAGTGCGCAACACATTCTTCTGTTCAAACGCCCGAGGCTGAGGGCTCTCGTGGACGTTGTCCGTTGCGGCGTGAGCACCGAAAGCACCACCGCGTCCGCAGGGGGTCCCCACGCGCAGTCGCGCGCGCGCAGTACCGGTCTGCGTCCATTTCTCTTTTCAGGGCGAAGATAGTACGGCCGCCGTCCTCCGTGCCGCCAGCCTTGTGCCCCCGGAGCTGCCCCCCAGCGCCCCGGCAGCGAAGTGGAAACTGGGGCTGCTCGTCTGGCTCTCGATGTACGTCTGCAGCCTTGCCCATGTCTGGGCCGGGACCCCACGATGGCTCCGTCAGTGTTTGCCCGGCTTCCTCGTGGAGGCCGTCATCACAGCGCTGGTGGTCCCGCTGGTGTCGTACGTCCTGCTGCCTTTGCTCCTGCGCGTCCCGTACGTGGCCCCGTGGCTGAGTTGCCCCCGCAAGCGCAGCAGATGGGCAGTGCGTGAGGTGCTGGAGGACGGCTTTCTGTTGTTCAGCGTCCCCCCTCCCCCGAAGCCATCGGACGCGTTGCTGCGCCGCCTTGAGCGCTTGGAGGGCCAGACAGAACGGCTGCGCAAGATGCTCTCGGGGGCGCAGGTGCCGTTCCTGTGCGCATGCGCTTGATTTCCGCGTGCGCATACGAACCGCCGCCCTTCCGCATTGCTGCTTTGTGTTCCGCCGTGTTGTAGTTGCGTTGTAGTTTGGTGCGTTTGCATCCGATAACGTGCCGGTGCTGGTGTTGGTGTTCTGTCGTGCCGCGCCGCGCCATGTTGTGCGGTCTTGTGTGCTGTTGTCCCCATGATCCTGCCATGAAGCACAGCGCAGTGCATACCGTGCGAGGAACTGCTCTGCAACGCATCGCGAGACAACAGAATGCAACACAAGGCAACACAAAAACATGACGCCATTCATTGCGGCACAACGCCACGCGACGCAATGCAAGACAACGCAACGCAGGGCAACCTGAAAATTGCTCTGCGGGGGGGGTGACATGGACGCCCGCCGAAGGAGGGGGGGGGGGTTGGAGAAATGGGGTTCCGTGTCGGGCCCTTTGTTTTGTGTAAGAACGGATGTTGGCGCCGAAGGCGCAGGAACACAAAATTTGGCCCGAAAAAGTTTTTTCCACCAATAATTCCCCCCCCCCCCCCCCCCACATTTGAGTAGTCAAAATGATCAGCCCGACGTGGGTATCATTTTGAGCCATAGATGTTGAGTTGACCCCCCCCCCCCCCCGGCACAGGTCGGGCACCCCCGCCCTGAACCCCCCCCTCCCGTCACGGCCGCCAAGGAGGGAGGGGGGGGGTTGGGAAAATGGGCTTCCGTGTCACCCTCCCCCCCCCCCGCAGAGCAATTTTCTTCCCGCCCAGCAAAAAGCCGCGCAGGTGCAACGCATCGCACCACGCCACACCGCGCCACTGTGGGATAGCACAGCGGTACACGGTGGGTCCCCCTTTTCTCTGACTCGCAGGTGTCCGTGGATATCGCTCGGCTGGTGGAGGCGGAGGAGCACACTGCCGATGCGGCACCCCACGCGCCGCGTTCCGTCGTGGACATTGCAGGCCCTGATCCGGGTATTCGTGCAGACATGGAGGGCCAGCCCGTCACTGCGGTCTTCCATTGGGCCGTTAAGTGGGAGTGCCGTGATCGGTTTGAGCGGTGGACGGAGACGTTTTCGCGTACGATGCGGGAGACGTACCCCGTCGGATTTCAGGTGCTGACACACCCGCTGCCAGTGCATGGCGCTGCGCATCGCACCCCATCGCCCCGGAGCAGGGCCGGACATGATAGTGACCGGATGATGTTGATGAGGGTTGGGGGTGGGGGGGGGGGCTCTGAGGGGCCTGGGATGCCGAAATGACGATTCCGAAACTCCCTTGTCCCGGAGGAGGGGGCATTTTCACGCCGAAGCCGCCGAATTTTTTTTCTGAGGCGCCAAAAGTGGTCCAAATCCCCGAAAAGAAATTTCTTGCAGAATACGTCACGAGGCTCATCAAATTCATCAGCAAAATGCGCCTGAACACGAAGATGTATGTGGGGGCCGAGGCAGGCGATGGACGGCCTGTGGACAGGCGTGGACAGCAAAAACAGTCAAACGACCCCGGCAACAACCAGCACAACCCCCAATACGCCAACTATTGGGCGCCGCTGACGCGCAAACGGCACATCCCGCCACATCCAGCACAGCCCCAACACACCAACGACTGGGCTCCGCGAACGCGGAAACGACACCAGCGGGAGCACCGGCCGAGGCGGCCGACAGAACGCAGCGACCCGACGCAACATGCGAAGGGAAGAACGGGTGACTGTCCAGGGCCCCGTAAAGGGGCAACAACCCGACGGAATGTCACACACGGGGGGCAGAGATCACTTTTTTTTTCAACGCCCAAAAGTCGTTAAAATTGGCCAACATTGGCTTGCCGAATTCCGTCATCGCCATTCTGTCATTGGGGAGGGGGTGCAGATCTCTGTCGGTGACACGGCGCAGCGGCCGGCTGTCTTGTTTGTTCTTTGCCGGCATTTCCGGCGATGGTTTGGTTCGCTGTTCCTCCGTGGCGTGTCGCAGTATTGCATGCACGACGCTGATGATGTTGCCTCCCTTCTCACGCCAAAAGGTTCGTTCACATTGCATCTGACGGGCCTTTTTCCGAAAGGCACCCAGGGCCGTTCTCCGGCTCTTGACAAGCTCTTCTTTCCCTCTTGTAAACTGCACGTGCTGCCTGCCGTGCTGACGTCTCGCCAACCAACACCACCACACGTGACGACTCCGCGGGTCCTAGGACGCCAACTACCCTTGCCCCCCCCCCTCCCCGGGGGCCTCCGGCCAACACTCAGTTGGGGGGGTAGTTGGCGTCCAGAACCGAGGGGTCGCCCCCCCCCCGTGTGTATGCGACCCCGGCCGGATCAGTCTCGCCAACCAACACCACCACACGTGACGGCTCACGCGTCACCATACCGGGGGGGGGGCACCCCCCCTCATGAGACCCATCTCCGTGCGTGAGTCCATGTCACCCCCGTGTCGCAGGGCAACGCCGTCATCCGCCCGCGTGCAGCTGCGAGCACGTGCACATCATTCGATACGCCTCCTACGAGGCCCTGCGCCCGTTCCTGGACAGCCCCGCGCACGCGGCCATGCTGCGGGCCCTCGCGCCGCTCATCGAGGGCGGCCCGCCAACGCGCGCCGGCGCTGCGCCAGCGGACCGAATCATCTCCGACCCGTTGTCTGACCTTCTGGCGGACCGGATCCGCGCCCCACGCCCCCCGCCGGTCTGGAAGACCGCGGTGCTGACGTGGATGGGGCTCAACATCGCCCGGGCCCTTGTGGCGCAGTGCGTGGGGGCGTATTTGGACCGCCTGCAGGTGCCCGCTTTGCGTTGATCCCGGGAGCCAACAGCGACCAATCGGCCCCCGCTGCCGCCGCTGCCCTCACTCCGATTGGACCAAATGATGATTTTACGAGGAGTTCAACCAGCAATTCAACACCTTGCAATAGGGTTTAGGCCCGAATAGGCGAGTAGGCCCGAAAAGGGGGGGTATGTGGCGGTTTCCCCTTTCTGTGGGCCTGCCCGGCTTTGATCCAACGACCTCTGCGAGGTGGTGTTCAGCCGACGCATGCTCGCGTGCAACCTCCCTCCTTCTCCTTTCCTTCGCACCGAAGGCCGCCGCGGGGGTTGCAGTGTCATGTGTCGGAGGCCCCAGGGCCTGACTCGCAACTCACAGCCACGCCACAAAGGTCGGCTGATGGCACGTGCTTTGGTCGTTGGGGGGGGGGCAGGGATGCATTAGAAGGAAAGGGACCTCAGAGGCGGCCCCAGAGGCGGTTAGGCAGGCGGCTGGAGGAGGTTTGCCAAAGCGGTTGGGGGCGGTTACTGTCGGTTACAAATGCCTTTGAGGCTGGTGTTTGGCGTCAGGGAGACAGTGGCTGGGCATAGGCTGGGCGCCCTGGAGGGGGGCTACTTCCCCCCCTTCCAATTCATCCCTGCGGGGGGGGGGGGGGGAGTGGGTGGTGGCAGGAATAGCTGCGCTGCTGCCATTGCACGTGAATTTGTGTGCCCAGCGCGTGGGAGCGCAGGGGTTGTGTGAGGCAAAGCCCCCCCCCCCCCCCGCCCCCCGTGGCACACGCGTTGCTCTGTCCGGCAGATCGCACCGCCGCTGGACCGTCTTCTTCGCGTGGGCGTCACGGTGGCCCTTGTCACGTACGCGACGCTGCCTTTCGTGGTGCTCCTCTTCCGTCACTGGATCGCGCTGGACCGGCCCGTGTTCGACCGGCAGCCGATGCGGACCCTCGACCAGGGCCTTGCCTCGCTGTGGGCCATGATGGCCTGGCTTGCGGTGTACTGCGTGCCCTTTCTCGTCCGCGGGGGCGTCTTACTCGCGCCCGTGCTGTTCCCGAGCCGTGCCTCCGCCTGATGTCGCTTGAAAGTGCGTTTGGATGCGTTGCATCTTCGAGTTTCAGATTTAGCTCGCCCCACCTCCGCGTCATGTCCGCTACCACACGGAGCTGTGGGGCAATTGTAGTACTGGACTGCTCTCGAGTAGCTCTCGAGTGCCGTTTAATATGAGGGCTTTGCCAGCGTACTCAGGTCTGAACCAGAAACAGAAAAGTAAGTGCGTTTTGGATGAGTTATTGCTGCACAATGCACCTCATTTCAAACCCCCGGTCGGGCACGTAAGAAGCCCCAGAGCAGGCACCGCCCCCGCATGCCGGAAGAGGATCCGTGGAAAGCGGGGGGGCTGGAGTGATAGCTTGCTGGGGTCCGCGGATCCCGGCATTCTACCTCTGCCTCGTCGCCATCGACTTGAACCCCCTTTGCCTGACGTGAGTGGGTCACACGCCGTCCTGCTCTGAGCGATTCCTTCGGCGACTGGTAACAACATGCGCCTGTTGTGTGACATGTACACCGATGGCGTTGCCCTCCCGTGGCCCTGCACCTCCTCGTTGGCCCTTTATGGAAATGTACTGTCCCCCGGGTGTTGTGGCCGGTTTGTCACTGCATTCGGATTTCTCGCATCCCGGCTCATCATGCCTGCCTCGCCAGTTGGGTGCGGGTCCGCTGCCTGCCCCCGCTGTGTACAGTTGGGGCTGGGCTGTTTATCACTGGTGCTATAGAACTGCCACCGGCTCGACAACCCGCCAATCACATCCACAGCGCACAGCCGTTGTTGTACATAGCCTGATCGGCAGGCAGGGCTGTGCTTGGTGGCTGATACCACGTTTCGGGGCGCGCGGTCGCCGTGTACCGATGTGTTTGCCTTGCTTGTGAGCACACCGCTGTACTTCAGACCGCCCCCCCCCCCCCCCCCCGGGACTGTGCCCGGTGACTCCGGTATCATCCTACTGCCATCCCACTGCAACTGCACAGTCAATGCTTTTCCAGAAACCCGCCAATCACGTCCACGGCGCACAGTTGTTGCAGTGCATGGGTCGATCTGCAGGCAGGGCTGTGCTGGGTGGCTGCCAACGCGTTTCGGGGCAGGGTCGTTCCATACTGCCCCACCGTCACCTGTACGGGTGTGTTTGCCTTGCTTGTGAACACTCTGTTGTACATCGGAACGCCATGCAGGTGCTGCACACTGATGTGTGTGCCATTCTCACGCTGCAGACACCGTGCACAGCGCATAGGCCATGCTTGGTGGCTTGCCACTTGCTTCAGGGCAAGGCACTCTGAGATTGCTGTGTTTGCCTTGAATGCGAGCACTCCAGCATACAACTCCAACTACTGTGCAGGTGGCATACACACATGTGTTTTGCTGTTTGCCCGACCGTTGCTCTTTCGTTTGTGCCTCCTGACAGAATGTGTTGAGCATATCCACTGGGCACCACCATCGTATGCTACCAGGATGTAGCCCTGCAAGCAGCAGTGATTGCACACCAAAGTCTCTCCTCTCGACACTTCTGCTGCCAGCAAGTGCTCAAAGGCGGCAGAGCACCGTGAACCCGCTGTAGTTGCAGTTCTGTTGCGGGATGTTCGGCTCAATGCCCGGGGCATGTGGATGCTCGGTGATGGGCGAAGCCATGTGAGGTCGCTGGCCCATTCTTGTGAAACGATTGCAAGAGGGTGGTGCATGTTGAGCTCCCAGGAAATGCAGCTACATCTCCCACAAACCCCCAAGCCCTGCTGTACTGGCACTGTTGGCATCGGTCCTCATCGATGGTGGCAACAACCCACCATCATACATCCTGCGTTGACGAAGGACCCAACAAAAGATTTACCCAGGGCTTCCAATACAGCTCCTCTGTGAGAAGCAGCATCCTGTAGGGCCGTTCCAGCCTGGCCCCAAACGGTTGGGACGGAAGCGACCTTTTCGGCTCAAAACAAAAGCAAAGATGCAAACCAAAATTGTGATTTGGAGGGAACCAGCAGCGGCGGTCGATTCAAGCCAAGCCTGTGCTCCCCCGGCCCAGACGCTGGACGCAGCCTCCCAAACCGCAGAATGGCCACAGCCCTGCTAGGACAGGCCGCATGCCCTCTTTGCAATGCCCTGGACGCGTTGCACATGTGGTAGTGAAATATACTACACAACCCCCACCTGTTGATCACATGGGGGACAACGACCCATGTTACATGCCTGAAATGCCGAGATAAAAAAATTCACCTCGAAAGGCTTGACCCCATCTCTGCACACCCTCCAGGTGTTTTCCACGTGAAAGCATATGAATCCGCAGGAATTCACTGCGACCCGTACAATTTTTTTTCTGCAACATGTGTCAGTAGAAGCACCAGTGTTTTGTTTCTGCCTTTTTGCACTCGTGATTTGAGGTCATCGAACACACCGAAAGTTTTTCCCACATACCCCATTTAGCTATGTGACGATCATACGAGAAGATAGTCCTAGTGTTACGCCTGGGTGGCAATGTCCCGACCGAAATTCGCAAAAGTACAGCATGCGGTTGCATTCCGGCTTCTGACACTGGTGATCACAATGAGCATGACCACACGCAGAACAATTCTCGTGGTGGAACCATCAAACGCACATTGCCCTGCTTGTCCCCAACGTGGCTCATTCTTACCTTTTGAGGTGTAGCTACCATGGATTCGCTGGACGTCGTACAAAAGCAGTTGATGGACATCATACACGACGTGTGCGGACCCCATGTAGGTATGCCACGATGTCGTCAAATCATGCCCGGACCATTTGAATTGCTACACTATTCGTTGCAGACGTCAAAGTTAAAAGGAGAAATGTGTCGCGTCATCCGACATTATGCCTTCTTATGCAAGTCGAACAAGGTAATTTGTTGCACCCATTTTGACACGTTACAAACACAACCAAAAGCATGCAGTAAATTTATCATTGACAACGTCGCCGCACCATGCATCGTCACGTGGCCTAGCAAATTGGGAGTGTCGCTGTCCAAACGTCCAATTTTACGAATTTATGATCGTGGGCGGGGACACAAATCGCAACTTCAAACGTGATATTTTGAGAGTGGGGACACAAACAGGGGTCGATCGGTGTCGTGTGAAAGACCACACAGTTTAGTCCAACGTTTGTCTAAGTGTACGTGTGATACATTCGGAACGGGGCCTATTTTGATTGAGACCGGGCGTGATTGCAAAGCCTTTGCAATGCTGTGGACACATGGCACGATATTGATGTCAACACACATTTGCGTTGATGAAAGTACGAACACAACGAGTCATGAGCTTGGGCATTTCGCAGATCCGCCGGGCGGGCACGAACTCGTGCTGACAACGAACCGTGTTTCTCTTCCGTTCTAGGACCGAACGACGACATGTTGGACATCGGGTTCGGATCTATGGAATTTTTCTGCCTGGTGGAGGCCATTGAAGAGATTTTCGGAGAAATTGAGTTGCCGGTTGACGCTATGTATGGCGATTTGGCGGTGCCCGCCGCGTTGGGCAAGGAAATTCATCGGCAGCTCATTGTGTTGGGCGCCAAGAAGGTTTGCTTGCCTTTCAATAGAAAGCAATGCCTTTTTGGGGGTGCCCCGTGGGCGAAGCGGGTTGATGGGGGCTTGATCTCGTGTGGGGGTATCAAGGGAAGGGGCCTCGGGGGCTTCGGACTTGGGTTCGGGGGCCTCTGCCTGCGTGCTACCGCCCACCCCCCCGCCCCCGACCATCCGATTCCCGTCCCCAGGGGTCCGGCAACGCAGCTGACGAAGCGGCCGGCGCTCGTGCACCCTCGCCACCGACGACACCTGCGCCGACCGCATCGGTGGGCGTAGGTGTCGTTCCCAACGGGGGCCAAGATGCGTGTCCCGCTGAGGGAGAGGCCATTGAGAGGTCTCGAAGGGAAGGCCACGAAGGGAATGACCGCTTGCGGGATCTGGACGCGGAGCACGAGGCGGCAGCGCAGGCAGTCATCCGCCGCCTCGGCGAGGTGCACGCGGACGTGGCGCGGGAGATGGTGGCGGCGGTGCCGCGCGCGCATGCGCGACCGACCCCAGGCCCGACGCCGCCAAGCGCCCCAATGCCGGCGACGGCCCCCATCTCTGCAGCGCCTGTTGCGGATCCTGCCCCACAACCGATGGCGAACGTTCCTTGGGTTGCGCTTGCAGGCGGCGCCGCAGCGGGAGGAGCGCAGCTTCCGCCCCCCCCCGGCTGCGTCGCCCCTCCGCCGGGTTACCCCCCATACCCATTTCCCCCACCTCCGTACTATCCATACCCCCAATATCCCTGCTTTGCCCCGCAGCCATACGGCTATCCCCCTTACCCCTACCCATGTCCGTACCCATACCCACCCCTACAGTCAAACGCCCAGCCCCAAGCCCCATCTTCTCAGCCAGCGCCCAAACCCGCGCCTGCCACCGCTGCCTCAGCGCCTTCATCTGCGGCCGCAGTAGTCAGTCCGGCAGGCTCTGGGGCGCCCTCAACCGTGGCAGCAGAAAATCTGGCAGGTCCTCTGCCGTCTGTGACATCGCCTCAAAAGGAGACGCCGCCTTCAAAAGCGGAGATTGCCAGCGGTTCTGTGGCGAGTTTCATGCCCCCGACCTCACGAATCAGTGACAAGGCTCATATGCACCCACACGTGAGGTCCGCCTGCCGCTGCTTCCTGGTTGGGGGGGGATGTCGGGGATGCCTGGCCTTGCTGATGTAGGGGTACTTCGTCGTTGCCGTAGGTGTTCAGGCCCAGGCTTTTTGGCTGTTGCACCCCACCCCCTCACTCAGCGTCCCTGCAACTTCCCCACACGCCCTCCAGCGAACAGAGTCTAGCGGTGTATTTTCGCGTCATTGGGGGGAAGGGCTCGGTGGGGGCCAGCACGCCATTGAGATCTTGCGGGTGGCGGGTGTAGGAGAGGTGCGGTGCGGTCGTCCAACGGTTTCGTGTCCGATCGGTTGACTTGCTGCCGGAATCTTGGGGCAGGTGGTGCATGTTGAGCTCCCAGGAAATGCAGCTACATCTCCCACAAACCCCCAAGCCCTGCTGTACTGGCACTGTTGGCATCGGTCCTCATCGGTGGTGGCAACAACCCACCATCATACATCCTGCGTTGAGGAATGCCCCAACAAAAGATTTACCCAGGGCTTCCAATACAGCTCCTCTGTGAGCAGCAGCATCCTGTAGGGCCGTTCCAGCCTGGCCCCAAACGGTTGGGACGGAAGCGACCTTTTCGGCTCAAAACAAAAGCAAAGATGCAAACCAAAATTGTGATTTGGAGGGAACCAGCAGCGGCGGTCGATTCAAGCCAAGCCTGTGCTCCCCCGGCCCAGACGCTGGACGCAGCCTCCGAAACCGACTGAGACGTGCACGTTCTCGCAGGGAAACTCTGGAGACGTACATGAACCGCACGCCCAAGTCCAAGGCAGCGATTCAGAAGAACCGGCAGTATTGGAGTGACAACCGCAACTCGGCCGGCTTCAAGCTGCCGTGGAAAGAGGCGTGTTATCCAATTTGTCTTGAGGAGGCCAAGGGCGGTACTCTGTGGGATATTGACGGCAACAAACACGTCGATATCGCGGGGTCTTTCGGTGTAAATTTTCTGGGGCACAGCCATCCGGCAGTGATCAGCGAGGTCCATCGGCAGTTGGCGAAAGGCTTTGCCCTGGGGGCCCAGAACGCGCTGGCGGGTGAAGTGGCGAAGTTGATTTGTGAATTCACTGGAAATGACAGGTGCGCTTGTGTTGCGGCTCCTTTGCACTCCAGGTTAGGGTGCGCCGGCCTGCCTGATGAGGTGTGCTCCACGCGCACAGAAGCATCGTCCATGAGGTAGGCACACGCGACATACTGCCCACATACCCCCCCCCCCCCCTGTATAAGCTACGCCCTTGTCCAAGCTACAGTAGGCGTAGGGACCGTATTCATTTGGGACCTAATTTTAATTCGGTACCAAACGTAGTGCAGTCACATAAGACATGGGTTTGGTGACGGATTTGCGAGTCACATAGAGTCATGGACACATTTGTTGTGAGTGTTTGCCCACTTGACCCAGATAGCTCTGATTTTGGGGATGTTTGTGCATTATATGCCCCCTTGCTTGCGCCAGCTCACCATGCAATCCTCTCTTTTTGAACCTGGGTGCCCGGTGTTGGTAGTTGTATGTGTCGCGCGCAAGCTACGCCCGTTTCCAAGCTACAATAGGCGTAGGGACCGTATTAATTTGGGACTTTGACGTAGCTTATCCAAGGGGGGGGGGGGTACTGCTCCAATAGCAAGGCCGTTTCCGTAATGCTTGCAGGTGCAGGCACAGCAACGCTCATTGACATCTGGTCACCTGCCGTAAACATTGGCACAGCAGCCGGGCATTGCTAATCGCGATTGCAAAGGAGGTGAAGAGAAAATGGCGTCTGCTGTTGAGAGACGAAGAGGAGGCTCAAGGGCCTGCGTACAGACCTCCGTGAACAGTCCAGTCTCACAGGGGAGCTGTGGATTTGTTCTGGCGGGGCTCTCGGTGCTCCCGCGTGTGAGAGGGCCTCGAGAGACCTTGCGTTTTCAGGCACCGCAGCGAAAAAGCTGCAGACAAGCAGGGCTGCTTGGCCTGTTGGACCGTGTTCTCCTGAGATTGGTTGCCATTGTCTCTTTCTCTCCCGGTGCAAGCCCAAGTCAAAGAAAGTGCGGCCTACCCCCTGTCCTCACAGGGAGGGAGGGGGAAATAAGGCTGAGTTCAGATCTGCTGTCAGTCATGCCCCTGCTTTCAGGGCCACATTCCCTCATGGAGAGAGCAAGAAGCGTAGGAAAGAACAAAGGAGGGCCCCATGGGGGGGGGGGGCACGGGGGCCTATTTTCCGGCCGCAGCGGCCGACAGAACGCAGCGACCCGACGCAACATGCGAAGGGAACGGGTGACTGTCCAGGCCCCCGTAAAGAAATAGCGACGCGACGGACTGTCACACAGGGGGGGGCAAGGGGGCCTATTTTCCCAACCCCCGAGTGGAAAGCTGTGTAATGCGAAGGCACGCGCTTGCGGCACACGAGACAGAGGCTCGTCAGGGGCCTTTGGACGGGGCCTAGGGGACGTGCTGGACCCTCTGGTGCCTCCATTCGAAAGTGCAGTTTGATGTGGACATGGGCGCAAGAGGCAAATGGCGTGAAAGGTGTAGTGCTCTGTGGAAATGCCCTGACCAAGATCGTTCTGAAGTTCCAGATGGTGAGCCGGCCCTTCTGTTGTCTCACTGGCCTGTGCGCTGCTGCAGGGGGGGCCATGGGATGAAATCGGACGGGAACGCCGTCAGTCGTGTCCCTACCAGTGGCTGCGCCTCCCCCACGGGGGCAGGGCTTCGCTTGAAGGGGAGGGGGGGCATCGGGGCAGTCCCAGAGCAGTTGCGGAGCGGTCGCAGGGGATGTGAAAGCGGTTTGGGGGGGGGCGGTTTCTGGCGGTTGGAAATGCGGTTGGGGGCTGGTGTTGGGCTGTGAGAACGCCTTTGGGGTATAGAGTCAGGGCAGGAGTGTTGGGGACCCTCCCCCCCCCCCCCCCTCCCTCTGAAGCGATCCCCTGCACGGGGGTGATGCCGGTTCTGACGCTGACCAACCGATCCTTCCCCACGTCCGGTGCTTCGGATGGAGAAGTTGGCCATCCGGCAGCTTCTCTCATTGACGACAGCCATTGTCTTATGCACTGCCCCCAACCCTTCGTCGAGGCTCGGAAAGCGCGATTGCGCATTGCAGCCCCGACCGCCTGCGTCCCGTCCTTCGAACAGGTGCGCATTCCTGAACAGTGGAACGGAGGCCATCCTGATGGCCATCCGGTTGGCGCGCCTCGCCACCGACCGGAAGGGGCTGGTGACGTTCACGGACTCGTACCACGGCTGGTCGGACGCCACGACGGTGCGGATGTCGCGGGACAGGACCGTGCCCTTGGCCCCGGGGATCCTGAACGAGTACACCGTGCAGCTGCGGCACGACTGCCTGGAGTCGCTGGGGTGGATCGGGCGGAACGCGCGCACCATCGCCGCGGTGGTGATCGAGCCCATTCAGAGTCGGAGGGCGGATCTGCACCCCCGCATCTTTCTGAAGGCGCTGCGGAAGATCACCGAAGAGCACGGCATTGTGTTGGTGTTCGACGAGGTGGTGACGGGCTTCCGGCTGCATCAGGGCGGGGCCCAGCGGTACTGGAACATTCGTGCGGATCTGGCGACCTACGGGAAGGTGTGGCCGCACCCCGCCATCCCCCCAACGCCGGAGAACGGCGTCTTCGCCACGACCAAGTCCCCCTGGAGGTTAGCCATCCATTCAGCAACACGCCGAGCATGGGCCTGGGGCTGCCACTCGGCAGTTTGGGGTGTTGGATCCTGAGTTGCTGCCTGGGCATGGGGGCCCTTAAGAAGCCTGAAATTTCTTTTTTTTTTGTTAAGGACCGCCCCTAAGTTGGCCCTGGAGTTGATTCCTGCCACCTGCATGCCACCCCCTAACCCACTGAACACGTGCTGGCTCTACATCCTGTGATCGCTGTGCGTCACTGGGGGGGGGGTTGCTTATGCGGTGCAAATCAGGTGTTTTTGCTGCTGTGGAAATGATCTTGTAAAAGCAGGGGGGGGGGCGGGATAACCGACATCTGCGCCAATCGGTTTTCGATGTGGTTTGCCCATCCCCGGCGTACCCATCCAATCCACCTGACGCCGATGCAGAAGTCATGGAGGCGGAAACGGTGTCCAGCCCCCTCCCCCATGATTTGGTTTTTAGGTGGGGATCTTCGACGACGGGTTCGTGGACGACATGTGCGCGCCCCAATGCGCAGCCTAACGCTGCCACCTCCGCCCGACCTTTTGACCCGCCGGTCCCCGCCGTTGTGCCTGCGGAGGCCCACACCTCTTGAGGGCCCGTTGCTGCCCTGATTTGCACTCGTTGTGTCACCTCTTTTCCGTCCTGGTGTACGTCTCAACACCGCGGGTTCGCACATCCCACCACCAGACGCCTGTGCACCCAACCGGACCTGCGGACCGACCAGTGAAACTGCCGCAGCACGTCACCTGCCACGCGGCAGTCGGTCATTGCTACAGAGCGCATGCCCCCCCGACCCTCGTGGGCCGTGGCGCCGAGCCGCCTCCTGAGCAGGGCTGCAACTGTCGCTCATTGTACCTGTGTTCATGGCAACGCCCTGATCCCAGCCCCATTCCCTGAGAAGAAGAGAGATGAGACCAGCTACGCCAGCTTGTGTCATTTGTGGGCCTTTGGAGTACATCTCCATTTATTGTCCAAATATATTTATATCCAAACATTGGAGACCATAAATGGACATCCGCCATTTATTGCCAGGAGGCGGGCATACATGTTGATGTGCCTCTGTATGCCACTGATGCCCTCAAACATCTGCAGTGATGTGCAGAGCCCAAGGCCTGCCTGCCAGCACACCCGATGCATTCTGCAAGTGGATGCTGGCGTGTCGGCCTCCGCGGGCTTGCGCCGCTCTCGTGGCTCTGCCTGATCTAAGGCAGGGGGACATTCTCACCACCCCTAGAGCCCACCCTCAGTCTGCTCCTGGACCCCAGGAGGGTATGGCTGGTGTACATATCAACACCGCGGGTACGCCCAGGAGCCTGTGCACCCAAACGGACCCGCGGATCGACAAGTGAAACTGGCGCCGCACGTCACCTGCCGCGCGGCAGTTGGTCAGAGCGCATGCCCCGCCGACCCTCCTCCCTCCTCCCATCCATCGTGCTGCGTGTTGCTTTCTGTCGGCCTTTTTCTGTGTCGATGGGGTTGTCGACACCTTGTGGTATCAGTTTCGTGGGCCGTGGCACTGAGCCGCCTCCTGAGCAGGGCTACAACTGTCGCTCATTGTAGTTACCTGCCCTGTGTTCATGGCAATACTCTGGTCCGAGCCCCATTCCCTGAGAAGAAGAGAGATGAGACCAGCTGCGCCATGGACAAACAGCTTGTGTCATTTGTGGGCCCCTGCAGTGCATCTCCATTTGCAAACATTGGAACCCATAAATGGACATCGGCCATTCATTGCCAGCAGGCGGGCATACATGTCCATGTGCCTCTGTGTGCCACAAACACCTGTAGCCTTTGCTCTTGTCTTGTCCTGAATTGAGTTTCACAAACAAATAATGACACGCATGTAGAGAAACCCCATCGCTAGTTCTACCTGCCATCGCGTTAATGTGCGTTCGTACTCACTTTTTGGGGCTGCATCTGTGCTGATGTCACATCCCTTGATGTTGAGCTTTCTGCTCTTTGGGCAGTCGTTTGTGTGTGCGTGTGTGTGTGTGTCTGTGGTGTAGTGATTTATAGAGCCCAAGGTCTGCGAGCACGCCTGATGCATTGTGGCTTCTATGTATCTACGTACTGGCATTCAAGTGGATGCTGGCGTGTCGGCCTCCGCGGGCTTGCGCCGCTCTCGTGGCTCTGCCTGATCTAAGGCAGGGGGACATTCTCACCACCCCTAGAGCCCACCCTCAGTCTGCTCCTGGACCCCAGGAGGGTATGGCTGGTGTACATATCAACACCGCGGGTCCGCCCAGGAGCCTGTGCACCCAAACGGACCCGCGGATCGACAAGTGAAACTGGCGCCGCACGTCACCTGCCACACGGCAGTTGGTCAGAGCGCATGCCGCTGCGTGTTGCTTTCTGTCGGCCTTTTTCTGTGTCGATGGGGTTGTCGACACCTTGTGGTATCAGTTTCGTGGGCCGTGGCACCGAGCCGCCTCCTGAGCAGGGCTACAACTGTCGCTCATTGGAGTTACCTGCCCTGTGTTCATGGCAATACTCTGGTCCGAGCCCCATTCCCTGAGAAGAAGAGAGATGAGACCAGCTGCGCCATGGACAAACAGCTTGTGTCATTTGTGGGCCCCTGCAGTGCATCTCCATTTGCAAACATTGGAACCCATAAATGGACATCGGCCATTCATTGCCAGCAGGCGGGCATACATGTCCATGTGCCTCTGTGTGCCACAAACACCTGTAGTGATTGGGGGAGCCTTAAGCGCAGTGCGCGCGCAGTGCAACTATTTGGGCGTCTGGCCGTACTAGAGACCCATACTTTGAGATACTAGGGGCCCCTAGGGGCATCATGGTGACCCCTAGCGGAGGTTTTGACTTCTGATTTTGTCCTCCTTTGTCGTGTTGTGCACACAAGTTGCGTATTCTCCCTCTAGCCCCTCTTTGCTACTTATGCTTTGATTTGGAAGGAGAACATCCTGATTTCAATCGATCTGGTGTTTGGTTGCCCTGCTTATCTACCTTGTGACTATCATTTTGCATCGGGGAAAATCATCAAGGTTTTCTTTATCAAAAACAAGGAACATCCACAGCATTGGGGAAACCAGAAACCTTGTGCATGATATGTGTTATGTGAAGGGAAGGTAGTTTGCAATTTTCTTGAGCTGGGGCAGTTCCAAGGGGTGTGCTTGGGGGCTCTTCACGGGGAACATAGTCTAACAGTAGCGCGCAGTGCGCGCGCAGTGCAAAGATTCCCCCATTGATAGAGCTCAAGGTCTGCGAGCATGCCTGATGCATTGTGGCTTCTATGGGGGAACGTTAGCGGCTTCTATGTATCTACGTACCGGCATGCAAGTGGATGCTTGCGTGTCGGCCTCCGCGGGCTTGCACCTCTCTCGTGGCTCTGCCTGCTCTAAGGCAGGGGGACATTCTCACCGCTCCTAGAGCCCACCCTCAGTCTGCTCCTGGACCCCAGGAGGGTATGGCTGGCATTGGTGGCGGCATTTGGTGCTTCCTCTGCCGTTCTGAAAAAGGCTGTTCTCCCCAAGCCATCTCCTGTGCATTGTCGACCCTGCCCAGATTTGTTCCAACACTTGCCAACAGCCAATGAAGGTTGCTGATCAACTGTGTATTGCAATCCTCTTGGACACACCCTTAGGGGGCTGATTTTTTTTTTCAAATGCGAAAATCTTCTTTTAGACGACCTAAATAATGAGGAAAATACTAAAATTTGAGCAAAACCATCTAAAATTTGAGCAAAAGCAACCTAACAAAGATGTCACCCCCCCAAAAAACATTTCACGCTAAAAATAAGACGCGCGTCAAAAGCACAAACCTGAGAAAAGTTATATTTGCATGTCTGAAAACACCAAAGCAGCACCATAGACCTGGCATCGTGTCACCAATCAGTAGAGAACATGCCAGAGCACCCGTTGCTGTTCCGCTTGCTGGTGGAGGCGCAGCTCCTGTGGGGCCCACACCATGGAGCCCTTGAGTAGGGTTGCCCACACCTTGGCATGGGCCAGCCACCCCCGCCAGGACTCCAAGATGACCTGGTGGATGCACTGTGTACCCATGGAGTGTGGTCCTGTAGTCTGAAAGTGCGCTTGCCGCATTGAGGGTGTCGCTATTGCCGCTGCCCGTCGCTCGAGCACAGAGGGCTCCCACAGCTGCTGGCGGATGGGTGCCGCTCCAGCGCCTACCTGGGTGTCCATCCACCTTGAAGCACTGGCGTCCATCCACCTTGAAGCAGAAATATTCCATTTTTTTGTTTTAGCTCCAATCCTTATTTTTTTTGGATGGCTATCTGAAAAATCGGATATGGGTGAAGCCAGAAAATTTCAAAGCAGGGGGGGGGGGGGGCAGGTACTTGCTTTAATTTTCATTCTGGCAGGGGGGGGGGGCTCCCCTCTGGACCCCCTCCCCCCCTCCCCTGGACCCCCTCCCCCCCTCCCTCCTCAGCTCAAGTGCACCCGAAAACCTGGGTTTTGGGAACATTTTTTAGTCAAGGGAAAATTTTTTTCGGCGCCTTCGGCGCATGCCATGCACTGTGTACATATTGCTCCATGGTGCTCCATATACCTTGTTTTCCAGACTGCCATGCCCCAACGCTTGTTGTCAATGTATTTCAGCTCCCCAGTCCCACCGTTGCCACGCGCAAAACGCGAAAACGTAATTGACGCGCTCCTCTATTTTAGGTTTAAAGATAGGATCACCGGTCATAAAAGAAAAAAAGCCGAGGTGCCCTCTGATCCGGAGTCAGTGGATGATGAGGTGCTGGCTGACAATTTGTCTGATGTCTCCCAATCAGGCAGTGACTCAGATTTGTCATCATCATCAGGTTCCAGTTCTAGTTCCACTACTGATGGAGGCTCCAGTTTAGGCGAGTCTGATTCTGACTGACAAGAAAGATCACTGTCATTTGGCATGAGATGGTGAATGTCCCGCTTTGTTGTCGTTGTTGTGTATTGGTGAGATGTGGGAACCCTGAATTGACATTCAATGATGAATTTCCTTTGTTTACGGCCAACAACATGACATTTCCATGTGCTGAGTTGTTCATTCTCCAATAATTTTTCTGTTCCCTGTGGATTGGGTAAGTTCCGGCAGAAGGGGGGACCCCTCCCCCCTGGACCCCCTCCCCCCCTCCCCCCCCCCCCCCGCTCAAGCAAGTCCCTTTTTGGGGGGGGGGGGGGGCTGTAATGCAAGTCCTAGGGCAAGCCTCCCAGATGCAGACCCACCAGATGACTCATCCAGCTTCCTGAGCAAGCCCTGAAAAACAAGGCACAACAGCAAAAAGATACCACTTGATGCAATGTTGCCGTTGGTTGAGAATGGGCTGTTGCAGTACACATCACATCAGCCGAAGATGACCTAAACCACTTGATGGCGTCGGAACCTGCCGCTGTGCAAATGATGCTTAGGACGCCTTGTTTGCGGTGAAGGAAAGACTGCAAAAAATGATGATACATTGTATGAACGGGCGTTGGGATGCAAAGCAATGCACTGCAGAAGAACTGAGCAGCAACAACCTGGCTTTCTCTCTTTGCATCCGAAAAGAGGTCCACACTCAACCAGACAATCTGCTTGAGCTAACCCGTGTACCATGGGTGCTCCTCAAAGCATGTGCCATTGATGAAAAGGAGCTTTGCACCTGTTCGTGGTGTTTCTAGTAGATTCCTGTGCAGGGCTGCCCCTACCCACCTGAGTTGAGTGTGGGGATGTTTGTAGGTAGCTTCAAGCTGAGGAAACAAAGGGACTTTGGCGTTCCATCAAAACTTGGAATGCTATCAAAAGCAGCCCATGCAGCTGCTTCAGTTGCAAACACAACTATAGCAGAACGAGAACTGGGTTGCTTATCAATCTGCCACTTGACAGTGCACTCGGGAGCGTTCACTGCAAGCACCCTACCCCATTGCAAACAACCCTTGTCACTTGAACGCGAATGGTGTGTGAACACAGCACACACGTTGTAAGCCTTTGAGGTATAGCTATGCCTTTCCCTGGGCACACACTGTGAACGGTTGCCTGATGGGCTGTGCAAAGGAGAGGAGAGGGATGGGCTGGGTTTTGGGATTGGGGCAGGGTCATCTTTGGGGGGAGAGGAAGGGGGTGGGACAGGGGCAGGGTCAGGGCCGAGTGAGCGAGTGAGGGGGATGGGTGGTTCGTTTTCTGCCACTTTGCACAAATGCGCTGCATTTGTCATTGTGGAAAACATATGCCTCAACGGTGCCTGAAGTTTTGCAGAAGGCGGTTTGACATTTTACAAAGGGACCAAACCTTGGCACTTTCTGCCCGTCCCTTTGACCTGCACCCAATGAAACTTTGCGCGAAATCTGTACATTTTTTGCAAGCCATCAGATGGCTCTTTGTGTGCCATTTTTGTGGTTCATGTGCAGCTATCCAAGGGATGATGTGGGATGCTCCCATACAGACGTTTTCAGCTGCAGTTGGGCCCTTTTTTGACCCATTTGGGCGACATGCCCCACGGTGCATGGTATGACTGTGATGGTGGACAATGGGCCAACAGGCTCGTGAATGGATTTTTTTCCAAAAACAAGTCACGTGCTGTGTAGCAGCGAACTGCGTTCAGCCCAATTTGGCCCTGATAAAGACTTAAAGCTGCGGTGACAGATGTAGTGTCAGGACTAAATAAAGTCCATCAAATTGAAGCATGCATTTTCTTGTTCTTTTGCCGGTAGCGATTTGATTATGATGAAGACTAGTACATCCACAATGCAACGGCCATGCACAACCACATCGTTCATGCACAATATTAGTGAACCGTGGGTTGAATACGATGCTCATGTAGCATTGATGTCAACCTCAAGGGTGTATGAGTAGACAAATATCCATCAAGAGGTCATGCAACGGTGCAGAACACTTTCGCAAACTTGGTGACATGACATGTCAATGTTGTGACAAATACCTTGCGATGCACAGGTGGTTGATGCTTTTGGAGGGCTTCCTATTTGGTGGATTTCTACCACATATGCACGCAGTGTGGAAGCATGCAGTTCCCATGCAGTGCCCACATCGAGCAAAGTCATGCCCAAGGGATACATTTGTGTGAGTTTGTACATTCCAGCCCAGGAATCAAGCGCTTTGCCTTTGCCATGAACACTTGTGCTTGCACCGTGCGTGCATCATGATTGTGTTAGTAATATGGTGGGACGGATGGTGTTGGTGGTGAAGGTGTATCGGACATCGGGCGTACTGTGCAGCAATGAGGCCACAGCACAAAACGACGCCCGGTTACAAATACCACCTGCTTGGCTGAGTGACTACAAACTCAAGCTCATTTGCATCGTTGCCTATCTTCACGCACGGCCGCCTGTCTTTGCTCATGGGGTTTTAGGTGGATGAGGATTTGCCCTGGTCTTTCAGCATCCCCATGGCAGAGGTCGCCATTGATATTCACTACACCAAAGTCCAGGATTGAATCAACAATCGGTCTTGGTTTTTCAAGAAGCGATATCCGACCCAATTGCAGAAGGTCCAAGATGCTGCCAGATTACTCATGAAAAACATCAATTATGACATCCCCCAGCTCAAGAAGCAGCAATCGCGGAACAAGCAGAACATCGAGGATTTGCAAGCCAAGGCTCAAAAAATCTGCGCCAGCAGCGACGACCACAAAAGACAGTTCAGACAGGAGTGCGACGATCTCGGCATCCAGGGTATTGATATCGAAGCTGAGGTGGCGTGTGTCGCGCAAGAGCTGTTGCCCAAAGTGTACACGGGTGTGGCCGAGACATGCTGCAGCAAGCTGCAGCCCGCAGTTGCCTTTTACAAGGCCTGGCTGCAGGCCGCGGGCATTGGCGCCGAGGCAAATGTGCTCCCAGCGCTGGATTTCGTTGTGCGGCACGGCAATGGTACCGTTTGTGAATACCGCCGTTTCCAAGGGCTCGAGGAGCCTGACCTCTCAGTGCACGAAGCGTGCGCAGCACCCACCCTTTCTCAGTCATCGGAACTACAAGGGACATCCCCGGAGATTGACTGGGGAGACTTGGACGCCCCTTTAGATTTGCCGCCGGACGCAGATCCGACACCCGTTCTCAGTGGCGAGGGACATGTGCAAGCGTTGCCCACCCACGCGGTCGAGGGGCCACAAGGGCCATCCGCAGAGATCGCCTGGGGGGACATTGATGCCGTGGACGAGGCACTTGACTTTGGGGGTGCAGAGGATGTGCAGATAGAACTGGTTGGGGAAGGCACCGTGTGGGAGGCCTCACCCCCCGCAGACGATGCCGCCGCGCTGCTGCAGTGCCCTGTGCTGATGCACGACGAGACCCGCAACGAGTTTCTGAATAACGCATTGGAGCTGGCGGCGTTCCTGATGGAGCGTGGGGCTCAGCATTTGAAGGAGCGGGACACGTGCATCTTCGTTGCGCCGGTGGCCCCGTGCCCTGAGCCGGAGCGCGAGGACATGCACAATGCTCTGCAGAAAGTCATCCAGACGCTGACTTCCAAGTCCGTCCGGAAGTACATTCTGCTGCAGTCCTCCCACAGCTACCGCGACCGCTGCGCGGCGTCGCTGCGGCACCGGCTGCAGGTGATCGCCCGGTGCAAGGCCACGCTGGACTCCCTCACGGACAAGCAGCAGCAACTCGACGCTGCCATTGCGGAAGGGCAGGAGGCGATGGCCGCGACCATTGCGAACATCAAACGGACGCAGAGGGACGTGGAGCAGTGCATTTCGGAACTGTCGGATGGGCGGCGGGTGTACCTCATCGGGGACATCAATAAACTGTGACACGGTTCGTTGGTCCCTCGGAGCGTCCCGGTGCAGGGGCGTGTTCTCCACAGAAATGCTTTGGTACAAAAAAAAAGCAAGCACCACCAGACCCGATTTTGAGAAAAAGAGGCGGTTTTTAATGGAATTGGGGCCTAGTGCATGTTTGGGAGCGTTTTGATCCCATATCCCTTCTCCACACGCGCACGCGCTTGCTCGCCTCGCCACGGCAAGGCAAGGCAAGGCATGGCAGGCATGATATGGCATGGTTTGGTACAGCGTGTTTGCGCCCAATCATCCGATGCATCCAGCTGAAAGCAGGTTACTCCCAAATTGTATGATGGGATTTTCCCGGATTTTTCTCGGATTAAAGTGCGTGTTCTCCAGGGCAATGCAATGGGACAAAAAAAAGCAAGCACCACCAGACCCAATTTTGAGACAAAGAGGCGTTTTTTTGATGGCATTGGGGCCTAGTGCATGTTTGGCAGGGTTTTGATCCCATATCCCTTCTCCACTTGCGCGCGCGCTCGCTCGCCTCGCCAAGGCAAGGCAAGGCATGGCTGGCATGGCTATGGTATGGCATGCCAAGGCTGTGATGATCTTGGGATCGTTCGACCTCTCATTCCAAAATCAGGGAGCAATTGAGAATTCTGCGGCAGGAGGTGTGGCTTGGGGAAAGTAATTGGATTCATGACACACTTGTTTCCATTTGTGGGCCGCCGTCTGCAAAATGAACAGAAACGTGTCAGGCTGGAATAGGCGGCGTTCTTTACTTATCGTGCATAGAATCATTTGGTGGGCGGGCAAGAAGCCACCAATGGACCAATGGGGACTCCTCTGTCGCCTTATTGCAGCAATATGTGGCCCACACAAAAAACCGTGTTGAAGTCAATATCCCCTTGTATATAATGTAACGTGTATTCAGAAGACAATACATGAACCTGGCGTTCCGCCGACTTTCCAAATCTTTCCCGAATGTCATCTTGACCCCTGTCACCTGACCTGACCTAACCTGACTTGACCCCATTCATGAAAATTGTTTTCATATTGACTAAAACCACTCCGATTTCTGAGATATTGCATTTTGAAGTGCTTGCAAGTATGATTGGGAAGGCAAATACGACAGTGGATGCCATGGTACGCTCGAAAGAGAGCATACACTGGGTGCACGACACGCGACCACGTCTTGAAATGTGGCAGCAAAAAACAGTTTTGGGCTCTCAGAATGTGACACACCAAGATGAAAATTCTGCCGTTTTATCCAATTTGATCCAATTAAAATTGCAAACAAAAAACCATGACTCCGTGGCTGCGCAACTCTCACCGTTAAATAATTTGGGTACGCCGCACTGTTCCGGAACAATTATAGCGCCTTTGTGGTCAACTACCAAAGGTGGCCTCAAATCCGTTATAGCCAAAATTCACGGTATCCTGAGCGAACACCTTCAATAATGCATTTTCCTCGTATGCCACTTTCCCTTTAACCAAGTAAATTCCAAAATCCTCGTCCGTGCCCAGGGGTCAGGTGACAGGCTGTTTTTCTTCTTACACTTGAAAAGTTTTGTTGTAGGAAGGCAAAAAGCAATGGGTTTCATGAATGAATGCATGAAACAGGGGGGGAAGGCACACCCAAAACAGTCTGCAAAGATATTGAAAGGGTGATTCCAAGGTGCAAACCACAAAAAACCCCTCAAACAAATGAAACCATTCATGCACCCTCAATTATCAGGGGAGGACAAGGGCATGGCTCACGGAGTCAATATATGCGTTTCCATTTGAGCCACTTGAGGGACGAGGCATGCACATACCACGAACACATTTTAGGGTTGCCAAACAACTACGTCAACGGTTCCACTTTGGACCTTCCTTCCCCGCCACCTACCCAACCTTCCATCCCGAATCAGTCGCAACAAGGCAATTCCAAGGTGCAAACCACAAACAACCCCTCAAACAACGGAAACCATTCATGCATCTCATATCGAATTGGACAGCCATACAATTGGGACACGCTGCTTTGCCCCGAGAAAAGAGGGAAGTGCTCAAAGGGAGGCAACGGTGTTGGTGATCCTATGTGCAACCCACTCCTAACCCCAAACCCAGGAAGTCGAGGTTTTAAAGGGCGCTATCAAGGACATCAAGGCACACCTGTAATGGGAGTGTGCCCATAAGGCCAAAAGCTGTTGTATTTGACAGCAGAGCACTGCTTTGCAGCGCTGAGGATATATTCGGCGGCCTTTTGGCGCCAGAAGGACAGATCGCGCGCACGCATGGATTGCGTGTGAGTTCATGATACAGACAATGAACAGAGCCGATAATTACCGTTTTATATTGCGTCTGTTATTGTTTTTATTATTGTCTGTGATGCTGCAGTGCCTTCTCATTTATTACAGGCACTTTCAGCATATTTTATGAACTCGTCAGCAACTCGATCAATATTCAACTAAGCAGTTCGTCTTCGTGTGCCGCCATGGTTCTGTGAGGTTTGCTGTGAGTACAGTGCGACTATTTCATTTTACGGTGAAGAGCAAAGTTTTGCAGCTTGGTCAAAAGAGCAAGGTTTTGCAGCTTGGTCAAGAGAGCAGGGTTTTGCGGTGAGATCAACTAAGAAGTTTTGTGTGTTCGGCACTTTGCAGCATATTTCAAGAATCAAAATAAAACCAGCTTTGGTCAAACTTTTATAATAAGAGAGAAGACAAGAAGCAAGGTTTTATTACAGTTCATTAAATTGCCTGATGGACGAAGACGAGTCTGCGCTCGAGTTTGGGACGAATTCAGGGTATGTTGAGACCATACGGCAGTTGGCGAAAGAGGGCAAACAAGAGGAGTTGAGCCGTGAGGTGCAGGCCTGGGTGCATGATAGCTGGAGTTGGCTGCCCGGAGTACGTACGCCGCACGAGGCACGTGAAAAGATTGCAGAGCAAGAGTTCAGCGAGCGGATGGTGCTGCTGGAGCGTTTGGTCATCTTGCTGCAGCCCTTTTTGCGACAGTGTGCGACGGCAGCTTTCTTGCAGGTCCAGGATTCGTTGCGCAGCGTGCAGCGCGACGTGTCAGCGCTGCAGTGCGACTCCAACGCGGTGCACGATGCTGTGGAGCAGTTGCGGCGCGCAGTGGAAGCGCTGCGCATGCCTGTGGTCCAGTCTCACGGAAATGAAGAACCTCAGTCCCCTGTTTGCGTTGCTGTGGCGCCAAGCGCCCCTGGGAGCAGCTCTTCGCCAAATTCATCGTTGGGGAGCGCTGATGCTACGCCGCAGTCCAGTCCCAAGGGCAAACGAGGACGACGTGCTGGACAAGCAGTGCGTCGACGTCAGGCAGCACAGTCCTTGCTGGAGATATTGGACGGCATCGCGGCGCCAGCCAAAGGCGCTCGACACTCAAAGGGTTAAGGCGCTGTAAGCGCCATGTTGCTACCTGAGGCGCTGCATGCGCCAAGCCACGTGGGCCTGTTAGGCGCTGGGCACTTTGTTCAGTGCCATGGTCAGTGGCGAGAGCAGGGCGTCCACGACAGGGCTGCTGCTCTCACAGTGAGCAGTGGCGTTGCCTCAAGGCGCCAGAGGCCTGTACGCGTCCGTGGCACTGGAGCTGTCACTTCTGTGGGCAGTCCTGGTGTCCCAAGGCGCAAGATGCCTTATTTTTTTCTGCTCGGTGGCGGCCATGTGCCGTTGGCACACATGTCAGGAGATCTGATGTAGATTTACTGGCATCTCAAAACGACTTGGTGAACCAAGGCCGCAGCACGCTTCATTTTGTTTTCTACGTGCTTGTATATGGCCATGGATAGTCGTCTTTGCCTTTATTTTAATTGTAATGCCTTAGGCTGTCCGTTTCGCGCCATTGGCCTTGTACAATTATTATAAATTCCCTCCTGGGCGCTACACTGTACGCGCCACGATATATGTGCAGTTTTTAGTGGGTATACACTGCTGTGTGAGTCCCACATAACACAGGTTTCTGTGTATGCATAAAGCATTTGCACTGCACGGCACACTGTGCACCATACAGCAGAGCACCATACACCAAGCACTCCACACCACTCCATCCGCACAGCACTATAGCATATGCTTATACCAACCACGGTTTGACGTTCATCTGTACGGGTGTTGGCCTGGTGCCTGAGGCAGCATTGTTTTTGCGCCTTTATGTATGGTCACCCACCCATGTTTATGGGTCATCAGCTTGTCTGCACACTCCTCTAAGGGTCGTGTGCAGAAGCTTAGGAGGGGAGTGTAATGGGAGTGTGCCCATAAGGCCAAAAGCTGTTGTATTTGACAGCAGAGCACTGCTTTGCAGCGCTGAGGCTATATTCGGCGGCCTTTTGGCGCCAGAAGGACAGATCGCGCGCACGCATGGATTGCGTGTGAGTTCATGATACAGACAATGAACAGAGCCGATAAATACCGTTTTATATTGCGTCTGTTATTGTTTTTATTATTGTCTGTGATGCTGCAGTGCCTTCTCATTTATTACAGGCACTTTCAGCATATTTAATGAACTCGTCAGCAACTCGATCAATATTCAACTAAGCAGTTCGTCTTCGTGTGCCGCCATGGTTCTGTGAGGTTTGCTGTGAGTACAGTGCGACTATTTCATTTTACGGTGAAGAGCAAAGTTTTGCAGCTTGGTCAAAAGAGCAAGGTTTTGCAGCTTGGTCAAGAGAGCAGGGCTTTGCGGTGAGATCAACTAAGAAGTTTTGTGTGTTCGGCACTTTGCAGCATATTTCAAGAATCAAAATAAAACCAGCTTTGGTCAAACTTTTATAATAAGAGAGAAGACAAGAAGCAAGGTTTTATTACAACACCCCATGTGGCGGTGTGCAGCCCTGTGTGTGACAGGGATCGACCTTAATCGTTGGGCCAAGTGGAGGCCGTCCTTCGTGTAGCTGAAGCAGGAGACCTCTGATTTGTGAACAAGCCATGTCATTGAATGTGCTATGTTGGGCATAAGTGTCGTGCAGACTTGCATTGTCTTGTGCTTGACCGAGGGTAGGGTTGCCCTGCAGCATGGGCAAGGGCAACTAAGTAGGAGGGAGTTGGGGGGGGCACTTCCGGGGGGGCCAAACATGAAATGGGTATTTCCCTGCGACCAAACGAATCTATGGTCTTGAGCAACGAGCAAGCCCCCCCCCCCCCCGCGCGAAACGGGGGCAGGGGAGCACCCCGATTTATGAGATATCGCATCTTGAAGTGCCTGCAGGTGTGATTGGAAAGGCAAATACGACAGCGGATGCATGGTACGCTCCAATGAGAGCATCCACCGGCTGCATGACAAGCGACCAAATGATCCGATTGATCTTGAAATGTTGTGGCACAAAATAGTCTTGGGCTCTTAAATTGCGACACACCAAGATGAAAAGTTTGATCCAACCTAAACAAAACCTAAACAAAAAACCATGACTACGTGGCTGCCCATCTCCCTCTTCAAAATGCATATCTTGTGTGAGCAACCCAACCTAAAGGAGTCAAGAGGTATGCAAGTTGGGGGGGAACACAGAGCATTGAATGGAAAGAAGGCAAGATTATAAGGCTGTGTAAAAATCAAAAATTCCCCAAACTTTTCACATCTGCCGATGTGCTTTGTGTTATTCGCAGACACAGATGTTGGCTCATCATAACTCCTTAAAAATCGATAGAAATTGGCTACCATCGGAGTTTCCATTAATAGGAGTATTCCTATTTGTTAGAGTCAGCCCTGGGTGTGTCCCACGACCTAGGAGAAGCTTGCCCAAGGCCTCAGTGGGTGCGGTTGCTCTTTGCTTTGCTCTTTGAGAGGGGTATATGCCACACAATGCACTTGGGGTGGTGGTGTTTGGTCATTCCAAAAAGAGTTGCATGCACTAAGCCCCAATTCAATTGTCAGTAAGTCGGTATGTCACTCGACTTGAAATTTTACATTTAAATTTTACATCTTTTTTCCTAAATCTAAAGTGGCAGTGTATTAGCTAACAGTATTACGCGACGAAACCATGGCTCCCATACATGAGATTTTGGATCAAGCAACTACTCTTCAAAAATGCATTCGAGGTTTGCTTGGTCGTCTTGACGACATAAGCAACACGAAGGATGGCCAACCCACAGCCACGCACACCAGGCCACCGAACACCTCTTCCGGGACCCCCCGATCAAAGAAGCCACCATGAGAGGGGCAGTGACACAGGCCCTGCACCGACACCTCACCAAACACACGGAAAGCCCCATGGAGGCAGCAGCACACCTCCAGCTAGAAGCAGTCCGCAGAGCAGCGGCCCAAATGGTACACCGCAAACACCTCCTACTAACACACGCGGAGCAACTCACCGACCCCACCGCCAGGGAACAAAGGCAGCGTCTCATCCATTACCATGCCGTGCATGACCCAGACGTCCATTAACCCGCTCCACGCCCCGCACGCGCCCCCCTTCTCCATCCACAGGTCTCCAAGGCACCACCACAGCGCCCCGAGACCCGTCTCACACCCAAGAAGCCACCCGGCACCGCCCAGTCCGGCCGAGCCCAACCAGGGCCAACCATCCAACGACGTAGACGCGCAAGACCCCGGCAGCCCATCCAGCCCATCCCCCCCGGACCCGGGGCACCCCCCCCTCACACCGGCCACCATCCGCGACCCCGACCTCCTCCGAGCAACCCTCCAAGACAGGGCCCCGACCACCCCCCTGGGCTGGTACCGCCTACAAGAGGACTGGACCAAGCTCACCGTCAAAGCCCTCCGGGACCTGACCACCCCAGGCAGCGGCCTCCACGAGACCATCGTAGACCTCGTGCTCTGGCGAGCCCGCAAACACACCCGGGGCCAGCACATCTGGTGACGCGTTCCCGTGGGGGGCCGGCCACGGGACGCTGCGGGACACGCGCAAGTGAGCAGGCAGGCAAAGCACTACGCTCACAGGGGCATCAATGCGCTCATGTCATGTGACAAAGCGTTTCAGAATCCTTGCCACTCTGCAAAGAGGGAGCAAAAGTATATACAACAACACATCAGGATATGTACACATGGGGTTAAGACTGGACTGGGGTAAGGGCATCACAGGACCATAGACACTCAGTCCCAACTCGTATCCCAATCCGAGGTCCGACCCTCTCAGTGGCTGATGGGGGCGGGGGCTCAAACTCAACCCATGCCCTGCTCAGTCCGGACCCTGAAACCCTGCCAATGGAGGAGGTGTCCCGCCCAGCCACAGGCGAGTCCCTGGAAACCAAGGGGCTCCAAGGCCAACCGACAGTGGCTCCCTATGCTCCCTTAACGGCAGGTCCCAACTCCTCTCTGAGCCAGAGATATGGCCCCGCCATTATCACCCAGGAGTTGGTAGCTGAAAATGGGCTGTTTCAGCCCAAACTGAAATTAACTCAAAAATCTCCAAAATTGACCCCTCGTCCGGACCTGCCAGAGGTAGGGACGAGGCAACTGACCCTATGCCCTTCGAGTACGAACTCCCTGGAGCCCTCACCCAACCTGGTTCCCTTTGAGGTCCCGGCATCAGGGCAACACGGATGAGTCAAGTGGGGTCATGATGCCAAATTCACCAAAATTGGCGTCATTCCCACGCGCGGCTCGCTCGGCCAAGGTAAGGCCATTGGCTCACAGGGTAGGAGGCAGGACCTAGGACTTATATCTGAGTGTACAACTTGGATTTAGGTCCGGGCTCCCTGTGGGCATAGAGAAATGGGGCCGCCAATTGACCACACGGAAGGGGGGAATTGGGGTCCCAAAATGGGGTCATTTTGGCTGCTCGAAATGAACCAAAATTCGGGGTGCTCCCAATAGTATATCTCCACGCCGGCTTGGAGATCGGATCCGTTACTCCATACGCGATCCACCGGGAGTCCAACGAAGACTCCCATGCCCTTGGCTCTCAAAGATCTCCATGCCACTCGGCGTGGTGACGATCCCAATTGGGTCCACAAATGCCAAGATTGCAAAATTGCCCACACTCACTTTGGGCTAGCACCTTAACGAAGGTGGCTCCGCTTCGCCCACGTGGTGTGTGGACCATGGGGACCATTACCCATAACACCCATGTCATGTATGGTCCATTGGTCCATGCGTCCGGCGTGCACGAGGGTTAGAACATAGTGCACGGCGGGCAGCAAAAGTGGAAAATTGCTCAAAATGGCCAAAAATGCGCACACTCATGGTTAGGGCAAATGAGGCACATGCCCGACTCGGACCGGAGTGTGCCATAGGATTGGTATCAAGTCATGTGTGTCCAACATATCTTTTGGGCGTCGCCCAACTCCTCCGGTTTTGGGAATGGCAGGGTCGCCAAGTGAGCCCATGATTTGGGATAGTCCCAAATCGCCAACATGGCGGCCACGGTATGCCAAGCCTAAGAGGAGTTATTCGCCGGGTCCAAGATATGTTGGGCACGAAGTATGTACCCTCATAACATACTTGGGTCATGATGTCAATTGAGCGCAACGTTGAGATATACGGTTGCCACTTGACATCATGACGAGCCAAAAACGGCAAAATTGGCACAAAGACACACAAAAGTGCATTGAACGGTGCACAATTATATTATAATATCTTCGGCTTGGATCGTGCAATCACTTAATCCTTCTAAACACAATGACTTGACACCAATGACCTTCGATCCCACATATGTGCTCCACTTGGGGCGCCTTGAAAGGTTACGAGCGCTACTTCCCAAGTGGGCACATGAAAATATGGAAAATTGCAAAACACACACTCTGCTCCCAACGCATCGCTTCGGGTTCACCACACAAGCTTCCCTTCACGAAGGTTAGGCTTGCAATTGATCGTAGGGAGTATGGAGAAGGGGCTTGCACAATATGAGGTCCATTGGCGGGCTTGTCTTGGAGCAATGGACCCGCCAAATGGGCACGCAACACAACACATGGCACATACCACATATTGCCCCAAAAGGCAGCTCCCACCACGATATGTCATGCCCCTCCAAGGGCATAACTTTGTGTCAATCGCTCATAGGAACTCAAGGAGAGTTCCTATGCAACACCAACACTTGCGCGCTACACTCGAAAGTTATCTTAACGCACGCAATGTCATGGCCAAAGAGTTATAACGCAAACTCTACCCTCTTGACCATGATCCATTACACCAGCGCGCACGTGTGGAAACGCAAGGCATATGATGCTTCCTAAATTACGTCGGGAGTATTGTGAATACATCCCACGTTTCCTTATTGTCATTCCTCGCATACAACACGAGATATGACCTTCACAAGTGGCCTCACGAATCAACTTTGTTTTGCCCATATCTTTAAGACAAATGGAGGGCAAGAGAAAAGGAAAGTTGATTCGTGCATAGGGAAGCACGTAGGTCCACTCGAAAGAGGTCAAATCAAGTGCGGGGATGTCGAAGTCGAAAATCCGATTTCGACATCCTGAAAAATTCGGATTAAGGTTGCGAGTATTAATTATGAAAATTGCGGAAGCATCCATGCAGTTCCTGGCGACTTTGGAGCCTTCGTGACGGATTGCGTTAAAATTTCCATTATAAACAGTTAAACTGGCGGTTACGGTAAAGTCGCGATCCAACCGCCAGCAGTCAAAACAGTGAATATCAGAACGGAAGCGTAAAAATTGACGGAAACATTATGAAAATAAAACCCTGTTGATTCCTGACATTCTGATATACAAATCTCCGCTGGCGGTGCATCGGTTGCCGATGCGGGGCTTTACGGCACGGAACGGAGCGTCAACGGGCGTCTTCCCTTCCGTACATGGGGTTAGTGGACCGGAGACCGGTTGTATGCCGTAACCTAGCCATGGGGTTCTGGGTACCGCTTCACCCCCCTCCTTAGAGCAAACCCTGGGGGGGGCTCGATAACACCCATGCATGGCAGCGGGTACCCAGGACCACTTCCTGAAGGGGGGGGGGTGTCACATCCTCACTTCAGTAAGTCACAGTAAGATAGGTATGATGCTGTATAAGCTCGTAGCACATGTATAGTATCAAGTATCAAGTCCCGGGTCCTGGCGGCGATTGTTCGGCATCCAAAGGACCCGTTAACCCATACCAGGCGCACCGGGTGCTGGCTGCTACGGTCACCACCACAGTGGCAGTGGCATACACGGCCAACATAGGCGACACACGACGACCGAGGTGGTCCCACAAGTCGAGAGCGACCACAAAGATCCATCAGGCTACCCCAAGCTTCCCAAGGCCCGCCGACTGGGGAGAGTCCCCACGGGTCCTTCCTCGGGCGCACCATGTCCATATCCATACGACGCGAGTCCAGAGTGCCATAGTCGAACTCCTTAAGAACCCCAGATCTTAAGGGAACTCCTCCTGAAGGGATCGGGCATCAGGGCCGTCTTTTCCCTCGCCCTACTGCCACGAAGGCCATACATGAGGGAGTCCTCATGCAGTGTGGGCGGAGGCGTCGACTCCTCAAACCACCAGTTTCCCAGGCAGACTGACCGAGGTCAGGAGCACCGGAGGCCGCCATCCGAATGCAAGTGCGTCTGCGAATCGGTAGGCTCACACTGGGACTGACAGTGGCGGACCGCTGGGAGTGTAGTCAGGCAACTGGGCTTCCCGCCTGGCGCCATCAGGATCTCCACATACACAGCGAATAGGGCAACACGGTATCACAAGCACTCAAACAGTAGAATCTGTATTCCAGTACTGGTCCAGGCTGGACCAGGCTGTATGAACATGTATACGGCGACTCAAGGCGCCTCTGTATCCCGATTCGCGGTGAAAAACCGTCCATCCCTCAGCGATGGGCTGATGACACTTAACATACAGATGCACATATCCTGGAGGGCAGAAAGACAAGCAATAATCTGGGTAAATAGGCGTGTAAACACGCTCTGGACAGAGCGCCAAACCACGCCACGGTCAGGATAAGGCAATGCAGGAGGGTGGACGGGAAAACGCCTGAGTTCAGGCCATATATAGTCTGCAGACACACGTCGACCGGTCTGGATTCCGCAAATGCCATGGAACCAGACCACACACTCAAAAATCGCAATGCCGATGACAGCGGCATCCGTTGCGCAACGTCGTATGGGCTTCAAGGCCCCAAGAGCTCAAAAATATGAAGGTCAGTCGCCCTACCTGGTTTCCCAAGGATTCAGCAGGGGGGGTGAGTGACGAATAGAAGAAGAGAGGGGCCATCCTCCTCTGGATACAGCAGGGGGGGGTATATGGCCACTCTGATGGCAGGTCACCGGAAGATGAAAGAGAGCAAGCAAGTAAGGGACGATCCGTCGGCCTCACAAGAGCTCAAAACGCATCAGGGGAGAGCTCGGGGCGCTGATCAGGCACCCCTGGCTGCAATCGCCCGGGTGAGTGCTGCCAAGTCCGAAACGTGGATCTTGGTCTTGTGCTTGCGGATGTACTCCATGAAGGGAGTATTGACCCGCGGCACGAACGAGGAGACGGGTTCCCAGGTATCGTGGGACGGCCCATAGCCTCGCCAACGAACCTTGAACTCCAGACCTCCGGGTGCCGAGGCTTTCGGACGCTGAGCCAGGATCTTCTCGACAGTATAGTCGTCCTCCTCAGCATAGTCATCATCCGAGTCAGCCTCATGCGCGGCATAGCTCAGGGACACATGTTGGCCACGGAGGTCGGGTTCCCGCACACGGAGTTGACTCTCGTAGCGCTCCCGGAACTGTCCGTGACCCACCTTGATGCGGTAGGTGTCCTCACCAATCCTGCGGACCACCTCGCCGGGTGTGAACCAGGTCTTGGTGCGGTGGGTGCCCATAGGGCGGGGTCTGATCACCCACACCGGGTCTCCCACCCTGAACTTCTGCGCTGTCGAGCTTGGGGCGGACTTCTGACGCTCAGCATGCTCCTTCTCGAGCTGCTGGCGGATGTCCCGCGCCGTTTGCTCTTGCCGCGCGAAGAATTCCTTGGCATCCATAGCCATGCCATCACCAGACAAGGGAAGTCCCCTACCCAGGGGATCCCTGCCGAACAGAATCTGGTGAGGGGACAAACCGCCCGGAGTGGGGGTGTCATGATGGGCCTTCAGAGCAGGCCACATCTCCTCAAACCAGTTCCGCCGTGGATTGGTGATGTGGATCTTGCGCAGCTTCTCGAACAGCTGCCGTCCAGCCACTTCAGCACGGCCGTTGGACCGGCTGAGATAGGCGACGCTTTTGGCATGACGTATTCCCATGAGGGAACACATAGCCTTGAACCAGCCACCAGTAAACTGGGGCCCCCGGTCACTGCAAATGGTGCGGGGGATGTCAAAGACGGTCAGCCAATGACGAATCATCATGACTGCCACTTCCTTGGCAAGCAACCCCTTTTTGCGTGCCGGAACGGCTACAACGTAGCCGCTGTGGCGGTCCACACAGAGAACCACACAGTCAAAGGTCTCCTTGCCAATGTGCACTTCGGGCATGGAGAAGACGTCCATGGCCACGCTCTCCATGGGCTGGTCAGGAACCGGGGTCCATTGGGGTTCCCCCTTGACGTTCCGGTTGTCGGGATTGCAGGCCTGACAGACCGAGCAACCCTTCCTGACCTTCTTGATGGCGGTGTAGAGAACGATATGGTCGATCTCGAACCGACGCTGCATGTCAAGAGCTTGCTTCTTGACCCCTGGGTGCAGCATGTGGTGGTGCCAAGCTTCACACAGCTCGAGCACCGGGGACTCTGGTACTAGCAGCTTACCATTCCGGTAGAGCTTGCCGTCTTCCTCAGTCAGCCCCTTTGGCCACTTCTGCCCGTCATCAGGGTCGGTCACAGCCCTATACTCGGCCGCAAAGGCCTCAGACTTGGCGTAGTCGTCGGTCCAGTCGTCCTGGAGGCAAGACTCAGGGAAGAGGTGCTTGTCGGACTCAGCTCCATCAGGGGCGAGTACTCTGACCGCTCTGCTCACCCTCGACGCGAGGGGGGCATCTGCAGCCATGACGACGAAGCATTTAGCACCCTCCTCCTCCATCAGGCGCTCCATTTCAATGATCCTCTTGGCTTCAGCGGTCTCAGCCTCATCGCCATGGGCAGAGATATCCTGCATGCCCTTGCTGGCGGGATAGGCCCACCTACTGAGACAGTCCGCCACGGTGTTATCCTTTCCAGGAATATAAGCAACCGTAAGGTCGAACTTGGCCAAGGTCTCATGCCATCTTGCCCGTCGGGAGGCGGGACCTGAGGGGGTGTCCACGTGCTCCTTGTGCCACGACTGCAGACTCTGATGGTTGGTGCAGACGGTGACGGGATGGAGGGCTATGTACCCAGCCCATTTCCTGAGAGCCATGACGATGGCATACGCCTCCTTTTCACGGGGCGTCCACGTCCGTCTCTGGCCTTCCGCCAGGACTCGGCTCCAGAAGGCCACGGGCACGTGCCTCCCGTCGTCAAGCACTTGCTCCAACACAGCGCCAATGGCGTAGTCGGAAGCGTCGGTGCGCAGGACGAACCCTCGGTCGGGATCCACGAGGTGCAGACCCACTGCGGATAGCAGCGCCTGCTTCATCCCCTCAAAGGCACGGTCGGACTCAGCTGTCCAGACCAGAGCCTTCTTGGACCCCTTCTTGGTCTCCTCTCGGTTGCCCTTGAGCATGGTCGTC
This sequence comes from Eutreptiella sp. 'Long Island Sound 2002', assembly GCA_964036045.1. Lineage (NCBI taxonomy): Eukaryota > Euglenozoa > Euglenophyceae > Eutreptiales > Eutreptiaceae > Eutreptiella > Eutreptiella sp. 'Long Island Sound 2002'. Next base: position 34,448,156 of record OZ038382.1, read on the forward strand.
ATGGGGGCTGCATACTCGGCATACATTTTGATATACCCCGAGTAGTAATTGCAGAACCCCAGATACGCCCGTAGCTCAGAGACCGTCTTGGGCTTTTCTCAGTGCTCAATCGCAGCCACCTTGCCAGGTATGGGCTTTCGCTGCCCGTTCCCGACTACGTGGCCAGCGAAGACCACCTCGCTTACCGCAATGGTGGCCTTGTCACTGCTGCCCGTGAGTTTGTGCCGAACCAGAAGGTCCAGCACTCGAGTGACGTCCCTCTCATGTGCCTCCAGGAGCTCCTCGTAGCTCATGCTGGGGTCCCCGGACGCGATGATGACGTCGTCCACGAAGGGGTCCGCACAGTCACGCACCGGCTCAAGCAGGTTCTCCAGCATCCGCTGAAAGGCTGCATTGCCGTTGGTAACGCCCATGGGCATCACCTTCCACTGGAGAGGTCCAAGTGGGTTGCTCATGGCTGTGCAGGCACGGGACTCCTCGGCGAGAGGCATCTGATGATAACCATGTTTCAGGTCAATCACCGTGAAGATCCTCCGCCGGTGTTGTTTTTGCAGCATGTCCTCAATGAGGGGCAGTGTATAGCTGTCGTGCTGCGTTTGGGCGTTCAGGCCGCGGTAGTCGACCACGAGCCGCCACTCACCGGCAACCTTCTTGGGGACGACGAAGCACGGAGAGGCCCATTCGGAGTGGCACGGCTCGAGCCAGCCTCTCTGGATGAAGTCACGGAGGATCTTCTCCATGGCCTCTTTCCTCTCGCCCCTCAGGGCAAACTCCCAGTGCCGATACACACGGGGGTCCTGCTTCAGTCGTATCTTGGCCTCGCCATACGGTCCACGCACCGGTGGGGGAAACACAGGCTTTCCGCTGAAGAAGGTGTCACCATACTTCTGCTTCAGCCTGGCCCTCAATGCCTGGATCTTGGGGCAGTCATCGGACTCCGCCTTGGCTTTTCCGGGCACTTGAACCACGGAGCTTACTTGAGGGGTAGCGACCCCGCTCGCTTTCGGCTCAGGTGGTCTTCCCAGGTAGCCCAAAGGGCCATCTCTGGTCTTGCCTCGGAATAGATCGCCGTAGGTGGGTGGGTTACCCCCGATTGGCTCGTCCTGGCTGGATAGGTGGTCCAGCACCCTCTGCACGAAGGTGTTCCCGTCATAGGAACCAGAGACGATCGAGTCCACTTCCCACCAGGCTCTGTCCTGGCCCTTGCCCTCACGCTGGTTTCCCCAGTCGTGAAAGGGCTGATCCATATACCCCTGAACCAGATCCCACTCCTCTTCAGTGAGGGGCTCTTCCGATTCGGATTCTTCGATGTCAACAGGGGGAACCGCAAAGCATTGCCTCCAAGGCTCCGCTATGATGCGGTTGACACACACGAAGTCCGTGGTGTCGGCCTGATCAAGGCCCCCATCCACATAGTGGAATTCCGTTGGCCATCTCTGGGGTGGCATGGGCTGTCCCTTAGCGTCCTGATAGACACTCTCTCCAGCCGGTAGGACGACCTTGTTTAAAGTCATGTTGGTCAATGAGGCTACCCAATGTCGGGTACTCTCCTCCTCGGTGCATCCCATAGGAACAACCAGCACTGCCTTGGAGCGGTCCTTGCGAATCTTCGCTATCGCTCTTGGAATGTCCCATCGAGGGCAATGGATCCACATCAAGCCCTGATGCGGACCCCAGTGCTTCTTCCACGCAGAGTCCTGTGCGCTCCAGTACTTCTCACATACCTGAAGATGGGCAGAGGTTCCTGAAGAGAACGCATCCAGGGCCAGATCCGACGCTCCCAGGTCCGCGACCACTCGGTTCGCCACTTCCGGCCTTACGCCGTACTCCTGGTTTGCTGGCCCAGTGGGCTCAGTGTCCAGCGCGGCCACTTCGAGCTGATTGCGTTCGGGGTGGATCCATTGGCATTCCACATGGTGCTCAGGTGACGAAAGCCACGAGAGCTGGTCGTCCTGGTACAGGGTCATGGAGGCCTGGGCCGGGAGGACGCCGGAGTCCGTCTCCATCATGAAGTCGTAACCGACGATCATGTCCCAGTCCATCTCGGCCTCGTAGAAGCGACCGTGCAGGAGGATTTCCTTGCCGAGGTCTGGGCGGCTCAGCTCACGATGGTTCACGAACTGCAGCCCAATGGCCGCTTCCTTCGTGCCTCCCACCATGTACTGGCCGTTCGCCACCTTCAGCCTGACAGGCTTCCGACTGTCGGTCAGACACTCTGGTGGAAGTAGGCCAGCCTTCAGCAAGCTGACTTGAGCTCCCGTGTCGACCAACACGTCGAAAACCTTTTCCACTTCCCCGCATAGGGCACGGACCTTAAGGTGCAACTGCCGCTCGCGACCGACACGGCGCACGGCGTGCAAACTCAGGATCTCCGGCCGTTCCAGAAGCTCCACAAGCGACTGGTGCAGGTCGTGGACAATGGGCTCAGGCTGCCCATCTGCAGCATCCAGCTGCGGTCCGGGTGATCCTCCGATACTCTCGGAAAGATCCTGTAGTACATCAAACACATTCTTGGTCGCGAAGGACGGACGGGTGCAAGGGTTCGTGCCTTCACTTGCCCTCACCCCGCCTCCGCGACTGGGCGCCGGACCGGGCCTTCCGCCCGCGGCAGTCCCCTTGTGCTTATCGACTCCCGACTGGGATGGTTCGGCGCTTCCCACGTCACCATCCTGCGACCGCCCTAGCTGGGGCCCTTGGCTGCAGGGGCTCCGCTAGGGGGCGTCGGTTGTGGATGAAGGGGTGTTCTCCTCCGCATCAACTTCATTGATGCCCTTCTTCCTTCCCCCTTTCTTACCCTTGTTCTTGTCCTTGTCCTTGTTCTGGTCATTCTGGTTGTTCTCCTTGTTCTTGTTGTCCGACCTGGGGACCCAGTTCCTCTTGATCTCCTGGATCTCCTTGGCCAACTCGGTCCCCACCGACGACATCAGCTTGGCCAGCTCGTCCTTGTCGACCTCCATTTTGGCTTCCCGGATACCCGCGGGCGCACGTTTCTTCGACCCGTGCGCCTTCTTGTAAGCCTCCGTGTCGGCCTTGTGGACGGGGCATGTTCGGTGGTCATGGTTGAAGCCTCGCTTCCTCCCATAACACAGGAAACAGCCCTGAGGGCGAGCTCGTACGAACTCCCCAAAGGACAGCGGAGGGTCACCAATGCGGCGAGGGTCCCTCTTCTCCTGCTTCCTCCAACCCTGCTGCAGGGGCTTCCAGTTTCCCGGCTTGCTCCCCGCGCTCAGGTTCTTGGCCACGAAGGCACAGATGGCCACCTCGGCGGGCTCATCGTCGTCGTCATCGTCGACGAGAGTCTCATCGCCGCCGGCTCCCGCTGGGTCCATGGCAGCTTCCCCGCCAGGTCCCTCGCCAACGTAGTTGACGTCGCGGTCGCCGGGCCTCAACCCGCGGGTGTGGTGGAGGTTTCGGTACTCCTTGAGTACTTCCTCGCCAACCCACTCCAGGATCTCGTCGCAGCTCATCCGCGCCGGGATGGGCTGCAGACGGATGGTCTGGCCGCTCAACTCACACTCGTCAAGGCGCCACATCGCGGTCTTCTCGCGATCGCCCGAGACGGTGATGAGGAGTGCGTTCCGCAGGGAGTGCCGTTTGACATCCCGGGCCACGTGCTTCTTCGCCCAAGCCACCACGTTCGTATGATACTCTTTGGGGAGCATCATCTTGACCGTGTGGTTGGACTTGGCCCGCTTGGATTCCTCCTTGGTGACCCTCTTGATCCATGCCTCCGGCAGCATGGAGAGCAGGCGAGCCTGCTCGTCACCCTCGTTCCAATCCTCCACGTTGCGGCGGAAGAGGGTGTATTTCCCTCAGAAGTCTCGCCAATCTCGTAGGCGGATCTCCCGTCCATCATGCTCAAGCTTGATGGACTTCCAGCGCTTGGCAGCCACCTGCGGAGCGTCCACCCGCTCCTGCTCGTTGAGCCACTTCTTGGCTTCCTTGAGGGTCTTGATTCTCCCCTCCTTGGTCGCCACGAAGTATAGCTCGCCGAGCACTTCCGGCAGGCGGTACCTGAACCGTTTGAAGACATATCTCTCCGCATCCGCGGGAGGCAGGTCTTCAGTGACGGTGAGCCCCCAATCGTCCAGCTTCTCCAGGAAGCGGTCGAGGTTGAGGGGGTTGCCATCGTACATGGGGGGCTTGATGTCCTTCACGTCTTCCCACACGGCGGCATCCGCGGCCTTAGAGACCATGAATGATGGCCGTCAGGTCGACCGAGGTTCCCATCGGCCTCGCCCACGGACTCCCACGGCCGCCACGTCCATCTCCTCCATGGAATCCCTGTGGCTACGCCGTGGTTCCTCCACGTACGCTGAACCAAAGTGTTCACGCCGTACTCTTTCCATGTACGCATCCTCATCACGGCGCCGGCGGCTGAGTTCAGCGGCCTCCCGTCGTACACCACGCGGCGGGCTGATGTCGAACTCCTCCAGGTCCAGGTCCAGGTCCTCACCTTCGCCGACATCCCACTCCACGTCTCCTCTGGGGACCTCGTCCCTAAGTCCACCATAACGTCCTCCAGCCATTGGGAGTGGCCCCGGGGCTGGTGCCGGGCGTCGGGGGCGTACAGGCGTCCGCAGTGGAGCACGGTGGTTGTGGTAGTCCGCGCTGAGCCACTCATCGCGCCATTCCTCACTGCCACTGCCGGGCGGCACGCGCTCGTTGCGGCGGCCCGCGCTGTGGTGAGAGGGGGCGGTGAGAGAGGGGGCACTGGCGCTGGGGCGACTCCTGGGGGCTCCGCCGGGGGCGTGGGGTCTGCCTGGACCTGGTCCGGGTCCCCAGCCGTCGTCCGACGAGCCAGACTCCAGGGGTGGGTGGTCGCTGCCGACGCTCCCACGGGCTTCCAGCGCATCCAGCCTCTCTTGCAGGCCGCTGACGACGTTGGTCAGCGACTTGGTCTCGGCCCTGGCGATGTCCAGCTCCTTCTGCGCGCGCGCGGCGACTGTGGAGATGCGAGCCATCTCGCCCTTGCCCGTGTCTACCTCCAGTTCGAGCAACTGGACTCTCCTGCGGAGGTAGACAATCCACCACCAGGTGGTATCCGGGTCGCCGTTCCCTGGTGGGTCGTCAGGGTCCCCAGGGGGTCCTCCAGGAGGGCCTCCGCCAGGTCCGCCCGGTCCAGGGGGTCCTCCCCCGCCCGGTGGTCCGCCTCCAGGGGGTCCACTCGGTGGGCGTCCTCCAGGGGGTCCTGATGGTCCTCCGCCAGGGGGTCCCAGTGGGTCTCCGCCGGGTCGCCTCGGTGGGTCCGAGGATGGGCGTCTCTTCGTGATGCCGAAGTCCATGTCGTCATCCTCGCCCATGTCGCCCCACCTGGGCGTCTTGGTCTCGGAAGGCTCCGAGCTCCGGTAGGGAGGAGGGAGATCCTCATCCTCACCTTCCGGTTCCATGGGGACGTCTCCGCCGCCTCCGCCCGTCCAAGCCACCACTTGGCGATGTCGGCGGCCTCGTTCATCCCCGTCACTGGCGGTGAAGAAGGGGTCACTGTCGTGGGAGTGCCCACCCGCTGGCCTCCGCGGCCTCTCGGGGGTCTTCCCCTTGCCCTTCCTCCGTCGACGGGCGGTGGTGCCACTGCTCCCACTGCTGCCCGTGTCCGCCTCATCCAGCGTCATCCTGGAGGAGGCGTCCCCTTCGAAAAGCTTTCCAAGGGTCTCCACTCGTGATCCTCCCGGGGGAGTCTCGCGGTGGAGTTTGGCCTCTGCCTCCTCCATTGCGGCGGCGGTGGCTGCGGCAGCTCGCGCTTCGGCTTCCTCCCGAGCACGAGCCGCCTCGGCTTCCCGGGCCTGCTGCAGCCGCGCCTTCTGCGCTTCCAACGCTGCCAGCTCCGCCTCCGTCTTGGCCTTCTCCTCAGCGACCTTCCGTCGCGCGGCCTCGATGGCTTCCTTCTTGGCGGCGTCCTCCTGGGCCTTAGCCGTTGCTTCGGCGTGGGCCCTTTCCTCCGCCTCCTTCTTTGCCCTCTCTTGGGCAAGCGCCTCTTCCAGCGCCTTCACCTCGGCCTCCTTGCAGGCAATGGCCTCCTGCGTCCGGCGGGCTTCCTCGTCGGTTGCCCTGATCCGGGATGCCACTGCCTCGTGGGCGGCCGCAGCCGTGAGACCGGCCGCGATGGCTGCCACTTTCGAGGCGTGGTAGTCCATGCCTCTGCCCCACTCGGTGGCCTCCTCATGGGCGATGCCGACGGCGCCCTCCACGGCAGCGTTCTGCTGCGCGGCCCGTTGCCGGGCAACCCGAAGGTTGCAGGGCGCCCCACAGACGCGCTCACAGGCGCGCGCCACGTCCCGTTGGGCGGGAGCGGCGCTGCTGCTGGAGCTGGCCTGGTCGGCCGGCATCCTCCCGCGGTGGGCCGACTCCACGTCGCTGCTGGCGCCTGCTGATGCCTGCTGGGGCTTCAGGAGCAGCGGACGGGGCTTGGCCTTGGTCTGCCTGGCGACTCGGATGTAGTCGCCAAGGGTGGTGGAGCCGGGGTGGTGACCGCCATTGGGCCGTTGGGGACTGGGGGCTGGGGTTCCGCCCTTGGCGCCTTGGGCGGCTTCGGCGGCCAGGGACTCCTGGTACTCCCGCCACCTCCGGTCCCGCTTCCTGTCCCCGGCGGACCGCTTCTCCTTCCCCGGAGACGCGCTGCTGCTGCCCTGCAGCCTGCGCTCGCTCCCCGGTTCCGGGAAGTTCTTCTCGATCACGTCCCACAGGGAGACGTTGATCGAGGCGCCCGACGGGTAGGCGTTGGGGTCCTCGTCCTCCTCGATCCCGTCGGGGCGCAGCCCTTCGCCGGGCCTGTCCGGCCGGGTCCACGTCCTCCAGCGCTTGCGGCGGAAGCGGTACTCGTACCCTTCCGCCCGCAGCCACTCCTCCACTGCCCGCAGGCGGTCCTCCCCCATGTCCTCGCGGAGCTCGAAGCTCCCGGGCATGCCGCCTTCGCACTGGGGATTGCTGTAGCGGTACTGCTGGTCCCACAGCAATCCGCGCAGCAGGCGCGCCACATGGGGGTGGGGCTGCGGCCACCTCCTACCCGCTTCTTGCCAATTCACCATGGCAGCGGGGGCGTAGTTGGTCTTGAGGTCCTTGATGTGCACTCGTTCAACTCAACGAGCTGGTTGTGGTTGTTGAGGCGGGTGCTGCAGCACTGGATTGGATGTGCGGCTGGTGCTGGTCAGCCGGTGGTTGTGGAGGTGGTTGACGCGGCCTTGCTGGTCGGCCGATGGGACTCCGGGTCGGCCGATGGGGCTGATGCAGGAGTCCTGGTCTGTGCACCTCTTTCACGGTTGCTGCGCGGTCAGGGCGATGCACTGGACGGCGCTGCGGGCTCCGTGACGAACTCGGCGCTGTCGCTGGGCGGCGCTGCGAGTTGCTGCGCTGCGCTGCGGGCTGCTGCGCTGCGCTGCGAGCTGCAGGCGGCGAGCGGCTGCGCCGCGCTACTCGGGGTTGGTGGCCCCGAGTGGCACGCGAGGGCTGGGTAACCCCGCGGCGGTGAAACGCTTTTGACGCGTTCCCGTGGGCGGCCGGCCACGGGACGCTGCGGGACACGCGCAAGTGAGCAGGCAGGCAAAGCACTACGCTCACAGGGGCATCAATGCGCTCATGTCATGTGACAAAGCGTTTCAGAATCCTTGCCACTCTGCAAAGAGGGAACAAAAGTATATACAACAACACATCAGGATATGTACACATGGGGTTAAGACTGGACTGGGGTAAGGGCATCACAGGACCATAGACACTCAGTCCCAACTCGTATCCCAATCCCAGGTCCGACCCTCTCAGTGGCTGATGGGGGCGGGGGCTCAAACTCAACCCATGCCCTGCTCAGTCCGGACCCTGAAACCCTGCCAATGGAGGAGGTGTCCCGCCCAGCCACAGGCGAGTCCCTGGGAACCAAGGGGCTCCAAAGCCAACCGACAGTGGCTCCCTATGCTCCCTTAACGGCAGGTCCCAACTCCTCTCTGAGCCAGAGATATGGCCCCGCCATTATCACCCAGGAGTTGGTAGCTGAAAATGGGCTGTTTCAGCCCAAACTGAAATTAACTCAAAAATCTCCAAAATTGACCCCTCGTCCGGACCCGCCAGAGGTAGGGACGAGGCAACTGACCCTATGCCCTTCGAGTACGAACTCCCTGGAGCCCTCACCCAACCTGGTTCCCTTTGAGGTCCCGGCATCAGGGCAACACGGATGAGTCAAGTGGGGTCATGATGCCAAATTCACCAAAATTGGCGTCATTCCCACGCGCGGCTCGCTCGGCCAAGGTAAGGCCATTGGCTCACAGGGTAGGAGGCAGGACCTAGGACTTATATCTGAGTTTACAACTTGGATTTAGGTCCGGGCTCCCTGTGGGCATAGAGAAATGGGGCCGCCAATTGACCACACGGAAGGGGGAAATTGGGGTCCCAAAATGGGGTCATTTTGGCTGCTCGAAATGAACCAAAATTCGGGGTGCTCCCAATAGTATATCTCCACGCCGGCTTGGAGATCGGATCCGTTACTCCATACGCGATCCACCGGGAGTCCAACGAAGACTCCCATGCCCTTGGCTCTCAAAGATCTCCATGCCACTCGGCGTGGTGACGATCCCAATTGGGTCCACAAATGCCAAGATTGCAAAATTGCCCACACTCACTTTGGGCTAGCACCTTAACGAAGGTGGCTCCGCTTCGCCCACGTGGTGTGTGGACCATGGGGACCATTACCCATAACACCCATGTCATGTATGGTCCATTGGTCCATGCGTCCGGCGTGCACGAGGGTTAGAACATAGTGCACGGCGGGCAGCAAAAGTGGAAAATTGCTCAAAATGGCCAAAAATGCGCACACTCATGGTTAGGGCAAATGAGGCACATGCCCGACTCGGACCGGAGTGTGCCATAGGATTGGTATCAAGTCATGTGTGTCCAACATATCTTTTGGGCGTCGCCCAACTCCTCCGGTTTTGGGAATGGCAGGGTCGCCAAGTGAGCCCATGATTTGGGATAGTCCCAAATCGCCAACATGGCGGCCACGGTATGCCAAGCCTAAGAGGAGTTATTCGCCGGGTCCAAGATATGTTGGGCACGAAGTATGTACCCTCATAACATACTTTGGTCATGATGTCAATTGAGCGCAACGTTGAGATATACGGTTGCCACTTGACATCATGACGAGCCAAAAACGGCAAAATTGGCACAAAGACACACAAAAGTGCATTGAACGGTGCACAATTATATTATAATATCTTCGGCTTGGATCGTGCAATCACTTAATCCTTCTAAACACAATGACTTGACACCAATGACCTTCGATCCCACATATGTGCTCCACTTGGGGCGCCTTGAAAGGTTACGAGCGCTACTTCCCAAGTGGGCACATGAAAATATGGAAAATTGCAAAACACACACTCTGCTCCCAACGCATCGCTTCGGGTTCACCACACAAGCTTCCCTTCACGAAGGTTAGGCTTGCAATTGATCGTAGGGAGTATGGAGAAGGGGCTTGCACAATATGAGGTCCATTGGCGGGCTTGTCTTGGAGCAATGGACCCGCCAAATGGGCACGCAACACAACACATGGCACATACCACATATTGCCCCAAAAGGCAGCTCCCACCACGATATGTCATGCCCCTCCAAGGGCATAACTTTGTGTCAATCGCTCATAGGAACTCAAGGAGAGTTCCTATGCAACACCAACACTTGCGCGCTACACTCGAAAGTTATCTTAACGCACGCAATGTCATGGCCAAAGAGTTATAACGCAAACTCTACCCTCTTGACCATGATCCATTACACCAGCGCGCACGTGTGGAAACGCAAGGCATATGATGCTTCCTAAATTACGTCGGGAGTATTGTGAATACATCCCACGTTTCCTTATTGTCATTCCTCGCATACAACACGAGATATGACCTTCACAAGTGGCCTCACGAATCAACTTTGTTTTGCCCATATCTTTAAGACAAATGGAGGGCAAGAGAAAAGGAAAGTTGATTCGTGCATAGGGAAGCACGTAGGTCCACTCGAAAGAGGTCAAATCAAGTGCGGGGATGTCGAAGTTGAAAATCCGATTTCGACATCCTGAAAAATTCGGATTAAGGTTGCGAGTATTAATTATGAAAATTGCGGAAGCATCCATGCAGTTCCTGGCGACTTTGGCGCCTTCGTGACGGATTGCGTTAAAATTTCCATTATAAACAGTTAAACTGGCGGTTACGGTAAAGTCGCGATCCAACCGCCAGCAGTCAAAACAGTGAATATCAGAATGGAAGCGTAAAAATTGACGGAAACATTATGAAAATAAAACCCTGTTGATTCCTGACATTCTGATATACAAATCTCCGCTGGCGGTGCATCGGTTGCCGATGCGGGGCTTTACGGCACGGAACGGAGCGTCAACGGGCGTCTTCCCTTCCGTACATGGGGTTAGTGGACCGGAGACCGGTTGTATGCCGTAACCTAGCCATGGGGTTCTGGGTACCGCTTCACTGGATCCCCCCCATCGAGTGGGGCCAGGCCCGGACGCACGACACCGGCATCAACGTCACGCGTCAAGGGACCGTACGCCTACGACGGGCCCCAGCGGAGACGGACCACCCAGCGGACCCGAACCGCCCGGAGCAGTGGGAACACACCGCGCCCAACCGCGACACCGCCCTCCGCGCCGCCGGCCTCCGCACCCCAGACGACGACCTCCCCCCCCCACCTACAGACAGTGACCCCCCCCCGCCGGAGGTCTCGGTTACAGTCCTCGAGCGCGGCCACTACTACGTGATAGCCGCAACGGCTACGTCCCCCGGCCCACAATGGCTCATCCAGGGGACAGACACCATGTTCGCCCCGGAGACCGCCCCACCAGGGGCAGTGGGGGACCCCACCACCCAGCACAGGGTCCTCAGGGGTGTCCTCCAGCCAGGGGATAAGCCCCCAGCCCGCGCCCTGGCCCAAATTACCTCAGGGAAGGCGGGCTACCACCTGGGATTGGCCATGCTCTGCCTAACCCACTGGATCCAGCGCCGCTGGCCACCCACGACGACCGTGCCCTGGGTTTGGGCCATCCCCACCGCCCACACACAAGTCGAGGCAGGCCCGGACACACGACCAAACCCCCCCCCAGACCGCAGCAGTCCCTCACCTGCGGGTACCACGCCATCCACAGGGTCCTCAACCGCGCGGGTCTTAGCCCAAAGCTAGCATACCCCCTTCCCACCACTGACCAAGAGGTCCACCAGATACGAAAGCTCGTCTGCGAAATCCTTGCCGCGGCAGCAGAAGACGGCAAGCTTCTCCTCCAAACCGCCCGGCCTACAACTGCCCACGCAAGCGCGCGGCAAGCGGACACATACACCGACACAGCACACCCCGCCGCACAATCCCCGCCCATGCCCCCCCCCTCTCGCTGCTCAACCGGAGACCCGTACACACCCACCATCGCGCGCACCCCCGGGCCCCGCGACACGGGCCTCCCCCACCCACCCGAACACCAGCACACGCCCGCCACACACCCGACCGCCGGACACCCTTCACCGCCCCCCACACTCGACAACCCACACACACCCGCCGAGGGGAGCCCCGCGCCCCGCGGCACGCCCACCCCACCCAGTGGCCCGCCCACGCCCCCCACACACACCCCAGAGGACCCAGGCCCACCCCCCCCCGGCCCCTGAATGCAGCCCACGCGAACTGTTCCCCCCCGCGGACGCCAACCCACACGACCTCGCACATTGCAGGACCCGGGCCCAGCCGAGCCCAGAAGGAGAAGGCCACAGCCCCGCGCCTCCCTCCCCCGCCGCTGCCGACCAGATCGGCCCGCCGGGCCGCCAGGTCACGACCGGGCCCCCCCAGCCGCCCGCCCCCAACCTACAGCCCGAGGACATGCCCTCCATCCTCCCCGCCGTGGCCGCAGCAGAAGCCGCCGCCCACAAGCCCGCCCGCATCACAGCCCAACCCGCGTCCACCACCTCCTCCTCATCCTCAGCCTCCTCCACCTCATCCTCCGACCCCCCCCTCCCCGCCGCCCTCATCCTCAAGGCCACGGCGAAAGCCAAAGCCGCGGCCGCACGCACCGACCCCCCAACCCCCGCACAGGCGACTCAGGCACCCCGGCAACGCACCGGGACAACCCCCCACCCGACATCGGCGCCCTCACACCTTAGGACAGAGGTACTCCTCAACCTGGAACCGGACCCCAACCCCAAACCCGACCCCAAACCCAAGCCGGCGCCTACGCGAGCACACACAACACCACAGACGCAACGACACAAACCCACCCGACACCACCCCCGCCCGGACCCTCGGCCAAGCCAGGACCCCCCACCCACCGCAACCCGCGCCCCCCTCCCGCCGGCACCCACCACCACCGCAGAGACGGCCACCCAGCACGACCCCGTCCAAGCCCTCGTCCGCATCCCAGTCACCAAGCGCCCCGTCATCCATCCCCCACAAACCACCACCACCGCCGGCCAAACCGACCCAGGGACGTGGGACCCCTCGACCACCGTCACCGTCAAGCCCGGCCCCCAACCCTTCCCCCCTGCCCACCACATAGTGCAGCCCCGGGGACTGCCCACGATGCCCAACCCCCCACCCCCACAAGGGGGGCCGGAAAACCCACAAGGGGTCCATGGGCCATACCCGCAACACCAACCCCACCATTACCCACACCACCACCACCAGCGGCCCCACCACCACCACTACCAACACCACCCACACCACTACCACTGCCCATCGCCCTACCCCACCGGGCCACAACCCCCCGTGCACGAACAGCACCAGCAGACGGGATGGCAGCCACCGAGCGCTCCACCCGCATACCCCACCTACCGCCAGGGGCCACCCCCCCCGTACCAGCCACCACCCCCGTACCAGGAACCGTATCCGTACCCCCCCGGCCACCATCCGATGGCCGAAGGGCCCCCCCGGGCCCAACCCCGCCAAGGACAGCCACTCGACCCGTACCTCCAGCCACTGCCGCCACCACACCCCTACGTGGCGGATCCATGGACGACGGGGGACCTCCCCCCCCCCCCCCCCAGTACCAGGCGGCACCGCGCGAGACCCCCCAGGGGCCGCCGACGTCTCCGGACTGGCCCGACTCGAGCGATGAGGCCCGGTCCCGCAAACGGCGGCGCACCCGCTCCCCCCCCGCACGGCACACTCGCCCACGGCGCCCACACTCCCACCGCGCCTCAACCACCCACTCGCGCCGCTCCCGCTACCCCAGGTGCCACCCCGACCCCCCGGGACCCCGCTCCCGTCGCTCCCGCTCCCCCGGGCACCACCACGAGCGCCACCGCCGCCCCATGTCCGCCTCCCCCTCCCCCCACCGGCCAAACAAGACCCCCACCCCCAGCCCCCGCCACCACCACTCCCGCTCCCCCCGACGCAGCCAGGCACGCCACTGCTGCCCCACGTCCACCTCCCCCTCCCCCCACACACCCCGCCGGGGTCCCCGTTCCCCCCGCCACCCGTACCCATCCACCACCCCCAGCCCCCGCCACCACCACTCCCGCTCCCCCGGACGCCACCGAGCGCGCCACCGCCGCCCCATGTCCACCTCCCCCTCCCGCCCCCCCCTCCGCCCGTACCCGTCCTCCACCCCCAGCCCCCGCCGCCGCCGCTCCCCCTCCCCCAGGCACCGCCACCCCCGCCACCACCGCAGGTCCACGTCCTCCCCCCGCCGCACCACGACCACGGGCATGGACCCCTCCCCCCCCCGGGCCCTCGCCCACCTCGCCTGGTGGTCTCCCCCCGCTCTGCAGGAGCTCCGCCGCTGGGTGAAGTGGGCCGGAGGAGCAGGAAGGCACGAAGGGGTGCACATGGTGCATACCTTCGAGGAGGTGCGCACCCGCACCCCCGCAAACCCCAACGAGGCCGCCCCGGAGGCCATCATGCCGCAAGCGGCATGGGAGGCCCTCCTCCGCGATGCGGTCCAGGGCCTCCGCCCCCCCTACAACCCCCAAGCCCTCCGCCAGTGGCTCCAGGCCACCCACCCCCAGGCCTGGGCCGCCGGCGCTCCCTCCCCACCCCGCCCCTCCCGCCACCACCACACCAGGAAGGGGCAGGACAAGGGCAAGGGAAGGGCAAGGGGCACCAAGGAGCACTCAGGCAAGAGGGCACGGAAGGGCCCCAAGTGAGGGCAGGCACTCGCAGGGACAGGACGACAAAAGCGACACCACATGGGGGCAGGAAACCACCCAAGAACCAGGAAGGGGCGGGAGCGGGGACCAAGACACGGAGGAAAAGGGCACCACGGCAGGCACCACGACCCACACCTAGGAAGGGCACACCACGACGGGGGGACCAGCGCCGCCCCAGCCCCACCAAACACCCCAACACACATCACCGAAGCAAACATCGGACGCCATGCGGATCACACCAGCGCACGCCCACCGGCCACCGGAAACCACACGGAGAATGGAGGGCACACCTACACGGGGAGAACGGGCCACACCCACAGAGAAAGCCGCAGGGAACGCCGCCGCACGGCGCACCACCACGCCCTCACCGCCAGGCGACGACCCCGGCCACCGCAAAGGCCACCTCACAGGCACCGGAAGAAGACGAAGGCACGGCCGCGGCACCCACGACTAGGGACCGAAACCCCCAGAGGACACGGGACCAAGGCACAGGCCCCCAGGGAGGGCAACCCCACGGACCGTCACGCGAACGACCTACCCGACCCACCAGCCCGAGCGGCACGCCCAAGCCCCCACAGCACGGACCCAGCGAGCCACCCACACCTAACCGCACCCCCCAGCCACCAGCCAGCCACACTCCGCCCGCACTCCGCACCACGACACAGGCCAGGCTGACCTCCACTGACCCATTGCGGCACCACGCGAGACCACGGCACACCGCACCACAGCGCGCCACAGTGCAACGCGCCACAGCACGACGCGACGCGACGCGGCACAGAGCGGCACAGCACGACACAACTGACCCTAACCTGAGGGACTAACCGAAGCCGGCCACCGCACACCCTGGAGGGCGCCGCGCCAGCACGCCACACACCAGCACCACAGGCCACACACGGGGCCACAGCGCGCCTGGCAACAACGGTGGCGGACCACCCAGAAGATTACAGCCGGCACCGCAGAGGGGAAAGGACACGAACAACCCCAGCCCCCTAACCCAAAACCACAAGCAGCCGCCTGGCGCAGCCGCCCAGCCGGCAGAGCCAGAACCTAACCCGGCAAGAAGGGGCGCCGAGCCCACCGTGTACATAGCCCACCCGACCCATGGGACCGGAACGCGGCCACACAGAACGCAACTGAAGACAGCAGCCCGGAAGACAACACTGAATGCAGGCCAGTGCGTGCGCCAGCCCAGGGAAGGCAGAGGGAGGAACAGGCAAGCCCCCCCCCCCCCCAAAAAAAGGAGGGGGGAGGGGGAAAAGGCACGAAAACAGCCCACAGCCGCCAAACCGCCCGCCAACACCACCACAGGCGGCCAACCCCCCCCCCCAGAAGGCACCGAAGACAGGACCCCCACAGAGGCACAGGGGGACCACCCACCCAAAACCGGCAACACCAAGCCAGTAACAGCGGCCCACGGGGAAAAGGGACACCGAAACGGAAAAAAAAAAAAAAGAGAGCCACCAGCCCAGCCCGAAAGAAAGGGAATGGAGGGACAAGGACCACAAAGCCCGGGAAAAAAAAAAAAAGAAAAAACCAAAGCGCAAAAAACACACCCCGACAACCCAGCCAAGGAGGGCTGGGCACAGCCGAGACCCGGGCCCAGCACACACGCCCACACCGCACGCCGGAACCGGAAACGGCGGGGGGCAAGCGGGGCGCCCACGAAACCACACACGTCCCAAAAGCAGGCCGAAACCGAAGCCCAACCACGAACACCACAAACAGCCGACACTAGAGGGACAACACCACAAACCGTGCCCAAACACACCCACCCAAGACCCCAGCCAGGACTGGCGGGGTTAACAAAACCCACACCCAACCGCCAACCGGACCCAAACACAAACGCCACACTACAGTAGGAAACCCAGTGGCCACAGCCCGGGCACTGAGGCAGCCCGTGCCATGCAGGTGACCCGGCCAAACGAGATCCGGAGACCGGGGGTAAGGCTGCATCCTAAGGCCTGCGCTGCTTTGGGACTCGAGGCGGAGCGTGCGACACCCAAGCGCCTCGGAACCCTAGTACCAAGAACGTGCATGCATGCCTTGGGAACGGGATACGCCAGGAAGTCCGGTGAACCCCTAGGGTTCCGCCCAAAGGAGGGGACGTGCGCAAGCACGGGGGCACACCCTCCCGGCGAGACAAGCATGTCACGCTGGCGGCGATCAGCCCTCCCGGCGTTGCCCGGGGCCGCTTTGTTGGGGGCCAACAGTCAGGTCTAGCGGGAAGTAAGCCGCCTCCCCTCTTCACGCGCGGAGCCTCTTCCTTTTCGTCACAGGGGCGACGCCAGGGGGAACCATGGGGCGCCTCTCCACGACCGAGTGCACCTACCTACCTACCTACCTTGCATTGTCTTGTGCTTGACCGAGGGTAGGGTTGCCCTGCAGCATGGGCAAGGGCAACTAAGTAGGAGGGAGTTGGGGGGGGCACTTCCGGGGGGGCCAAACATGAAATGGGTATTTCCCTGCGACCAAACGAATCTATGGTCTTGAGCAACGAGCAAGCCCCCCCCCCCCCCCCCGCGCGCCAAACGGGGGCAGGGGAGCACCCCGATTTATGAGATATCGCATCTTGAAGTGCCTGCAGGTGTGATTGGAAAGGCAAATACGACAGCGGATGCATGGTACGCTCCAATGAGAGCATCCACCGGCTGCATGACAAGCGACCAAATGATCCGATTGATCTTGAAATGTTGTGGCACAAAATAGTTTTGGGCTCTTAAATTGCGACACACCAAGATGAAAAGTTTGATCCAACCTAAACAAAACCTAAACAAAAAACCATGACTACGTGGCTGCCCATCTCCCTCTTCAAAATGCATATCTTGTGTGAGCAACCCAACCTAAAGGAGTCAAGAGGTATGCAAGTTGGGGGGGAACACAGAGCATTGAATGGAAAGAAGGCAAGATTATAAGGCTGTGTAAAAATCAAAAATTCCCCAAACTTTTCACATCCGCCGATGTGCTTTGTGTTATTCGCAGACACAGATGTTGGCTCATCATAACTCCTTAAAAATCGATAGAAATTGGCTACCATCGGAGTTTCCATTAATAGGAGTATTCCTATTTGTTAGAGTCAGCCCTGGGTGTGTCCCACGACCTAGGAGAAGCTTGCCCAAGGCCTCAGTGGGTGCGGTTGCTCTTTGCTTTGCTCTTTGAGAGGGGTATATGCCACACAATGCACTTGGGGTGGTGGTGTTTGGTCATTACAAAAAGAGTTGCATGCACTAAGCCCCAATTCAATTGTCAGTAAGTCGGTATGTCACTCGACTTGAAATTTTACATTTAAATTTTACATCTTTTTTCCTAAATCTAAAGTGGCAGTGTATTAGCTAACAGTATTACGCGACGAAACCATGGCTCCCATACATGAGATTTTGGATCAAGCAACTACTCTTCAAAAATGCATTCGAGGTTTGCTTGGTCGTCTTGACGACATAAGCAACACCACAACAACAATAAAGAAGTCCCAGAAAAAAGTCTCGGTAATGTCCCAAATGGCCCTCGTAATGTCCCAACACATATTCTGACGTCTTGGGACAAGTCTACTAATGGGGGCGGGGAAGGAGAGAAAAATTGGGCGCCACGAAGAAAAATACCCTCCCCCCAAAAAACCACCACCCGGACACAGGGGGACAGAGAAACCGGGCGCGATGGAAAAATGTTTTTATCTTTGACAAAACAGTTGGTTGACGTCCGGGCCAAAAGGATCGTAATGTCCCAAATGGCTCCAACCATCCCATAAAGCAAAGTCTCGTGATGTCCCAAAGGGTTAGCCAAGAATTCTTGTAATGTCTCAATTGGCTTGATCTCGGCTGGGAGCGTTGGCCACTATGGCGAACGTTGGAGGGAAGGTGTTTGCCGAGGCGATGGCCCAAGATGTGCAAAACATTGTGTGGAACTGGTAATGCCAACATCCCAAGGTTTGGTCCATTAGAACCATTGCACAAGGTTGGACAAGCCGTGGCAACCTGACTACTCCCTTCAATGACGGAGGAAAGGAGAGAAAGCGGAAGCGAGGCACAAGACGGGTTCAGAGCGGTCTTGTGCCCCGAATGAGCCTTCAAGGCTCAAGATCCAAGCTGAAGGCGCATGCGGATGAGCAAAATGGCGTCGCATGTGCCGGCGTGACTTCTTTTGCCCTCTTTTCAACCAAACATTCACTCCAGCCCGAATCGGCTCAATGTCACATCTCATTTGCTGGCTTTTCCTTGGTGGACCGTGTAATCATAAAGAAATTAAATGTGGTAGCACCAGTATACGGCGGCGAGAACCCTCACAGCCCTGGGTTTTTTGTTTGTGTGTGCCTAAGATTGCACATATAGCTCCCACTGGTCCCACCCAAGCACTGCCAAGCAAGGCCTTCTGTGTACTTTTGGGGGCATCAGTAGAACCCGTGACTTCCAGTGACCGCCCACCAAAAAGCGTTTGCTCCAGCCTCGTGGCACATCGTGATCTCGATCATCTGCAGGCAAGCTGTTGCGAGTGCCACAAGGGGATTAGTGCCTGAATCATACCTACTGACCCAACACACAACCAATGGACCTAATAAGGGTAGGGGCAGTGACTGCCCATCTCTTGTTTTGAGAACCAGCTGCACCTTCCCAGTAGAAAACCTCCAACATATGGCCGAGATGATCATCACAGCCCTGGTTTTATTGTTTGGCCTTGACTGTGGCTTGCCAACGGTGCAAATCTCATGCACAAAGCTCCCACTGGGCCCGTTTGGTGGCCCCAACACTGCCAAGCAGGGCCTTGTGTTCAACCTTTTGGGGCTGTCACCACAACACAGGGGAGCCCCCCGCCTTCCCATCTCTCAGAGAACGAACTTTTTGGGTAAGTCTGGATACAGGACCTCAGGCTGCAGCTACAAGCGTTGGGCCTGTGGGATGGATACCCACAGGGCAGATTTGGCCACGTCGTGGCAGCGGCGCCAAGGCATGTTTTTTCATTCCTTTGCGACACTCGACAGCCGCGTCGTAATGCTTGTTGACACTACGTGCCTACATGGTGCCCTCCCCGAGGATCCATTGCCTGACCCTGCATCAAACCCCCTTCGGAGCCCATCATTCTGCTTGCTCGACATGTCGACAACGTGTATGTAGCGGTGGTGCGCCCCCCCCCCCCCCAACCCCATCTAGTTGTACGGCCCATTCTCTGTTTCGTCGAGTGTTTGCTTGATGCTATTTACCAGATCAAAATGAAATGGGAGCCCACACATGACTATGTGGCCGATTGGTGTGAATACCGTTTGTCTTTCCGTGACTGCCCTACCCTCTTAATGAAAGGCATACACCCACAGCACCCAGCCTGCCGCAGCCTCCTGCCTGATTTTCCTTTGTGGGATAGATGGATAGATTCCTTCTCGCCCAACATTAGAGTTGTTCTCACTTCAATGGTGCATAACCTTGGACAAAAGGCACTGATTTTGACGTCCTCTGATTTGGATGGACAAATTAACATTGCCTCGCTGGTTCGGTTTTGCTTAAGCGTGATGGTGGAAACACCTCGGAACACCACTAACCAGATACCACAGGCTGCATCTTGTCCCCCAATCTCTCGTCAACAAATGGGTCG
Organism: Eutreptiella sp. 'Long Island Sound 2002'; assembly: GCA_964036045.1. Taxonomy (NCBI): domain Eukaryota; phylum Euglenozoa; class Euglenophyceae; order Eutreptiales; family Eutreptiaceae; genus Eutreptiella; species Eutreptiella sp. 'Long Island Sound 2002'. The sequence goes on from OZ038382.1 coordinate 34,467,820, forward strand.
GGGAGAGCAGGGCATTCTCCACGCATGTGTCGCCGGACCTGTGACTAACAATGATTGTGGGCCCCACTATCTGAGTAAAGACATCGTCAGTGCACTGCGGCTGCACCCGGTGGTTCAGGTTTTGTGACAACCCTATTGTTGGGGCTCTGTCTTTTTTTTTTTTGTGCTGTGGAGTTTTTGCCTCCTGTGCTCGTTGTGATTGTCTCACAGCAAGCACATTTCTGCCCATTAGTGCTGTGTCATCCCCACAATTTACTCCGGCAAAGTGTAAAGGCACAGGGACCAGGGCACGAACAGAGCAAAAGAATTTGGAGACAACAAGATGCGCAATGTGGCAAAGCACAAAGACACTTCATTGTGCAGCCCCAAGTGAACCGCATGGGAACACATAACAAAGAAGGGCACCGGAATGAGAGAAGTGGTAGCTTAGCGAATTAAGTGTGTCCGAGATTTTCGCATGTGCAGAATTGAAGGGAGGCATTGATTTGCAATGGGTAGTGGTATGATGCCCCGTGCAGGATCGGCAACTACAAGAGTCTCAATAGACATACCATGGCACCTTTTCTGCCGTGGTCCCTCTCAGCCATGGTCCCTCTCAGCCATGGTCCCTCTCAGCCATGGTCCTTCTCAGCCATGGTCCCTCTCAGCCATGGTCCCTCTCAGCCATGGTCCCTCTCAGCCATGGTCCCTCTCAGCCATGGTCCCTGTGAGCCATGGTCCCTCTCAGCCATGGTCCCTCTCAGCCATGGTCCCTCTCAGCCGTGGTCCCTCTCAGCCATGGTCCCTCTCAGCCATGGTCCCTCTCAGCCATGGTCCCTCTCAGCCATGGTCCCTCTCAGCCATGGTCCCTCTCAGCCATGGTCCCTCTCAGCCATGGTCCCTCTGAGCCATGGTCCCTCTCAGCCATGGTCCCTCTCAGCCATGGTCCCTCTCAGCCATGGTCCCTCTCAGCCATGGTCCCTCTTAGCCATGGTCCCTCTCAGCCATGGTCCCTCGCAGCCATGGTCCCTCTCAGCCATGGTCCCTCTCAGCCATGGTCCCTCTCAGCCATGGTCCCTCTCAGCCATGGTCCCTCTCAGCCATGGTCCCTCTCAGCCATGGTCCCTCTCAGCCACGGTCCTTCTCAGCCATGGTCCCTCTCAGCCATGGTCCCTCGCAGCCATGGTCCCTGTGAGCCATGGTCCCTCTCAGCCGTGGTCCCTCTCAGCCGTGGTCCCTCTCAGCCATGGTCCCTCTCAGCCATGGTCCCTCTGAGCCATGGTCCCTCTCAGCCATGGTCCCTCTCAGCCATGGTCCCTCTGAGCCATGGTCCCTCTCAGCCATGGTCCCTCTCAGCCATGGTCCCTCTCAGCCATGGTCCCTCTCAGCCATGGTCCCTCGCAGCCATGGTCCCTCTCAGCCATGGTCCCTCTCAGCCATGGTCCCTCTCAGCCATGGTCCCTCTCAGCCATGGTCCCTCTCAGCCATGGTCCCTCTCAGCCATGGTCCCTCTCAGCCATGGTCCTTCTCAGCCATGGTCCCTCTCAGCCATGGTCCCTCGCAGCCATGGTCCCTGTGAGCCATGGTCCCTCTCAGCCGTGGTCCCTCTCAGCCATGGTCCCTCTCAGCCATGGTCCCTCTCAGCCATGGTCCCTCTGAGCCATGGTCCCTCTCAGCCATGGTCCCTCTGAGCCATGGTCCCTCTCAGCCATGGTCCCTCGCAGCCATGGTCCCTCTCAGCCATGGTCCTTCTCAGCCATGGTCCCTCTCAGCCATGGTCCCTCTCAGCCATGGTCCCTCTCAGCCATGGTCCCTCTCAGCCATGGTCCCTCTCAGCCATGGTCCCTCTCAGCCATGGTCCCTCTCAGCCATGGTCCCTCTCAGCCATGGTCCCTCTCAGCCATGGTCCCTCTCAGCCATGGTCCCTCTCAGCCATGGTCCCTCTCAGCCATGGTCCCTCTCAGCCATGGTCCCTCTCAGCCATGGTCCCTCTCAGCCATGGTCCCTCTGAGCCATGGTCCCTCTCAGCCATGGTCCCTCTCAGCCATGGTCCCTCTCAGCCATGGTCCCTCTCAGCCATGGTCCCTCTCAGCCATGGTCCCTCTCAGCCATGGTCCCTCTCAGCCATGGTCCCTCTCAGCCATGGTTTCTCTCAGCCATGGTCCCTCTCAGCCATGGTCCCTCTCAGCCATGGTCCCTCTTAGCCATGGTCCCTCTCAGCCATGGTCCCTCTCAGCCATGGTCCCTCTCAGCCATGGTCCCTCTCAGCCGTGGTCCCTCTCAGCCATGGTCCCTCTCAGCCGTGGTCCCTCTGAGCCGTGGTCCCTCTCAGCCATGGTTTCTCTCAGCCATGGTCCCTCTCAGCCATGGTCCCTCTCAGCCATGGTCCCTCTCAGCCATGGTCCCTCTCAGCCATGGTCCCTCTCAGCCATGGTCCCTCTCAGCCATGGTCCCTCTTAGCCATGGTCCCTCTCAGCCATGGTCCCTCTCAGCCATGGTCCCTCTCAGCCATGGTCCCTCTCAGCCATGGTCCCTCTCAGCCATGGTCCCTCTCAGCCATGGTCCCTCTCAGCCATGGTCCCTCTCAGCCATGGTCCCTCTCAGCCATGGTCCCTCTCAGCCATGGTCCCTCTCAGCCATGGTCCCTCTCAGCCATGGTTTCTCTCAGCCATGGTCCCTCTCAGCCATGGTCCCTCTCAGCCATGGTCCCTCTTAGCCATGGTCCCTCTCAGCCATGGTCCCTCTCAGCCATGGTCCCTCTCAGCCATGGTCCCTCTCAGCCGTGGTCCCTCTCAGCCATGGTCCCTCTCAGCCGTGGTCCCTCTGAGCCGTGGTCCCTCTCAGCCATGGTTTCTCTCAGCCATGGTCCCTCTCAGCCATGGTCCCTCTCAGCCATGGTCCCTCTCAGCCATGGTCCCTCTCAGCCATGGTCCCTCTCAGCCATGGTCCCTCTCAGCCATGGTCCCTCTTAGCCATGGTCCCTCTCAGCCATGGTCCCTCTCAGCCATGGTCCCTCTCAGCCATGGTCCCTCTCAGCCGTGGTCCCTCTCAGCCATGGTCCCTCTCAGCCGTGGTCCCTCTGAGCCGTGGTCCCTCTCAGCCATGGTCCCTCTCAGCCATGGTCCCTCTCAGCCATGGTCCCTCTCAGCCATGGTCCCTCTCAGCCATGGTCCCTCTCAGCCATGGTCCCTCTCAGCCATGGTCCCTCTCAGCCATGGTCCCTCTCAGCCATGGTCCCTCTCAGCCATGGTCCCTCTCAGCCATGGTCCCTCTCAGCCATGGTCCCTCTCAGCCATGGTCCCCCTCAGCCATGGTCCCTCTCAGCCATGGTCCCTCTCAGCCATGGTCCCTGTGAACCATGGTCCCTCTCAGCCGTGGTCCCTCTCAGCCATGGTCCCTCTCAGCCATGGTCCCTCTCAGCCATGGTCCCTCTCAGCCATGGTCCCTCTCAGCCATGGTCCCTCTCAGCCATGGTCCCTCTGAGCCATGGTCCCTCTCAGCCATGGTCCCTCTCAGCCATGGTCCCTCTGAGCCATGGTCCCTCTCAGCCATGGTCCCTCTGCGCCATGGTCCCTCTCAGCCATGGTCCCTCTCAGCCATGGTCCTTCTCAGCCATGGTCCCTCTCAGCCATGGTCCCTCTAGGCCATGGTCCCTCTAGGCCATGGTCCCTCTCAGCCATGGTTCCTCTCAACCATGGTCCCTCGCGGCCATGGTCCCTCTAGGCCATGGTCCCTCTCAGCCATGGTCCCTCTCAGCCATGGTCCCTCTCAACCATGGTCCCTCGCAGCCATGGTCCCTCTCAGCCATGGTCCCTCTCAGCCGTGGTCCCTCTCAGCCGTGGTCCCTCTCAGCCGTGGTCCCTCTCAACCAGCCTCTCTCAGCCATGGTCCCTCTCAGCCATGGTCCCTCTTAGCCGTGGTCCCTCTCAGCCATGGTCCCTCTCAGCCATGGTCCCTCTCAGCCATGGTCCCTTTCAGCCGTGGTCCCTCCAGCCATGGTCTCAGCCATGGTCCCTCTCAGCCGTGGTCCCTCTCAGCCATGGTCCCTCTCAGCCGTGGTCCCTCTCAGCCATGGTCCCTCTCAGCCATGGTCCCTCTCAGCCATGGTCCCTCTCAGCCATGGTCCCTCTCAGCCATGGTCCCTCTCAGCCATGGTCCCTCTCAGCCATGGTCCCTCTCAGCCATGGTCCCTCTGAGCCATGGTCCCTCTCAGCCATGGTCCCTCTCAGCCATGGTCCCTCTCAGCCGTGGTCCCTCTCAGCCGTGGTCCCTCTCAGCCATGGTCCCTCTAGGCCATGGTCCCTCTCAGCCATGGTCCCTCTTAGCCATGGTCCCTCTCAGCAATGGTCCCTCTCAGCCATGGTCCCTCGCAGCCATGGTCCCTCTCAGCCATGGTCCCTCTCAGCCATGGTCCCTCTCAGCCATGGTCCCTCTCAGCCATGGTCCCTCTCAGCCATGGTCCCTCTTAGCCATGGTCCCTCTGAGCCATGGTCCCTCTGAGCCATGGTCCCTCTCAGCCATGGTCCCTCTCAGCCATGGTCCCTCTCAGCCATGGTCCCTCTCAGCCATGGTCCCTCTCAGCTATGGTCCCTCTGAGCCATGGTCCCTCTCAGCCATGGTCCCTCTCAGCCATGGCCATGGTCCCTCTCAGCCATGGTCCCTCTCAGCCATGGTCCCTCTTAGCCATGGTCCCTCTCAGCCATGGTCCCTCTCAGCCATGGTCCCTCTCAGCCATGGTCCCTCTCAGCCATGGTCCCTCTCAGCCATGGTCCCTCTCAGCAATGGTCCCTCTCAGCCATGGTCCCTCTCAGCCATGGTCCCTCTCAGCCATGGTCCCTCTCAGCCATGGTCCCTTTGAGCCATGGTCCCTCTGAGCCATGGTCCCTCTCAGCCATGGTCCCTCTCAGCCATGGTCCCTCTCAGCCATGGTCCCTCTCAGCCATGGTCCCTCTCAGCCATGGTCCCTCTCAGCCATGGTCCCTCTCAGCCATGGTCCCTCTCAGCCATGGTCCCTCTCAGCCATGGTCCCTGTGAACCATGGTCCCTCTCAGCCGTGGTCCCTCTCAGCCATGGTCCCTCTCAGCCATGGTCCCTCTCAGCCATGGTCCCTCTCAGCCATGGTCCCTCTCAGCCATGGTCCCTCTTAGCCATGGTCCCTCTCAGCCATGGTCCCTCTCAGCCATGGTCCCTCTCAGCCATGGTCCCTCTCAGCCATGGTCCCTCTCAGCCATGGTCCCTCTCAGCAATGGTCCCTCTCAGCCATGGTCCCTCTCAGCCATGGTCCCTCTCAGCCATGGTCCCTCTCAGCCATGGTCCCTTTGAGCCATGGTCCCTCTGAGCCATGGTCCCTCTCAGCCATGGTCCCTCTCAGCCATGGTCCCTCTCAGCCATGGTCCCTCTCAGCCATGGTCCCTCTCAGCCATGGTCCCTCTCAGCCATGGTCCCTCTCAGCCATGGTCCCTCTCAGCCATGGTCCCTCTCAGCCATGGTCCCTGTGAACCATGGTCCCTCTCAGCCGTGGTCCCTCTCAGCCATGGTCCCTCTCAGCCATGGTCCCTCTCAGCCATGGTCCCTCTCAGCCATGGTCCCTCTCAGCCATGGTCCCTCTCAGCCATGGTCCCTCTGAGCCATGGTCCCTCTCAGCCATGGTCCCTCTCAGCCATGGTCCCTCTGAGCCATGGTCCCTCTCAGCCATGGTCCCTCTGCGCCATGGTCCCTCTCAGCCATGGTCCCTCTCAGCCATGGTCCTTCTCAGCCATGGTCCCTCTCAGCCATGGTCCCTCTAGGCCATGGTCCCTCTAGGCCATGGTCCCTCTCAGCCATGGTCCCTCTCAACCATGGTCCCTCGCGGCCATGGTCCCTCTAGGCCATGGTCCCTCTCAGCCATGGTCCCTCTCAGCCATGGTCCCTCTCAACCATGGTCCCTCGCAGCCATGGTCCCTCTCAGCCATGGTCCCTCTCAGCCGTGGTCCCTCTCAGCCGTGGTCCCTCTCAGCCGTGGTCCCTCTCAACCAGCCTCTCTCAGCCATGGTCCCTCTCAGCCATGGTCCCTCTTAGCCGTGGTCCCTCTCAGCCATGGTCCCTCTCAGCCATGGTCCCTCTCAGCCATGGTCCCTTTCAGCCGTGGTCCCTCTCAGCCATGGTCTCAGCCATGGTCCCTCTCAGCCGTGGTCCCTCTCAGCCATGGTCCCTCTCAGCCGTGGTCCCTCTCAGCCATGGTCCCTCTCAGCCATGGTCCCTCTCAGCCATGGTCCCTCTCAGCCATGGTCCCTCTCAGCCATGGTCCCTCTCAGCCATGGTCCCTCTCAGCCATGGTCCCTCTCAGCCATGGTCCCTCTGAGCCATGGTCCCTCTCAGCCATGGTCCCTCTCAGCCATGGTCCCTCTCATCCATGGTCCCTCTCAGCCGTGGTCCCTCTCAGCCGTGGTCCCTCTCAGCCATGGTCCCTCTAGGCCATGGTCCCTCTCAGCCATGGTCCCTCTTAGCCATGGTCCCTCTCAGCAATGGTCCCTCTCAGCCATGGTCCCTCTCAGCCATGGTCCCTCTCAGCCATGGTCCCTCTCAGCCATGGTCCCTCTCAGCCATGGTCCCTCTCAGCCATGGTCCCTCTTAGCCATGGTCCCTCTGAGCCATGGTCCCTCTGAGCCATGGTCCCTCTCAGCCATGGTCCCTCTCAGCCATGGTCCCTCTCAGCCATGGTCCCTCTCAGCCATGGTCCCTCTCAGCCATGGTCCCTCTCAGCCATGGTCCCTCTCAGCCATGGTCCCTCTCAGCCATGGCCATGGTCCCTCTCAGCCATGGTCCCTCTCAGCCATGGTCCCTCTTAGCCATGGTCACTCTCAGCCATGGTTCCTCTCAGCCATGGTCCCACTCAGCCATGGTCCCTCTCAGCCATGGTCCCTCTCAGCCATGGTCCCTCTCAGCAATGGTCCCTCTCAGCCATGGTCCCTCTCAGCCATGGTCCCTCTCAGCCATGGTCCCTCTCAGCCATGGTCCCTTTGAGCCATGGTCCCTCTGAGCCATGGTCCCTCTCAGCCATGGTCCCTCTCAGCCATGGTCCCTCTCAGCCATGGTCCCTCTCAGCCATGGTCCCTCTCAGCCATGGTCCCTCTCAGCCATGGTCCCTCTCAGCCATGGTCCCTCTCAGCCATGGTCCCTCTCAGCCATGGTCGCTCTCAGCCATGGTCCCTCTCAGCCATGGTCCCTCTCAGCCATGGTCCCTCTCAGCCATGGTCCCTCTCAGCCATGGTCCCTCTCAGCCATGGTCCCTCTCAGCCATGGTCCCTGTGAGCCATGGTCCCTCTCAGCCATGGTCCCTCTCAGCCGTGGTCCCTCTCAGCCGTGGTCCCTCTCAGCCGTGGTCCCTCTCAGCCATGGTCCCTCTCAGCCATGGTCCCTCTCAGCCATGGTCCCTCTCAGCCATGGTCCCTCTCAGCCATGGTCCCTCTCAGCCATGGTCCCTCTCAGCCATGGTCCCTCTCAGCCATGGTCCCTCTCAGCCATGGTCCCTCTCAGCCATGGTCCCTCTCAGCCATGGTCCCTCTCAGCCATGGTCCCTCTCAGCGATGGTCCCTCTCAGCCATGGTCCCTCTCAGCCATGGTCCCTCTCAGCCATGGTCCCTCTCAGCCATGGTCCCTTTGAGCCATGGTCCCTCTGAGCCATGGTCCCTCTCAGCCATGGTCCCTCTCAGCCATGGTCCCTCTCAGCCATGGTCCCTCTGAGCCATGGTCCCTCTCAGCCATGGTCCCTCTCAGCCATGGTCCCTCTCAGCCATGGTCCCTCTCAGCCATGGTCCCTCTCAGCCATGGTCCCTCTCAGCCATGGTCCCTCTCAGCCATGGTCCCTCTGAGCCATGGTCCCTCTCAGCCATGGTCCCTCTCAGCCATGGCCATGGTCCCTCTCAGCCATGGTCCCTCTCAGCCATGGTCCCTCTCAGCCATGGTCCCTCTCAGCCATGGTCCCTCTCAGCCATGGTCCCTCTCAGCCATGGTCCCTCTCAGCCATGGTCCCTCTCAGCCATGGTCCCTCTCAGCCATGGTCCCTTTGAGCCATGGTCCCTCTGAGCCATGGTCCCTCTCAGCCATGGTCCCTCTGAGCCATGGTCCCTCTCAGCCATGGTCCCTCTCAGCCATGGTCCCTCTCAGCCATGGTCCCTCTCAGCCATAGTCCCTCTCAGCCATGGTCCCTCTCAGCCATGGTCCCTCTCAGCCATGGTCCCTCTCAGCCATGGTCCCTCTCAGCCATGGTCCCTCTCAGCCATGGTCCCTCTCAGCCATGGTCCCTCTCAGCCATGGTCCCTCTCAGCCATGGTCGCTCTCAGCCATGGTCCCTCTCAGCCATGGTCCCTCTCAGCCATGGTCCCTCTCAGCCATGGTCCCTCTCAGCCATGGTCCCTCTCAGCCATGGTCCCTCTCAGCCATGGTCCCTGTGAGCCATGGTCCCTCTCAGCCATGGTCCCTCTCAGCCATGGTCCCTCTCAGCCGTGGTCCCTCTCAGCCGTGGTCCCTCTCAGCCATGGTCCCTCTCAGCCATGGTCCCTCTCAGCCATGGTCCCTCTCAGCCATGGTCCCTCTCAGCCATGGTCCCTCTCAGCCATGGTCCCTCTCAGCCATGGTCCCTCTCAGCCATGGTCCCTCTCAGCCATGGTCCCTCTCAGCCATGGTCCCTCTCAGCCATGGTCCCTCTCAGCCATGGTCCCTCTCAGCGATGGTCCCTCTCAGCCATGGTCCCTCTCAGCCATGGTCCCTCTCAGCCATGGTCCCTCTCAGCCATGGTCCCTTTGAGCCATGGTCCCTCTGAGCCATGGTCCCTCTGAGCCATGGTCCCTCTCAGCCATGGTCCCTCTCAGCCATGGTCCCTCTGAGCCATGGTCCCTCTCAGCCATGGTCCCTCTCAGCCATGGTCCCTCTCAGCCATGGTCCCTCTCAGCCATGGTCCCTCTCAGCCATGGTCCCTCTCAGCCATGGTCCCTCTCAGCCATGGTCCCTCTGAGCCATGGTCCCTCTCAGCCATGGTCCCTCTCAGCCATGGCCATGGTCCCTCTCAGCCATGGTCCCTCTCAGCCATGGTCCCTCTCAGCCATGGTCCCTCTCAGCCATGGTCCCTCTCAGCCATGGTCCCTCTCAGCCATGGTCCCTCTCAGCCATGGTCCCTCTCAGCCATGGTCCCTCTCAGCCATGGTCCCTTTGAGCCATGGTCCCTCTGAGCCATGGTCCCTCTCAGCCATGGTCCCTCTGAGCCATGGTCCCTCTCAGCCATGGTCCCTCTCAGCCATGGTCCCTCTCAGCCATGGTCCCTCTCAGCCATAGTCCCTCTCAGCCATGGTCCCTCTCAGCCATGGTCCCTCTCAGCCATGGTCCCTCTCAGCCATGGTCCCTCTCAGCCATGGTCCCTCTCAGCCATGGTCCCTCTCAGCCATGGTCCCTCTCAGCCATGGTCCCTCTCAGCCATGGTCCCTCTCAGCCATGGTCCCTCTCAGCCATGGTCCCTCTCAGCCATGGTCCCTCTCAGCCGTGGTCCCTCTCAGCCATGGTCCCTCTGAGCCATGGTCCCTCTCAGCCATGGTCCCTCTCAGCCATGGCCATGGTCCCTCTCAGCCATGGTCCCTCTCAGCCATGGTCCCTCTCAGCCATGGTCCCTCTCAGCCATGGTCCCTCTCAGCCATGGTCCCTCTCAGCCATGGTCCCTTTCAGCCGTGGTCCCTCTCAGCCATGGTCTCAGCCATGGTCCCTCTCAGCCGTGGTCCCTCTCAGCCATGGTCCCTCTCAGCCGTGGTCCCTCTCAGCCATGGTCCCTCTCAGCCATGGTCCCTCTCAGCCATGGTCCCTCTCAGCCATGGTCCCTCTCAGCCATGGTCCTTGTGAGCCATGGTCCCTCTCAGCCATGGTCCCTCTCAGCCATGGTCCCTCTCAGCCATGGTCCCTCTCAGCCATGGTCCCTCTGAGCCATGGTCCCTCTCAGCCATGGTCCCTCTCAGCCATGGCCATGGTCCCTCTCAGCCATGGTCCCTCTCAGCCATGGTCCCTCTCAGCCATGGTCCCTCTCAGCCATGGTCCCTCTCAGCCATGGTCCCTCTCAGCCATGGTCCCTCTCAGCCATGGTCCCTCTCAGCCATGGTCCCTCTCAGCCATGGTCCCTTTGAGCCATGGTCCCTCTGAGCCATGGTCCCTCTCAGCCATGGTCCCTCTCAGCCATGGTCCCTCTCAGCCATGGTCCCTCTCAGCCATGGTCCCTCTCAGCCATGGTCCCTCTCAGCCATAGTCCCTCTCAGCCATGGTCCCTCTCAGCCATGGTCCCTCTCAGCCATGGTCCCTCTCAGCCATGGTCCCTGTCAGCCATGGTCCCTCTCAGCCATGGTCCCTCTCAGCCATGGTCCCTCTCAGCCATGGTCCCTCTCAGCCATGGTCCCTGTGAGCCATGGTCCCTCTTAGCCATGGTCCCTCTCAGCCATGGTCCCTCTCAGCCGTGGTCCCTCTCAGCCGTGGTCCCTCTCAGCCATGGTCCCTCTCAGCCATGGTCCCTCTCAGCCATGGTCCCTCTCAGCCATGGTCCCTCTCAGCCATGGTCCCTCTCAGCCATGGTCCCTCTCAGCCATGGTCCCTCTCAGCCATGGTCCCTCTCAGCCATGGTCCCTCTCAGCCATGGTCCCTCTCAGCCATGGTCCCTCTCAGCCATGGTCCCTCTCAGCCATGGTCCCTCTCAGCCATGGTCCCTCTCAGCCATGGTCCCTCTGAGCCATGGTCCCTTTGAGCCATGGTCCCTCTGAGCCATGGTCCCTCTCAGCCATGGTCCCTCTCAGCCATGGTCCCTCTCAGCCATGGTCCCTCTGAGCCATGGTCCCTCTCAGCCATGGTCCCTCTCAGCCATGGTCCCTCTCAGCCATGGTCCCTCTCAGCCATGGTCCCTCTCAGCCATGGTCCCTCTCAGCCATGGCCATGGTCCCTCTCAGCCATGGTCCCTCTCAGCCATGGTCCCTCTCAGCCATGGTCCCTCTCAGCCATGGTCCCTCTCAGCCATGGTCCCTCTCAGCCATGGTCCCTCTGAGCCATGGTCCCTCTCAGCCATGGTCCCTCTCAGCCATGGTCCCTCTCAGCCATGGTCCCTCTCAGCCATGGTCCCTCTCAGCCATGGTCCCTCTCAGCCATGGTCCCTCTCAGCCATGGTCCCTCTGAGCCATGGTCCCTCTCAGCCATGGTCCCTCTCAGCCATGGTCCCTCTCAGCCATGGTCCCTCTCAGCCATGGTCCCTCTCAGCCATGGTCCCTTTGAGCCATGGTCCCTCTAGGCCATGGTCCCTCTCAGCCATGGTCCCTCTCAGCCATGGTCCCTCTCAGCCATGGTCGCTCGCAGCCATGGTCCCTCTCAGCCATGGTCCCTCTCAGCCATGGTCCCTCTCAGCCATGGTCCCTCTCAGCCATGGTCCCTCTGAACCAGCCTCTCTCATCCATGGTCCCTCTCAGCCATGGTCCCTCTCAGCCATGGTCCCTCTTAGCCATGGTCCCTCTCAGCCATGGTCCCTCTCAGCCATGGTCCCTCTTAGCCATGGTCCCTCTCAGCCATTGTCCCTCTGAGCCATCGTCCCTCTAGGCCATGGTCCCTCTCAGCCATGGTCCCTCTTAGCCATGGTCCCTCTCAGCCATGGTCCCTCTCAGCCGTGGTCCCTCTCAGCCATGGTCCCTCTCAGCCATGGTCCCTCTCAGCCATGGTCCCTCTCAGCCATGGTCCCTCTCAGCCATGGTCCCTCTCAGCCATGGTCCCTCTCAGCCATGGTCCCTCTGAGCCATGGTCCCTCTCAGCCATGGTCCCTCTCAGCCATGGTCCCTCTCAGCCATGGTCCCTCTCAGCCATGGTCCCTCTCAGCCATGGTCCCTCTCAGCCATGGTCCCTCTCAGCCATGGTCCCTCTCAGCCATGGTCCCTCTCAGCCATGGTCCCTCTCAGCCATGGTCCCTCTCAGCCGTGGTCCCTCTCAGCCATGGTCCCTCTGAGCCATGGTCCCTCTCAGCCATGGTCCCTCTCAGCCATGGTCCCTCTCAGCCATGGTCCCTCTCAGCCATGGTCCCTCTGAGCCATGGTCCCTCTCAGCCATGGTCCCTCTGAGCCATGGTCCCTCTCAGCCATGGTCCCTCTGAGCCATGGTCCCTCTCAGCCATGGTCCCTCTGAGCCATGGTCCCTCTCAGCCATGGTCCCTCTCAGCCATGGTCCCTCTCAGCCATGGTCCCTCTCAGCCATGGTCCCTCTCAGCCATGGTCCCTCTCAGCCATGGTCCCTCTCAGCCACGGTCCCTCTCAGCCATGGTCCCTCTCAGCCATGGTCCCTCTCAGCCATGGTCCCTCTCAGCCATGGTCCCTCTGAGCCATGGTCCCTCTCAGCCATGGTCCCTCTGAGCCATGGTCCCTCTCAGCCATGGTCCCTCTCAGCCATGGTCCCTCTCAGCCATGGTCCCTCTGAGCCATGGTCCCTCTCAGCCATGGTCCCTCGCAGCCATGGTCCCTCTCAGCCATGGTCCCTCTCAGCCATGGTCCCTCTCAGCCATGGTCCCTCTCAGCCATGGTCCCTCTCAGCCATGGTCCCTCTCAGCCATGGTCCCTCTCAGCCATGGTCCCTCTCAGCCATGGTCCCTCTCAGCCATGGTCCCTCTCAGCCATGGTCCCTCTCAGCCATGGTCCCTCTGAGCCATGGTCCCTCTCAGCCATGGTCCCTCTCAGCCATGGTCCCTCTCAGCCATGGTCCCTCTCAGCCATGGTCCCTCTCAGCCATGGTCCCTCTCAGCCATGGTCCCTCTCAGCCATGGTCCCTCTCAGCCATGGTCCCTCTTAGCCATGGTCCCTCTCAGCCATGGTCCCTCTCAGCCGTGGTCCCTCTCAGCCATGGTCCCTCTCAGCCATGGTCCCTCTGAGCCATGGTCCCTCTCAGCCATGGTCCCTCTCAGCCATGGTCCCTCTCAGCCATGGTCCCTCTCAGCCATGGTCCCTCTGAGCCATGGTCCCTCTCAGCCATGGTCCCTCTGAGCCATGGTCCCTCTCAGCCATGGTCCCTCTGAGCCATGGTCCCTCTCAGCCATGGTCCCTCTGAGCCATGGTCCCTCTCAGCCATGGTCCCTCTCAGCCATGGTCCCTCTCAGCCATGGTCCCTCTCAGCCATGGTCCCTCTCAGCCATGGTCCCTCTCAACCATGGTCCCTCTCAGCCACGGTCCCTCTCAGCCATGGTCCCTGTGAGCCATGGTCCCTCTCAGCCATGGTCCCTCTCAGCCATGGTCCCTCTCAGCCGTGGTCCCTCTCAGCCATGGTCCCTCTCAGCCATGGTCCCTCTGAGCCATGGTCCCTCTGAGCCATGGTCCCTCTCAGCCATGGTCCCTCTGAGCCATGGTCCCTCTCAGCCATGGTCCCTCTGAGCCATGGTCCCTCTCAGCCATGGTCCCTCTGAGCCATGGTCCCTCTGAGCCATGATCCCTCTCAGCCATGGTCCCTCTCAGCCATGGTCCCTGTGAGCCATGGTCCCTCTCAGCCATGGTCCCTCTCAGCCATGGTCCCTCTCAGGCGTGGTGCCTCTCAGCCATGGTCCCTCTTAGCCATGGTCCCTCTCAGCCATGGTCCCTCTCAGCCGTGGTGCCTCTCAGCCATGGTCCCTCTTAGCCATGGTCCCTCTCAGCCATGGTCCCTCTCAGCCATGGTCCCTCTCAGCCATGGTCCCTCTCAGCCATGGTCCCTCTCAGCCATGGTGCCTCTCGGCCATGGTCCCTCTCAGCCATGGTCCCTCTCAGCCATGGTCCCTCTGAGCCATGGTCCCTCTCAGCCATGGTCCCTCTCAGCCATGGTCCCTCTCAGCCATGGTCCCTCTCAGCCATGGTCCCTCTCAGCCATGGTCCCTGTGAGCCATGGTCCCTCTAGGCCATGGTCCCTCTCAGCCATGGTCCCTCTCAGCCATGGTCCCTCTCAGCCATGGTTGCTCGCAGCCATGGTCCCTCTCAGCCATGGTCCCTCTCAGCCATGGTCCCTCTCAGCCATGGTCCCTCTCAGCCATGGTCCCTCTCAGCCATGGTCCCTCTCAGCCATGGCCATGGTCCCTCTCAGCCATGGTCCCTCTCAGCCATGGTCCCTCTCAGCCATGGTCCCTCTCAGCCATGGTCCTTCTCAGCCATGGTCCCTCTCAGCCATGGTCTCTCTGAGCCATGGTCCCTCTCAGCCATGGTCCCTCTCAGCCATGGTCCCTCTCAGCCATGGTCCCTCTCAGCCATGGTGCCTCTCAGCCATGGTCCCTGTCAGCCATGGTCCCTCTCAGCCATGGTCCCTCTGAGCCATGGTCCCTCTCAGCCATGGTCCCTCTCAGCCATGGTCCCTCTCAGCCATGGTCCCTCTCAGCCATGGTCCCTCTCAGCCATGGTCCCTGTGAGCCATGGTCCCTCTAGGCCATGGTCCCTCTCAGCCATGGTCCCTCTCAGCCATGGTCCCTCTCAGCCATGGTTGCTCGCAGCCATGGTCCCTCTCAGCCATGGTCCCTCTCAGCCATGGTCCCTCTCAGCCATGGTCCCTCTCAGCCATGGTCCCTCTGAACCAGCCTCTCTCAGCCATGGTCCCTCTCAGCCATGGTCCCTCTCAGCCATGGTCCCTCTTAGCCATGGTCCCTCTCAGCCATGGTCCCTCTCAGCCATGGTCCCTCTTAGCCATGGTCCCTCTCAGCCATTGTCCCTCTGAGTCATCGTCCCTCTAGGCCATGGTCCCTCTCAGCCATGGTCCCTCTTAGCCATGGTCCCTCTCAGCCATGGTCCCTCTCAGCCGTGGTCCCTCTCAGCATTGGTCCCTCTCAGCCATGGTCCCTCTCAGCCATGGTCCCTCTCAGCCATGGTCCCTCTCAGCCATGGTCCCTCTCAGCCATGGTCCCTCTCAGCCATGGTCCCTCTGAGCCATGGTCCCTCTCAGCCATGGTCCCTCTCAGCCATGGTCCCTCTCAGCCATGGTCCCTCTCAGCCATGGTCCCTCTCAGCCATGGTCCCTCTCAGCCATGGTCCCTCTCAGCCATGGTCCCTCTCAGCCATGGTCCCTCTCAGCCATGGTCCCTCTCAGCCATGGTCCCTCTCAGCCACGGTCCCTCTCAGCCATGGTCCCTGTGAGCCATGGTCCCTCTCAGCCATGGTCCCTCTCAGCCATGGTCCCTCTGAGCCATGGTCCCTCTCAGCCATGGTCCCTTGAGCCATGGTCCCTCTCAGCCATGGTCCCTCTGAGCCATGGTCCCTCTCAGCCATGGTCCCTCTGAGCCATGGTCCCTCTCAGCCATGGTCCCTCTCAGCCATGGTCCCTCTCAGCCATGGTCCCTCTCAGCCATGGTCCCTCTCAGCCATGGTCCCTCTCAGCCATGGTCCCTCTCAGCCATGGTCCCTCTCAGCCACGGTCCCTCTCAGCCATGGTCCCTGTGAGCCATGGTCCCTCTCAGCCATGGTCCCTCTCAGCCATGGTCCCTCTGAGCCATGGTCCCTCTCAGCCATGGTCCCTCTCAGCCATGGTCCCTCTCAGCCATGGTCCCTCTCAGCCATGGTCCCTCTCAGCCATGGTCCCTGTGAGCCATGGTCCCTCTCAGCCATGGTCCCTCTCAGCCATGGTCCCTCTCAGCCGTGGTGCCTCTCAGCCATGGTCCCTCTTAGCCATGGTCCCTCTCAGCCATGGTCCCTCTCAGCCGTGGTGCCTCTCAGCCATGGTCCCTCTTAGCCATGGTCCCTCTCAGCCATGGTCCCTCTCAGCCATGGTCCCTCTCAGCCATGGTCCCTCTCAGCCATGGTCCCTCTCAGCCATGGTCCCTCTCAGCCATGGTCCCTCTCAGCCATGGTCCCTCTCAGCCATGGTCCCTCTCAGCCATGGTCCTTCTCAGCCATGGTCCCTCTCAGCCATGGTCCCTCGCAGCCATGGTCCCTCTCAGCCATGGTCCCTCTCAGCCATGGTCCCTCTCAGCCATGGTCGCTCTCAGCCATGGTCCCTCTCAGCCATGGTTCCTCTCAGCCATGGTCCCTTTGAGCCATGGTCCCTCTCAGCCATGGTCCCTCTGAGCCATGGTCCCTCTCAGCCATGGTCCCTCTCAGCCATGGTCCCTCTCAGCCATGGTCCCTCTCAGCCATGGTCCCTCTCAGCCATGGTCCCTCTCAGCCATGGTCCCTCTCAGCCATGGTCCCTCTCAGCCATGGTCCCTCTCAGCCATGGTCCCTCTCAGCCATGGTCCCTCTCAGCCATGGTCCCTCTCAGCCATGGTCCCTGTGAGCCATGGTCCCTCTCAGCCATGGTCCCTCTCAGCCATGGTCCGTCTCAGCCGTGGTCCCTCTCAGCCATGGTCCCTCTCAGCCATGGTCCCTCTCAGCCATGGTCCCTCTCAGCCATGGTCCCTCTCAGCCATGGTCCCTCTCAGCCATGGTCCCTCTGAGCCATGGTCCCTCTCAGCCATGGTCCCTCTCAGCCATGGTCCCTCTGAGCCATGGTCCCTCTCAGCCATGGGCCCTCTCAGCCATGGTACCTCTCAGCCATGGTCCCTCTCAGCCATGGTCCCTCTCAGCCATTGTCCCTCTAGGCCATGGTCCCTCTCAGCCATGGTCCCTCTCAGCCATGGTCCCTCTCAGCCATGGTCGCTCGCAGCCATGGTACCTCTCAGCCATGGTCCCTCTCAGCCATGGTCCCTCTCAGCCATGGTCCCTCTCAGCCATGGTCCCTCTGAACCAGCCTCTCTCAGCCATGGTCGCTCTCAGCCATGGTCCCTCTCAGCCATGGTCCCTCTTAGCCATGGTCCCTCTCAGCCATGGTCCCTCTCAGCCATGGTCCCTCTTAGCCATGGTCCCTCTCAGCCATGGTCCCTCTAGGCCATGGTCCCCCTCAGCCATGGTCCCTCTAGGCCATGGTCCCTCTCAGCCATGGTCCCTCTTAGCCATGGTCCCTCTCAGCCATGGTCCCTCTCAGCCGTGGTCCCTCTCAGCCATGGTCCCTCTCAGCCATGGTCCCTCTCAGCCATGGTCCCTCTCAGCCATGGTCCCTCTCAGCCATGGTCCCTCTCAGCCATGGTCCCTCTCAGCCATGGTCCCTCTCAGCCATGGCCATGGTCCCTCTCAGCCATGGTCCCTCTCAGCCATGGTCCCTCTCAGCCATGGTCCCTCTCAGCCATGGTCCCTCTCAGCCATGGTCCCTCTAGGCCATGGTCCCTCTGAGCCATGGTCCCTCTCAGCCATGGTCCCTCTCAGCCATGGTCCCTCTCAGCCATGGTCCCTCTCAGCCATGGTCCCTCTCAGCCATGGTCCCTCTCAGCCGTGGTCCCTCTCAGCCGTGGTCCCTGTCAGCCGTGGTCCCTCTCAGCCGTGGTCCCTCTCAGCCATGGTCCCTCTCAGCCATGGTCCCTCTCAGCCATGGTCCCTCTCAGCCATGGTCCCTCTCAGCCATGGTCCCTCTCAGCCATGGTCCCTCTGAGCCATGGTCCCTCTCAGCCATGGTCCCTCTCAGCCATGGTCCCTCTCAGCCATGGTCCCTCTCAGCCATGGTCCCTCTCAGCCATGGCCCCTCTCAGCCATGGTCCCTCTCAGCCATGGTCCCTCTCAGCCATGGTCCCTCTGAGCCATGGTCCCTCTAAGCCATGGTCCCTCTAAGCCATGGTCCCTCTCAGCCATGGTCCCTCTCAACCATGGTCCCTCTCAGCCATGGTCCCTCGCAGCCATGGTTCCTCTGAGCCATGGTCCCTCTCAGCCATGGTCCCTCTCAGCCATGGTCCCTCTCAGCCATGGTCCCTCTCAGCCATGGTCCCTCTCAGCCATGGTCCCTCTCAGCCATGGTCCCTCTCAGCCATGGTCCCTCTCAGCCATGGTCCTTCTCAGCCATGGTCCCTCTCAGCCATGGTCCCTCTCAGCCATGGTCCCTCTCAGCCATGGTCCCTCTCAGCCATGGTCCCTCTCAGCCATGGTCCCTCTCAGCCATGGTCCCTCTCAGCCATGGTCCCTCTCAGCCATGGTCCCTCTCAGCCATGGTCCCTCTCAGCCATGGTCCCTCTCAGCCATGGTCCCTCTTAGCCATGGTCCCTCTCAGCCATGGTCCCTCTCAGCCATGGTCCCTCTCAGCCATGGTCCCTCTCAGCCATGGTCCCTCTCAGCCATGGTCCCTCTCAGCCACGCTCCCTCTCAGCCATGGTCCCTCTCAGCCATGGTCCCTCTCAGCCATGGACCCTCTCAGCCATGGTCCCTCTCAGCCATGGTCCCTCTCAGCCATGGTCCCTCTCAGCCATGGTCCCTCTCAGCCATGGTCCCTCTCAGCCATGGTCCCTCTCAGCCATGGTCCCTCTCAGCCATGGTCCCTCTGAGCCATGGTCCCTCTCAGCCATGGTCCCTCTCAGCCATGGTCCCTCTCAGCCATGGTCCCTCTCAGCCATGGTCCCTCTCAGCCATGGTCCCTCTCAGCCATGGTCCCTCTCAGCCACGGTCCCTCTCAGCCATGGTCCCTCTGAGCCATGGTCCCTCTCAGCCATGGTCCCTCTCAGCCATGGTCCCTCTCAGCCATGGTCCCTCTCAGCCATGGTCCCTCTGAGCCATGGTCCCTCTCAGCCATGGTCCCTCTCAGCCATGGTCCCTCTCAGCCATGGTCCCTCTCAGCCATGGTCCCTCTAGGCCATGGTCCCTCTCAGCCATGGTCCCTCTCAGCCATGGTCCCTCTCAGCCATGGTCGCTCGCAGCCATGGTCCCTCTCAGCCATGGTCCCTCTCAGCCATGGTCCCTCTCAGCCATGGTCCCTCTCAGCCATGGTCCCTCTGAACCAGTCTCTCTCAGCCATGGTCGCTCTCAGCCATGGTCCCTCTCAGCCATGGTCCCTCTCAGCCATGGTCCCTCTCAGCCATGGTCCCTCTCAGCCATGGTCCCTCTCAGCCATGGTCCCTCTCAGCCATGGTTCCTCTCAGCCATGGTCCCTCTCAGCCATGGTCCCTCTAGGCCATGGTCCCTCTCAGCCATGGTCCCTCTCAGCCATGGTCCCTCTCAGCCATGGTCCCTCTCAGCCATGGTCCCTCTCAGCCATGGTCCCTCTCAGCCATGGTCCCTCTTAGCCATGGTCCCTCTCAGCCATGGTCCCTCTCAGCCATGGTCCCTCTCAGCCATGGTCCCTCTCAGCCATGGTCCCTCTCAGCCATGGTCCCTCTCAGCCACGGTCCCTCTCAGCCACGGTCCCTCTCAGCCATGGTCCCTCTCAGCCATGGTCCCTCTCAGCCATGGTCCCTCTCAGCCATGGTCCCTCTCAGCCATGGTCCCTCTCAGCCATGGTCCCTCTCAGCCATGGTCCCTCTCAGCCATGGTCCCTCTCAGCCATGGTCCCTCTCAGCCATGGTCCCTCTCAGCCATGGTCCCTCTCAGCCATGGTCCCTCTCAGCCATGGTCCCTCTCAGCCATGGTCCCTCTCAGCCATGGTCCCTCTCAGCCATGGTTCCTCTCAGCCATGGTCCCTCTCAGCCACGGTCCCTCTCAGCCATGGTCCCTCTGAGCCATGGTCCCTCTCAGCCATGGTCCCTCTCAGCCATGGTCCCTCTGAGCCATGGTCCCTCTCAGCCATGGTCCCTCTCAGCCATGGTCCCTCTCAGCCATGGTCCCTCTCAGCCATGGTCCCTCTCAGCCATGGTCCCTCTCAGCCATGGTCCCTCTCAGCCATGGTCCCTCTCAGCCATGGTCCCTCTCAGCCATGGTCCCTCTCAGCCATGGTCCCTCTCAGCCATGGTCCCTCTCAGCCATGGTCCCTCTCAGCCATGGTCCCTCTCAGCCACGGTCCCTCTCAGCCATGGTCCCTCTCAGCCATGGTCCCTCTCAGCCATGGTCCCTCTCAGCCATGGTCCCTCTCAGCCATGGTCCCTCTGAACCATGGTCCCTCTCAGCCATGGTCCCTCTCAGCCATGGTCCCTCTCAGCCATGGTCCCTCTCAGCCATGGTCCCTCTAGGCCATGGTCCCTCTCAGCCATGGTCCCTCTCAGCCATGGTCCCTCTCAGCCATGGTCGCTCGCAGCCATGGTCCCTCTCAGCCATGGTCCCTCTCAGCCATGGTCCCTCTCAGCCATGGTCCCTCTCAGCCATGGTCCCTCTGAACCAGTCTCTCTCAGCCATGGTCGCTCTCAGCCATGGTCCCTCTCAGCCATGGTCCCTCTCAGCCATGGTCCCTCTCAGCCATGGTTCCTCTCAGCCATGGTCCCTCTTAGCCATGGTCCCTCTCAGCCATTGTCCCTCTAGGCCATGGTCCCTCTAGGCCATGGTCCCTCTCAGCCATGGTCCCTCTTAGCCATGGTCCCTCTCAGCCATGGTCCCTCTCAGCCGTGGTCCCTCTCAGCCATGGTCCCTCTCAGCCATGGTCCCTCTCAGCCATGGTCCCTCTCAGCCATGGTCCCTCTCAGCCATGGTCCCTCTCAGCCATGGTCCCTCTCAGCCATGGTCCCTCTCAGCCATGGTCCCTCTCAGCCATGGTCCCTCTCAGCCATGGCCATGGTCCCTCTCAGCCATGGTCCCTCTCAGCCATGGTCCCTCTCAGCCATGGTCCCTCTCAGCCATGGTCCCTCTCAGCCATGGTCCCTCTCAGCCATGGTCCCTCTCAGCCATGGTCCCTCTCAGCCATGGTCCCTCTCAGCCATGGCCATGGTCCCTCTCAGCCATGGTCCCTCTCAGCCATGGTCCCTCTGAGCCATGGTCCCTCTAAGCCATGGTCCCTCTCAGCCATGGTCCCTCTCAGCCATGGTCCCTCTCAGCCATGGTCCCTCTCAGCCATGGTCCCTCGAAGCCATGGTTCCTCTGAGCCATGGTCCCTCTCAGCCATGGTCCCTCTCAGCCATGGTCCCTCTCAGCCATGGTCCCTCTCAGCCATGGTCCCTCTCAGCCATGGTCCCTCTCAGCCATGGTCCCTCTGAGCCATGGTCCCTCTCAGCCATGGTCCCCCTCAGCCATGGTCCCTCTCAGCCATGGTCCTTCTCAGCCATGGTCCCTCTCAGCCATGGTCCCTCGCAGCCATGGTCCCTCTCAGCCATGGTCCCTCTCAGCCATGGTCCCTCTCAGCCATGGTCCCTCTCAGCCATGGTCCCTCTCAGCCATGGTCCCTCTGAGCCATGGTCCCTCTGAGCCATGGTCCCTCTCAGCCATGGTCCCTCTCAGCCATGGTCCCTCTCAGCCGTGGTCCCTCTCAGCCATGGTCCCTCTCAGCCATGGTCCCTCTCAGCCATGGTCCCTCTCAGCCATGGTCCCTCTCAGCCGTGGTCCCTGTCAGCCATGGTCCCTCTGAGCCATGGTCCCTCTCAGCCATGGTCCCTCTCAGCCATGGTCCCTCTCAGCCATGGTCCCTCTCAGCCATGGTCCCTCTCAGCCATGGTCCCTCTCAGCCATGGTCCCTCCACCCGCCACCCCTTCCCCCTCTTCGGGCAGGAGTGCCCAGGCATCAGCCCGAAAGGCACCGAAAGCGCAGGGGCAGACGCGAAGCCGACGAACGCACAGCGCCTACACGGCACTGCCCCCGCTCAATTGAATGGCCAGGGCACAGTGGGCCCATGATCGGACGTAGCAAACGCGGCGTGGCCTCATTGCGGCGCGCAAGAGGCAGCCAGGGGGTCGCGGTCTATGAAGCGGCCCGGCCCGCATCTTCCGGAACGCAAAGGGGATCAGGGCCGGGCTTCCACGGAGCTCCGGGGCTGCGTGGGGGCGGTGGGCGTGGGGGTGCGCGCGTGTGACCGCGGTCGGACGACGGCACTGGAAGAGGCCGCCAGGGCCCACGGGACGTGGGAGGGGGGGGGGTGCAGCACGGCAGAGGGATGGGGGGCGGCGCGCCGTGGGTGCAGAGGGAACAGCACCACAGCACCACAGCGGAGCCGACAGGCACACGGGGGGGGGGGGGGGCGTGCTACCGCTCGCCGTGCGCGCCCCCCCCCCCTCCCCCTCCCCCTCCCCCTTCCCCCACTGGAGGGGTTCTGTTGGTAGTGGCTGGTCGGGGCGCAGGAAGGGCACGCTCAGCACATGCGACAGAGACGGAACTAGTCCGTGGCACATGCATATCCGTACGGACCTTCGGTGGGAACAATGGGTGTACGCGAAGGTCAGGCTATGAGCACCCGCCCCAGTGGCTGGCCCTGCGCGGTTCGGCATCCCCCCGCCGCCCCCGATCGCGCCGATGCGGCCACTGTGCGTGGGGCGCACGCGCAGGCACGGCCGTGCACCTGATTGGCCCGCTCCCGAATCGTTTGAAGATGCGTGACGTTGTGGTTGGCCAGCTTCGCCCTGTGCTCCTCCTGCTGCTGCTCTTTCTGCACCTTCCACTCCTCCAGCTTCTGTTCTCTCTTCTCTCGTTGAGTCAGTAGGCTGCGACAGGGGGCAGTGCTGGAGGCCCGGGAAAACGGGAGGCAGTCCGCAGAGGGTCCGGGCCCGACATGCCAATGACATGTGCGCGCGCGCGTGTGTGTGTTGCCTGTAGCGGCATATCCGGTCCGGATACCAGAGACGGTTACAGCGCCACCCGCCGGGCCATGCTCGAGGACACCCGCCCCTTTCCATTTCTCCGCGGGCCACGGCCCAGGCGCCCCCTCAGCCTACGGCCTCTGGATACCTTTGCAGATTGTTCTCCCGGATGGACATCGACGCGTCGTACTTGCTCCGGGCGAGCATGGCGTTCTGCAGCCGCTGGGCTTCGGACTTCTCAAACTGCTCTTGGGCGCGCTGCATCCTGCAGGCAAACCCGCGCGTGTGGCGGCGCCCGGACGGGGATCGCAGCCACCCGGGAAGGCCACAGGGGTTTGTTGCGGTTGAGGAGGACGCCGGGCGGCCGGAGGGGCTGGCTCAGCGGAGGTGCAGTCACTGGTCACCCCCCCCCGCCCAATGGGACAACACCAACCTCCACAGCGGAGGTGAGACCATCGACAGTCGTGTTGATGCGTGTCGCGTGTTCAGGTCCAGCGGGTCCCGCCGCCATCATCATCGGACTCGTCCGCAGGACGTGGTCGTCCCCTTGGCGACGGGGGAGCCCGGCGTCACCGCGGGCGGAGCCAGGGCCTTCCTGCCCTCAGCCGGGAACACCCGCAGTGCCATGGCCCAACTACGACGCAGACGGCACTGAGCCATCACTCGGGGATTTCAATGCGTTGCCGCGTGGCATGTGAGCGTCGCGCGTCCCCCTCTGCGGAGGTGACGCGGGACTCCGTGCCCCTGGACACCCGGGCAGCAGCGTGGTGTTTGAGATGCCACGGCCATCTACCCTGGCTTGCGCTGGAGCCGGGGGGTTTGCAGGGGTGCAGGGGCGTGGAGGGGTGCACTCTCCCATCACCCCCCCAATCCTCTCCACACCCCTCCACACCCCTGTACCCCTCTGCAGGGCTGCATGGCGTCCTTGCCAAAGAATTGCTGGTGGGGGTCTGAGACTGGGGCTTGCGTGCCAAAACTGCCCCACAGAAACCTTTTTTATGACCAGTGATTCACCCTGTGGGAGGTGGGGCGAGGGGGGGGGCGGGGTGGCCGTGACCCTCCTCGTGGAGATGGTTCAATTCAGCACAAGCCCCATCCACCAGTTGCATTGGGGTCAGCGGCCCAGCAGCAAAAGATCACAACATCTGAAACACTCTGCTGTTCCAAACAGTTGCCGACACCCCTAAATTTTGCCAGAGGAAAGTTTCGCCACCGGCCTAAAACACGAAAATTTCCCACGAAATTATCCTCGCCCGAAATTTTCATCCGCCCCCCCCCCCCGTACCCGCGGTCCCGACGTGCAAACAGATACTTTGCAGCATTGCGCTCCTCGTCTTTCGCCTGCTTGTCGCTCAACCACTCCTCGTGACGTTTTCTATTGAACAACTCGTCCAAAAACAATTGCACCAACTTGTCCTCCTGCAGGTCTTGGAATTGTTTGGTGCGCTCCAGTGCAGTGGCCTGCGGATATAGGGTCCGAGATATTGAGCGCGTGGAATAATGCAACGCACGCACCTCCTACAGCCATCGGTCGAGCCACCGACAACTCTCCGTCCGCTTCTTCAATCCCCAAGGTACAAGATGAGGGCCATCGCGCGTTCCCCGCAATCATTGCGGGCTCTATAGGATTCCCCCCCCACAATCGCGTTCCCCGCAATCATTGCGGGCTCCACAGGATCCCCCCCCATAGTCTTAGGATTGTCGCGCGTTCCGTGCAATCATTGCGAGGCTCCATGCGCGGACATAGATCTCAACTTTATGCATCCGCAACATTTTCGTGGTCAAAAGAACTCGCTGCCTACCAGGCTTGCCACACAATATTCGTATTTTGATACGACGGTGAGTTGGAGCACTGCCACTAACAATGTAGAAGTGGTCACCAAAGCATCCGATATTGCCCATCCTTCTCCATTGGTAATGAGACAAGTGGTCGACCCTACGGAAGTTTCTTTCGGGGCGTTGTGGTTGTTGGAGGTCAACCCACCAACAACATGGCCCCACATTTCAGCCCCATGCAAACGCCGCACGGATTCCTTGGGTTTCACTTGCCTCGTTGCCCGAGGGGCACGATGCATGATGGCTGGGCACCATCATTTCTTGTGCCCTGGTGTCTTCAATCTTGACGAATGGGACGAGTGGAGTTCATGTTGCTCCAAAAGACGGGCGGTCGCTCCACATGGTAAGCCTATTTCGATCTTGCACGCTGTGTGTAAAGGGGTCGTGCCAATAAACTGCGCCTGCTGAGGGACTGGACGCCCCGACCCTGCGGCTCTCGCACGCATGCTCTACCAACTGAGCCAACCGGGCTTGGAATCCAACATTTGGGAAAACAGGTCAGCCTTTTTTGATCCTGCACGCTGTGTGTAAAGGGGTCAGCGCACAAGCAGGACGTGGCAATAAACTGCGCCTGGTGAGGGACTGGACGCCCCATGATGCAAAAGGCCGAACCCACCCTCTCGAGACGGCGTCGGGACACGGGGCTCTTGTGCACGGAGACTTCTTTGTACTTTGCGGTGACGGCCTGTAACTTTTTGCTCCTCTGTTGTTCGTAGAACTCGTGAAACATCTTCGCGGTCACCTCCGAGTTGCCCTTTGAGTGGAACGCCTCGGGCTCTCGGTATAGCTGAGAGGAGGCATACAAAGAAAAGGCGGACTCGCGCGCACGCACGCACGCACGCAAACTAGACACAAACGTGGATAACACACACAACATCACCATCCGAAGAATCCCCAAGGGCGCGCTCTCGTGCGAGCGAGTCACGGACACACACAAACGCATGTAGAAAGCTCGCGCATAT
Organism: Eutreptiella sp. 'Long Island Sound 2002'; assembly: GCA_964036045.1. NCBI lineage: Eukaryota > Euglenozoa > Euglenophyceae > Eutreptiales > Eutreptiaceae > Eutreptiella > Eutreptiella sp. 'Long Island Sound 2002'. Next base: position 34,493,009 of record OZ038382.1, read on the forward strand.
TGAATGACGCAATCGAGCGTAGGCCGTCGTAAGTGGACATGCAAGGGTGAGATGCAACGATCGAGGCGGTGAGGCACAACACGACGATGAGAGGCGTTCACCAATTCAGAGGGGGACACCCCCCGTAGTTGACAAGCGAGGACACTATTCGGAGTATTCACTCTTTGCGTGCCATCGTACGGATTCCTCAGGGACACGGCTTCAAAGCCGGGTCTACCAACACTAAGAGAGGTGCCAAAGAATGACATGCGATTGCGTGCAACAAGTGTGTGGGTCCGTGTGGAAAAACGATGTGCCACAAAAGCCGGGAAAAAATCCGACCACCTCCTCAACGAAACATAATCTTGCTATTCGTTGTGGTCAACATGCAGCGAAACACAGGCAGGGGTGAAGCCGCTCGGCAATGAATGATGGACGAACATGCAACGAAACGAAAGTTGCAATCTCATGCGACATCTGTGGCACGTGAGATTCACATCACCCGCATGGAGGGGTACAACCGTGCATCTTTGCCACCGTCGCTTGCGGTGCCTGCTTTGTTGTCATCCGCCATCAGGCTTGCATGTAACCACCTGAAAGGAAGAGGCTGCGGCGTGTGCAACCCGGCCACAAAGCACCCCGCAAGTCGCCTCTCCCCCTATAGCGCAAATGACAAATAAAAGTATGTCGGTACTTCAACTCCATTTTGGATGTGTGGGCCCGCAGCTACAGCTCCAGCTCCGGCCCGGAACTTCTCCCAACAGCCAATCTTATTGTTCCGGAATTTCGATCGTTCAATGATCCATTGCGACTATTTGAACATCATGCGCCTAAAATCACACAATACAACACAATGCAAACGCAATGACAGAGCACAAGCTCAACAGCTTGAAACAACATGTAATCGGAAAAAAAAACACTCAGAAAGAACACAGATCAAAATAGAACATGCATAGATTGTGTGGCTTGTGCATTCTTCGTGTGCTTTATGTTGTGGTGTGTGTCAAAGTCCAAAAACGAAAAGAACTCGATGTACCATCAACTCGCCGGTATCAACATCCAACGTTATCAAGAAAGAACGTTCTCGGGATGGGGGGATGATAAGTGCACACCCCTGAGGCGGGCGAATTCACAACGTCAAGCAAACACAGGAATCAACCATTTGAATGCTAAGTTTCGATGAATTTCGACGTGTCCCAACCCCGCTGACAGCTCATCCAATGCTCGTTAGACTACGACTGCACTAGGGGTGTGTGGCGTCGACACTGGGTCGTGGCCATGTTGACAATCACTCATAATTCGCAAACGCACCAGAAGAGTATACGCAACGCACTCTCCCCAAGCCGCCCCAAAAAGCGCACCCGGTGACATAAATTAACTTCTTTTTCCTCGGTGCACCCGTGTAGGGAGAAGTGAGGTCCATCCCCCAATTCTAAAAGTAATTAAAACCATTAGATCAACCAGGAAAGACCATCAACGCAGATTTTTCACTTAGAATGACACGATGTCCAAAGATACTGTACCGTGGTGGTCCGTCGACTTTGGGAATGATAGTTAGTTTTGCAACGGTATTCGCCTTATTGACGCCATTGAGTTGTATTCTCGGGCGGTTTTGGACGCAAAATTGAACTAGCTCATAATATTGCTGTCTTGTGGTTTGTTCAACAGGTCACAGATGCATGTATCTGCTCGATTGACAAGGCTTGTAAGGGAAACCTTGCGGGGGAGGGGGCAGGGTCGGCTGGTATGGATGTGAAAAGGTGAAATATTTTTTTGAGGCCGCCAGAAAACTAGCGATTTATGTAATGGATCGAGTTTGATGGATCAAATAAAAAAATGTATGGAGAAGGGAAGGGGATTATCCCTTATGCATCGAAACCCTCCGAAACATGCTAGGCCCCATTGCGATAAAGTATTGCGTTTTTTTCTCAAAATTGGATCTAAAAATCTGACTCTAATGTCCAGGCTGTGGGGCTGTGGGGTCTGTGGTGGGTGTGCCCAATGAGGGGCACACCACCTTGGTGGCAAACCACTGTTTATATAATGGGGAGGCCATATGCATCAGCAGTCATCGCTAGCCAAGTGGTATAGGCAGCCGGATCGGATTCTCCCGGACGCGGGATCGAGTCCCGGGACGCTTGCCATGGTTGAGGCCACCCCACAGGGCACTCGGACTTTTTTATCTTTCACGATGGTCACAACACTTCGCTCACCCTACGCGACTTCCCGTTCAACCTCTCAAATGTTACTAGATTCCTTGCCCGCGCTACGCGCGGCAAAACTTGAGCCAAGCCTTGAGGTATTTCCAGAAAATGTAGACATGCGTACTCTAGTGTCCATAATAGAAGACCGGTCCCTAATAAGAGACCGGGGTGGGTTTTCGGAGGCCTTGCACTCGCACCTCATGTTGGCAACCGGGTTCCTAATAAGAGACCGGGGTGTCACCGGGCACCTCATGTTGGCAACTGGGTTCGTAATAAGAGACCGGGTTGTCACCGAAGGAGAGACGAGCACCCAAGCATGGAAGGCATGTGCAACAACAACACAAGAAATAACGATTCGTGAAACTACATCAACCTCGGCCGCTTGGCGGAGTTCTCATCTTGCACGGGTCCTTGGGAAAATAGAGCAAACACATCCGGAGGCAATATGTATCCGGGAGGAAGCGGAGGCAACTCCGGCAAGGGAGAGAAGTGGTGATCGATAGGTGCCATGGAACCCATAGCCCGGGGCTTTGGCTTGCCTCTACCAAGTCTAGGACTTGGCTTTGGTTTTGGCTTTGGGGCCACATTGGCGGGGGGTCGGGCAAGGTCACTTGAGCTTGAGGAAGCAAAGTCTTCTGATGCTTGTGCATTCACTAGAGTGGACGCCTCATCGAGCACAACAACAGGCATGATACGCATCAATGGACAGAGAATAATTCGCTTATTTGGGTAATGTAATTCGTTTTCAACAATTCCAAAAGAGAACAGTGAATTTCCTTTTGCAAAGTTCTTCCGCAACGCAAAGCGCAGCGCCGATCGCTTAGCGCAGCGCAAGCAGCGCAGCGCATCAAGGTTTGGGGCCAGCGGGAATCGAACCGACGAAGCCTCGGATCCGCGACCAGGTTCACAACAAGAGACCAGGGCCGGCTCGAAAACCCAAAAATAAGTAAGCGACCGGGGACTTCTATTATGGACACTAGAGTAGCTCCCCCGGTACCGGATCGGAGCGATCGCGGAGCACAGTTCTGCGCAGCAACAGACTTCAATTTGCGAATTTCGTGTTTTGGACTATTATTACATTGGGAATGGTATTTGGAGTCCACATGGGGCGCCGAAGGCGCCGAAGCAAAAATTGAGGGAAACATCCAATTACATTATCCGAGACCCCGTCAATTAAAAAAATAACATTTTATATTATTTATTTTTCCGTTACTCGTCAGCACTGATTGCTAGCCGAGTGGTACAGGCAGTGGGTTCTGGAGGTTTGGTGCGCGGGCGAGGTTCGAACCCCCGCGGGAGGGACTTAGTTGGAGGGTCACTCGGCCTTTTGATCTTTCACGATGGTTTCGCTCTGCGACATCCTGTTTCGCGGTACCGCAAAACTCTATCGCCCAGGAAGCATGGACAACTTTTCTGAGAGATTGCAACATTGAACTCATAACCAATCAAAATTTCGCATTAGAATTGGTGGTGCTTGCCTTCTTTTGTACCATTGCATTGCCGTGGAGAACACGCACTTTTGAAGGTATACACTCAGATCACACACACACATGTTGAGTGGTCAAGAAATACACTTTCTGAGTGCCTATTTTATTTCAGTATACACCCGGAGTACACACATGTCCGCTGCTGAAACTACACACATGTTCGCTGCTGAAACGATACACTTTCTGAGTGCCTATTTTATTTCGGTATACACCTGGAGTGAACACATGTCCGCTGCTGAAAGGGTACACTTTCTGAGTGTCTATTTTATTTCAGTATACACCGGGACTGCATTGACCCACAGGTGTGCCACCTGCTTGCTTGACACACCCGTGCCACTTGCTTGATGGCTACACACCCCCGTGCCACCTGCTTGATGGACACACGTGTGCCACCTGCTTGGTGGCGGCCTTGCTTGTGCTTCCTCCAACCTTGTCCATCCTAGCCCTCCCCCAACCCTCCCCCACCCCTCTCCCAACTCTTTTGCCAACCTGCGCTAACACACACACCTGCCAAAAAACAAAAAAGGAAGGAAGCCGATAAGATGGAAAAAGGAAAGCTCTTGTGATGGATTGCCCGGTGATTGGGGCCCAATCTCATTTCCCGTCGGCATCTTGATTTCACGGCAGCGGTCGACATCTTCATTCCACGTCGGCGACCCTCAACCCTCACTTCCGGCCGGAAGTGCCACGGACTTGGGAACCGTGGTGTGGTTTTCCCGCCGATGTACCACATACATTGTCGCATGCCGCACTGCCGTCATCACCATTGCTGCCGTCATCACCATCGCTCGGGTTTTCTCTTACGGCGGGTCCCGAGCGAGAATCACTTCAACACTTGTTTCCATACAACGTTGTCCATAAAACCCTCTTCTAGTGGATCCGGCCTTGCCCATGGTAGAACCATAACCCAGACTCCATCTGGGTGGCCGACCCGAAATAAAATAGGCAATCAGAAAGTGTATCCCTTGACCAGCACACATGTGTGTAATCCGGGTGTATACCCAAATGAAAAAGTGTATCTTTCAAAAAGTGTATCTTTCAAAGTGTATCACTCAAAAAGTGTATGTTTCTGGCGGACATGTGTGTGCTACACGATGGTGAGATAAAAGATGCCGTCTACGCATGTCTACATTTTCTGGAAATACCTCAAGGCTTGGCTCAAGTTTTGCCGCGCGTAGCGCGGGCAAGGAATCTAGTAACATTTGAGAGGTTGAACGGGAAGTCGCGCAGGGTGAGCGAAGTGTTGTGACCATCGTGAAAGATAAAAAAGTCCGAGTGCCCTGTGGGGTGGCCTCAACCATGGCAAGCGTCCCGAATGGACAAGGTTGGAGGAAGCACAAGCAAGGCCGCCACCAAGCAGGTGGCACACGTGTGTCCATCAAGCAGGTGGCACGGGGGTGTGTAGCCATCAAGCAAGTGGCACGGGTGTGTCAAGCAAGCAGGTGGCACACCTGTGGGTCAATGCAGTCCCGGTGTATACTGAAATAAAATAGACACTCAGAAAGTGTACCCTTTCAGCAGCGGACATGTGTTCACTCCAGGTGTATACCGAAATAAAATAGGCACTCAGAAAGTGTATCGTTTCAGGAGCGAACATGTGTGTAGTTTCAGCAGCGGACATGTGTGTACTCCGGGTGTATACTGAAATAAAATAGGCACTCAGAAAGTGTATTTCTTGACCACTCAACATGTGTGTGTGTGATCTGAGTGTATACCTTCAAAAGTGCGTGTTCTCCACGGCAATGCAATGGTACAAAAGAAGGCAAGCACCACCAATTCTAATGCGAAATTTTGATTGGTTATGAGTTCAATGTTGCAATCTCTCAGAAAAGTTGTGCATGCTTCCTGGGCGATAGAGTTTTGCGGTACCGCGAAACAGGATGTCGCAGAGCGAAACCATCGTGATGTATCAAAAGGCCGAGTGACCCTCCAACTAAGTCCCTCCCGCGGGGGTTCGAACCTCGCCCGCGCACCAAACCTCCAGAACCCACTGCCTATACCACTCGGCTAGCAATCAGTGCTGACGAGTAACGGAAAAATAAATAATATAAAATGTTATTTTTTTAATTGACGGGGTCTCGGATAATGTAATTGGATGTTTCCCTCAATTTTTGCTTCGGCGCCTTCGGCGCCCCATGTGGACTCCAAATACCATTCCCAATGTAATAATAGTCCAAAACACGAAATTCGCAAATTGAAGTCTGTTGCTGCGCAGAACTGTGCTCCGCGATCGCTCCGATCCGGTACCGGGGGAGCTACTCTAGTGTCCATAATAGAAGTCCCCGGTCGCTTACTTATTTTTGGGTTTTCGAGCCGGCCCTGGTCTCTTGTTGTGAACCTGGTCGCGGATCCGAGGCTTCGTCGGTTCGATTCCCGCTGGCCCCAAACCTTGATGCGCTGCGCTGCTTGCGCTGCGCTAAGCGATCGGCGCTGCGCTTTGCGTTGCGGAAGAACTTTGCAAAAGGAAATTCACTGTTCTCTTTTGGAATTGTTGAAAACGAATTACATTACCCAAATAAGCGAATTATTCTCTGTCCATTGATGCGTATCATGCCTGTTGTTGTGCTCGATGAGGCGTCCACTCTAGTGAATGCACAAGCATCAGAAGACTTTGCTTCCTCAAGCTCAAGTGACCTTGCCCGACCCCCCGCCAATGTGGCCCCAAAGCCAAAACCAAAGCCAAGTCCTAGACTTGGTAGAGGCAAGCCAAAGCCCCGGGCTATGGGTTCCATGGCACCTATCGATCACCACTTCTCTCCCTTGCCGGAGTTGCCTCCGCTTCCTCCCGGATACATATTGCCTCCGGATGTGTTTGCTCTATTTTCCCAAGGACCCGTGCAAGATGAGAACTCCGCCAAGCGGCCGAGGTTGATGTAGTTTCACGAATCGTTATTTCTTGTGTTGTTGTTGCACATGCCTTCCATGCTTGGGTGCTCGTCTCTCCTTCGGTGACAACCCGGTCTCTTATTACGAACCCAGTTGCCAACATGAGGTGCCCGGTGACACCCCGGTCTCTTATTAGGAACCCGGTTGCCAACATGAGGTGCGAGTGCAAGGCCTCCGAAAACCCACCCCGGTCTCTTATTAGGGACCGGTCTTCTATTATGGACACTAGAGTACGCATGTCTACATTTTCTGGAAATACCTCAAGGCTTGGCTCAAGTTTTGCCGCGCGTAGCGCGGGCAAGGAATCTAGTAACATTTGAGAGGTTGAACGGGAAGTCGCGTAGGGTGAGCGAAGTGTTGTGACCATCGTGAAAGATAAAAAAGTCCGAGTGCCCTGTGGGGTGGCCTCAACCATGGCAAGCGTCCCGGGACTCGATCCCGCGTCCGGGAGAATCCGATCCGGCTGCCTATACCACTTGGCTAGCGATGACTGCTGATGCATATGGCCTCCCCATTATATAAACAGTGGTTTGCCACCAAGGTGGTGTGCCCCTCATTGGGCACACCCACCACAGACCCCACAGCCCCACAGCCTGGACATTAGAGTCAGATTTTTAGATCCAATTTTGAGAAAAAAACGCAATACTTTATCGCAATGGGGCCTAGCATGTTTCGGAGGGTTTCGATGCATAAGGGATAATCCCCTTCCCTTCTCCATACATTTTTTTATTTGATCCATCAAACTCGATCCATTACATAAATCGCTAGTTTTCTGGCGGCCTCAAAAAAATATTTCACCTTTTCACATCCATACCAGCCGACCCTGCCCCCTCCCCCGCAAGGTTTCCCTTACAAGCCTTGTCAATCGAGCAGATACATGCATCTGTGACCTGTTGAACAAACCACAAGACAGCAATATTATGAGCTAGTTCAATTTTGCGTCCAAAACCGCCCGAGAATACAACTCAATGGCGTCAATAAGGCGAATACCGTTGCAAAACTAACTATCATTCCCAAAGTCGACGGACCACCACGGTACAGTATCTTTGGACATCGTGTCATTCTAAGTGAAAAATCTGCGTTGATGGTCTTTCCTGGTTGATCTAATGGTTTTAATTACTTTTAGAATTGGGGGATGGACCTCACTTCTCCCTACACGGGTGCACCGAGGAAAAAGAAGTTAATTTATGTCACCGGGTGCGCTTTTTGGGGCGGCTTGGGGAGAGTGCGTTGCGTATACTCTTCTGGTGCGTTTGCGAATTATGAGTGATTGTCAACATGGCCACGACCCAGTGTCGACGCCACACACCCCTAGTGCAGTCGTAGTCTAACGAGCATTGGATGAGCTGTCAGCGGGGTTGGGACACGTCGAAATTCATCGAAACTTAGCATTCAAATGGTTGATTCCTGTGTTTGCTTGACGTTGTGAATTCGCCCGCCTCAGGGGTGTGCACTTATCATCCCCCCATCCCGAGAACGTTCTTTCTTGATAACGTTGGATGTTGATACCGGCGAGTTGATGGTACATCGAGTTCTTTTCGTTTTTGGACTTTGACACACACCACAACATAAAGCACACGAAGAATGCACAAGCCACACAATCTATGCATGTTCTATTTTGATCTGTGTTCTTTCTGAGTGTTTTTTTTTCCGATTACATGTTGTTTCAAGCTGTTGAGCTTGTGCTCTGTCATTGCGTTTGCATTGTGTTGTATTGTGTGATTTTAGGCGCATGATGTTCAAATAGTCGCAATGGATCATTGAACGATCGAAATTCCGGAACAATAAGATTGGCTGTTGGGAGAAGTTCCGGGCCGGAGCTGGAGCTGTAGCTGCGGGCCCACACATCCAAAATGGAGTTGAAGTACCGACATACTTTTATTTGTCATTTGCGCTATAGGGGGAGAGGCGACTTGCGGGGTGCTTTGTGGCCGGGTTGCACACGCCGCAGCCTCTTCCTTTCAGGTGGTTACATGCAAGCCTGATGGCGGATGACAACAAAGCAGGCACCGCAAGCGACGGTGGCAAAGATGCACGGTTGTACCCCTCCATGCGGGTGATGTGAATCTCACGTGCCACAGATGTCGCATGAGATTGCAACTTTCGTTTCGTTGCATGTTCGTCCATCATTCATTGCCGAGCGGCTTCACCCCTGCCTGTGTTTCGCTGCATGTTGACCACAACGAATAGCAAGATTATGTTTCGTTGAGGAGGTGGTCGGATTTTTTCCCGGCTTTTGTGGCACATCGTTTTTCCACACGGACCCACACACTTGTTGCACGCAATCGCATGTCATTCTTTGGCATCCCTCTTAGTGTTGGTAGACCCGGCTTTGAAGCCGTGTCCCTGAGGAATCCGTACGATGGCACGCAAAGAGTGAATACTCCGAATAGTGTCCTCGCTTGTCAACTACGGGGGGTGTCCCCCTCTGAATTGGTGAACGCCTCTCATCGTCGTGTTGTGCCTCACCGCCTCGATCGTTGCATCTCACCCTTGCATGTCCACTTACGACGGCCTACGCTCCATTGCGTCATTCAATATGCGCGAGCTTTCTACATGCGTTTGTGTGTGTCCGTGACTCGCTCGCACGAGAGCGCGCCCTTGGGGATTCTTCGGATGGTGATGTTGTGTGTGTTATCCACGTTTGTGTCTAGTTTGCGTGCGTGCGTGCGTGCGTGCGTGCGTGCGCGCGAGTCCGCCTTTTCTTTGTATGCCTCCTCTCAGCTATACCGAGAGCCCGAGGCGTTCCACTCAAAGGGCAACTCGGAGGTGACCGCGAAGATGTTTCACGAGTTCTACGAACAACAGAGGAGCAAAAAGTTACAGGCCGTCACCGCAAAGTACAAAGAAGTCTCCGTGCACAAGAGCCCCGTGTCCCGACGCCGTCTCGAGAAGGTGGGTTCGGCCTTTTGCATCATGGGGCGTCCAGTCCCTCACCAGGCGCAGTTTATTGCCACGTCCTGCTTGTGCGCTGACCCCTTTACACACAGCGTGCAGGATCAAAAAAGGCTGACCTGTTTTCCCAAATGTTGGATTCCAAGCCCGGTTGGCTCAGTTGGTAGAGCATGCGTGCGAGAGCCGCAGGGTCGGGGCGTCCAGTCCCTCAGCAGGCGCAGTTTATTGGCACGACCCCTTTACACACAGCGTGCAAGATCGAAATAGGCTTACCATGTGGAGCGACCGCCCGTCTTTTGGAGCAACATGAACTCCACTCGTCCCATTCGTCAAGATTGAAGACACCAGGGCACAAGAAATGATGGTGCCCAGCCATCATGCATCGTGCCCCTCGGGCAACGAGGCAAGTGAAACCCAAGGAATCCGTGCGGCGTTTGCATGGGGCTGAAATGTGGGGCCATGTTGTTGGTGGGTTGACCTCCAACAACCACAACGCCCCGAAAGAAACTTCCGTAGGGTCGACCACTTGTCTCATTACCAATGGAGAAGGATGGGCAATATCGGATGCTTTGGTGACCACTTCTACATTGTTAGTGGCAGTGCTCCAACTCACCGTCGTATCAAAATACGAATATTGTGTGGCAAGCCTGGTAGGCAGCGAGTTCTTTTGACCACGAAAATGTTGCGGATGCATAAAGTTGAGATCTATGTCCGCGCATGGAGCCTCGCAATGATTGCACGGAACGCGCGACAATCCTAAGACTATGGGGGGGGATCCTGTGGAGCCCGCAATGATTGCGGGGAACGCGATTGTGGGGGGGGAATCCTATAGAGCCCGCAATGATTGCGGGGAACGCGCGATGGCCCTCATCTTGTACCTTGGGGATTGAAGAAGCGGACGGAGAGTTGTCGGTGGCTCGACCGATGGCTGTAGGAGGTGCGTGCGTTGCATTATTCCACGCGCTCAATATCTCGGACCCTATATCCGCAGGCCACTGCACTGGAGCGCACCAAACAATTCCAAGACCTGCAGGAGGACAAGTTGGTGCAATTGTTTTTGGACGAGTTGTTCAATAGAAAACGTCACGAGGAGTGGTTGAGCGACAAGCAGGCGAAAGACGAGGAGCGCAATGCTGCAAAGTATCTGTTTGCACGTCGGGACCGCGGGTACGGGGGGGGGGGGCGGATGAAAATTTCGGGCGAGGATAATTTCGTGGGAAATTTTCGTGTTTTAGGCCGGTGGCGAAACTTTCCTCTGGCAAAATTTAGGGGTGTCGGCAACTGTTTGGAACAGCAGAGTGTTTCAGATGTTGTGATCTTTTGCTGCTGGGCCGCTGACCCCAATGCAACTGGTGGATGGGGCTTGTGCTGAATTGAACCATCTCCACGAGGAGGGTCACGGCCACCCCGCCCCCCCCCTCGCCCCACCTCCCACAGGGTGAATCACTGGTCATAAAAAAGGTTTCTGTGGGGCAGTTTTGGCACGCAAGCCCCAGTCTCAGACCCCCACCAGCAATTCTTTGGCAAGGACGCCATGCAGCCCTGCAGAGGGGTACAGGGGTGTGGAGGGGTGTGGAGAGGATTGGGGGGGTGATGGGAGAGTGCACCCCTCCACGCCCCTGCACCCCTGCAAACCCCCCGGCTCCAGCGCAAGCCAGGGTAGATGGCCGTGGCATCTCAAACACCACGCTGCTGCCCGGGTGTCCAGGGGCACGGAGTCCCGCGTCACCTCCGCAGAGGGGGACGCGCGACGCTCACATGCCACGCGGCAACGCATTGAAATCCCCGAGTGATGGCTCAGTGCCGTCTGCGTCGTAGTTGGGCCATGGCACTGCGGGTGTTCCCGGCTGAGGGCAGGAAGGCCCTGGCTCCGCCCGCGGTGACGCCGGGCTCCCCCGTCGCCAAGGGGACGACCACGTCCTGCGGACGAGTCCGATGATGATGGCGGCGGGACCCGCTGGACCTGAACACGCGACACGCATCAACACGACTGTCGATGGTCTCACCTCCGCTGTGGAGGTTGGTGTTGTCCCATTGGGCGGGGGGGGGTGACCAGTGACTGCACCTCCGCTGAGCCAGCCCCTCCGGCCGCCCGGCGTCCTCCTCAACCGCAACAAACCCCTGTGGCCTTCCCGGGTGGCTGCGATCCCCGTCCGGGCGCCGCCACACGCGCGGGTTTGCCTGCAGGATGCAGCGCGCCCAAGAGCAGTTTGAGAAGTCCGAAGCCCAGCGGCTGCAGAACGCCATGCTCGCCCGGAGCAAGTACGACGCGTCGATGTCCATCCGGGAGAACAATCTGCAAAGGTATCCAGAGGCCGTAGGCTGAGGGGGCGCCTGGGCCGTGGCCCGCGGAGAAATGGAAAGGGGCGGGTGTCCTCGAGCATGGCCCGGCGGGTGGCGCTGTAACCGTCTCTGGTATCCGGACCGGATATGCCGCTACAGGCAACACACACACGCGCGCGCGCACATGTCATTGGCATGTCGGGCCCGGACCCTCTGCGGACTGCCTCCCGTTTTCCCGGGCCTCCAGCACTGCCCCCTGTCGCAGCCTACTGACTCAACGAGAGAAGAGAGAACAGAAGCTGGAGGAGTGGAAGGTGCAGAAAGAGCAGCAGCAGGAGGAGCACAGGGCGAAGCTGGCCAACCACAACGTCACGCATCTTCAAACGATTCGGGAGCGGGCCAATCAGGTGCACGGCCGTGCCTGCGCGTGCGCCCCACGCACAGTGGCCGCATCGGCGCGATCGGGGGCGGCGGGGGGATGCCGAACCGCGCAGGGCCAGCCACTGGGGCGGGTGCTCATAGCCTGACCTTCGCGTACACCCATTGTTCCCACCGAAGGTCCGTACGGATATGCATGTGCCACGGACTAGTTCCGTCTCTGTCGCATGTGCTGAGCGTGCCCTTCCTGCGCCCCGACCAGCCACTACCAACAGAACCCCTCCGTTGGGGGAAGGGGGAGGGGGAGGGGGAGGGGGGGGGGGCGCGCACGGCGAGCGGTAGCACGCCCCCCCCCCCCCCCCCCCCGTGTGCCTGTCGGCTCCGCTGTGGTGCTGTGGTGCTGTTCCCTCTGCACCCACGGCGCGCCGCCCCCCATCCCTCTGCCGTGCTGCACCCCCCCCCCTCCCACGTCCCGTGGGCCCCGGCGGCCTCTTCCAGTGCCGTCGTCCGACCGCGGTCACACGCGCGCACCCCCACGCCCACCGCCCCCACGCAGCCCCGGAGCTCCGTGGAGGCCCGGCCCTGATCCCCTTTGCGTTCCGGAAGATGCGGGCCGGGCCGCTTCATAGACCGCGACCCCCTGGCTGCCTCTTGCGCGCCGCAATGAGGCCACGCCGCGTTTGCTACGTCCGATCATGGGCCCACTGTGCCCCGGCCATTCAATTGAGCGGGGGCAGTGCCGTGTAGGCGCTGTGCGTTCGTCGGCTTCGCGTCTGCCCCTGCGCTTTCGGTGCCTTTCGGGCTGATGCCTGGGCACTCCTGCCCGAAGAGGGGGAAGGGGTGGCGGGTGGAGGCCGCGCGTACAGCCTGATCCGGACGCGGAGACCCGCTGCGCCGGTGTGTCATATCAGTGCCAAGACCCACCCACATCCACAACAACATCATCATCATGGCTGAGAGGGACCATGGCTGAGAGGGACCATGGCTGAGAGGGACCATGGCTGAGAGGGACCATGGCTGAGAGAGACCATGGCTGAGAGGGACCATGGCTGAGAGGGACCATGGCTGAGAGGGACCATGGCTGAGAGGGACCATGGCTGAGAGGGACCATGGCTGAGAGGGACCATGGCTGAGAGGGACCATGGCTGAGAGGGACCATGGCTGAGAGGGACCATGGCTGAGAGGGACCATGGCTGAGAGGGACCATGGCTGAGAGGGACCATGGCTGAGAGGGACCATGGCTGAGAGGGACCATGGCTGAGAGGGACCATGGCTGAGAGGGACCATGGCTGAGAGGGACCATGGCTGAGAGGGACCATGGCTAAGAGGGACCATGGCTGAGAGGGACCATGGCTCAGAGGGACCATGGCTGAGAGGGACCATGGCTGAGAGGGACCATGGCTGAGAGGGACCATGGCTGAGAGGGACCATGGCTGAGAGGGACCATGGCTGAGAGGGACCATGGCTGAGAGGGACCATGGCTGAGAGGGACCATGGCTGAGAGGGACCATGGCTGAGAGGGACCATGGCTGAGAGGGACCATGGCTGAGAGGGACCATGGCTGAGAGGGACCATGGCTGAGAGGGACCATGGCTGCGAGGGACCATGGCTGAGAGGGACCATGGCTAAGAGGGACCATGGCTGAGAGGGACCATGGCTGAGAGGGACCATGGCTGAGAGGGACCATGGCTGAGAGGGACCATGGCTGAGAGGGACCATGGCTGAGAGGGACCATGGCTGAGAGGGACCATGGCTGAGAGGGACCATGGCTCAGAGGGACCATGGCTGACAGGGACCACGGCTGAGAGGGACCATGGCTGAGAGGGACCATGGCTGAGAGGGACCATGGCTGAGAGGGACCATGGCTGAGAGGGACCATGGCTGCGAGGGACCATGGCTGAGAGGGACCATGGCTGAGAAGGACCATGGCTGAGAGGGACCATGGCTGAGAGGGACCATGGCTGAGAGGGACCATGGCTGAGAGGGACCATGGCTGAGAGGGACCATGGCTGAGAGGGACCATGGCTGAGAGGGACCATGGCTGAGAGGGACCATGGCTGAGAGGGACCATGGCTGAGAGGGACCATGGCTGAGAGGGACCATGGCTGGGAGGGACCATGGCTGAGAGGGACCATGGCTGAGAGGGACCATGGCTGAGAGGGACCATGGCTGAGAGGGACCATGGCTGAGAGGGACCATGGCTGAGAGGGACCATGGCTAAGAGGGACCATGGCTGAGAGGGACCATGGCTGAGAGGGACCATGGCTGAGAGGGACCATGGCTGAGAGGGACCATGGCTCAGAGGGACCATGGCTGAGAGGGACCATGGCTGAGAGGGACCATGGCTGAGAGGGACCATGGCTGCGAGGGACCATGGCTGAGAGGGACCATGGCTAAGAGGGACCATGGCTGAGAGGGACCATGGCTGAGAGGGACCATGGCTGAGAGGGACCATGGCTGAGAGGGACCATGGCTGAGAGGGACCATGGCTGAGAGGGACCATGGCTGAGAGGGACCATGGCTGAGAGGGACCATGGCTGAGAGGGACCATGGCTGAGAGGGACCATGGCTCAGAGGGACCATGGCTGACAGGGACCACGGCTGAGAGGGACCATGGCTGAGAGGGACCATGGCTGAGAGGGACCATGGCTGAGAGGGACCATGGCTGAGAGGGACCACGGCTGAGAGGGACCATGGCTGAGAGGGACCATGGCTGAGAGGGACCATGGCTCAGAGGGACCATGGCTCAGAGGGACCATGGCTGAGAGGGACCATGGCTGAGAGGGACCATGGCTGCGAGGGACCATGGCTGAGAGGGACCATGGCTGAGAAGGACCATGGCTGAGAGGGACCATGGCTGAGAGGGACCATGGCTGAGAGGGACCATGGCTGAGAGGGACCATGGCTGAGAGGGACCATGGCTGAGAGGGACCATGGCTGAGAGGGACCATGGCTGAGAGGGACCATGGCTGAGAGGGACCATGGCTGAGAGGGACCATGGCTCAGAGGAACCATGGCTGCGAGGGACCATGGCTGAGAGGGACCATGGCTGAGAGGGACCATGGCTGAGAGGGACCATGGCTTAGAGGGACCATGGCTTAGAGGGACCATGGCTCAGAGGGACCATGGCTGAGAGGGACCATGGCTGAGAGGGACCATGGCTGAGAGGGGCCATGGCTGAGAGGGACCATGGCTGAGAGGGACCATGGCTGAGAGGGACCATGGCTGAGAGGGACCATGGCTGAGAGGGACCATGGCTGAGAGGGACCATGGCTGAGAGGGACCATGGCTGAGAGGGACCATGGCTGAGAGGGACCATGGCTGAGAGGGACCATGGCTGAGAGGGACCATGGCTGAGAGGGACCACGGCTGAGAGGGACCACCGCTGAGAGGGACCACGGCTGAGAGGGACCACGGCTGAGAGGGACCATGGCTGAGAGGGACCATGGCTGAGAGGGACCATGGCTGAGAGGGACCATGGCTGAGAGGGACCATGGCTCAGAGGGACCATGGCTGAGAGGGACCATGGCTGAGAGGGACCATGGCTGAGAGGGACCATGGCTGAGAGGGACCATGGCTGAGAGGGACCATGGCTGAGAGGGACCATGGCCATGGCTGAGAGGGACCATGGCTGAGAGGGACCATGGCTGAGAGGGACCATGGCTGAGAGGGACCATGGCTGAGAGGGACCATGGCTGAGAGGGACCATGGCTGAGAGGGACCATGGCTGAGAGGGACCATGGCTGAGAGGGACCATGGCTCAGAGGGACCATGGCTGAGAGGGACCATGGCTGAGAGGGACCATGGCTGAGAGGGACCATGGCTGAGAGGGACCATGGCTGAGAGGGACCATGGCTGAGAGGGACCACGGCTGAGAGGGACCATGGCTGAGAGGGACCATGGCTAAGAGGGACCATGGCTGAGAGGGACCATGGCCTAGAGGGACCATGGCCTAGAGGGACAATGGCTGAGAGGGACCATGGCTAAGAGGGACCATGGCTGAGAGGGACCATGGCTGAGAGGGACCATGGCTAAGAGGGACCATGGCTGAGAGGGACCATGGCTGAGAGCGACCATGGCTGAGAGAGACTGGTTTAGAGGGACCATGGCTGAGAGGGACCATGGCTGAGAGGGACCATGGCTGAGAGGGACCATGGCTGAGAGGGACCATGGCTGCGAGCGACCATGGCTGAGAGGGACCATGGCTGAGAGGGACCATGGCTGAGAGGGACCATGGCCTAGAGGGACCATGGCTGAGAGGGACCATGGCTGAGAGGGACCATGGCTGAGAGGGACCATGGCTGAGAGGGACCATGGCTCAGAGGGACCATGGCTGAGAGGGACCATGGCTGAGAGGGACCATGGCTGAGAGGGACCATGGCTGAGAGGGACCATGGCTGAGAGGGACCGTGGCTGAGAGGGACCATGGCTGAGAGGGACCATGGCTGAGAGGGACCATGGCTGAGAGGGACCATGGCTGAGAGGGACCATGGCTGAGAGGGACCATGGCTGAGAGGGACCATGGCTCAGAGGGACCATGGCTGAGAGGGACCATGGCTGAGAGGGACCATGGCTGAGAGGGACCATGGCTGAGAGGGACCATGGCTGAGAGGGACCATGGCTGAGAGGGACCATGGCTGAGAGGGACCATGGCTGAGAGGGACCATGGCTGAGAGGGACCATGGCTGAGAGGGACCATGGCTCAGAGGGACCATGGCTGAGAGGGACCATGGCTGAGAGGGACCATGGCTGAGAGGGACCATGGCTGAGAGGGACCATGGCTGAGAGGGACCATGGCTGAGAGGGACCATGGCTGCGAGGGACCATGGCTGAGAGGGACCATGGCTGAGAAGGACCATGGCTGAGAGGGACCATGGCTGAGAGGGACCATGGCTGAGAGGGACCATGGCTGAGAGGGACCATGGCTGAGAGGGACCATGGCTGAGAGGGACCATGGCTGAGAGGGACCATGGCTGAGAGGGACCATGGCTGAGAGGGACCATGGCTGAGAGGGACCATGGCTCAGAGGAACCATGGCTGCGAGGGACCATGGCTGAGAGGGACCATGGCTGAGAGGGACCATGGCTGAGAGGGACCATGGCTTAGAGGGACCATGGCTTAGAGGGACCATGGCTCAGAGGGACCATGGCTGAGAGGGACCATGGCTGAGAGGGACCATGGCTGAGAGGGGCCATGGCTGAGAGGGACCATGGCTGAGAGGGACCATGGCTGAGAGGGACCATGGCTGAGAGGGACCATGGCTGAGAGGGACCATGGCTCAGAGGGACCATGGCTGAGAGGGACCATGGCTGAGAGGGACCATGGCTGAGAGGGACCATGGCTGAGAGGGACCATGGCTGAGAGGGACCATGGCTGAGAGGCACCACGGCTGCGAGCGACCATGGCTGAGAGGGACCACGGCTGAGAGGGACCACGGCTGAGAGGGACCATGGCTGAGAGGGACCATGGCTGAGAGGGACCATGGCTGAGAGGGACCATGGCTCAGAGGGACCATGGCTCAGAGGGACCATGGCTGAGAGGGACCATGGCTGAGAGGGACCATGGCTGAGAGGGACCATGGCTGAGAGGGACCATGGCTGAGAGGGACCATGGCTGAGAGGGACCATGGCCATGGCTGAGAGGGACCATGGCTGAGAGGGACCATGGCTGAGAGGGACCATGGCTGAGAGGGACCATGGCTGAGAGGGACCATGGCTGAGAGGGACCATGGCTGAGAGGGACCATGGCTGAGAGGGACCATGGCTGAGAGGGACCATGGCTCAGAGGGACCATGGCTGAGAGGGACCATGGCTGAGAGGGACCATGGCTGAGAGGGACCATGGCTGAGAGGGACCATGGCTGAGAGGGACCATGGCTGAGAGGGACCACGGCTGAGAGGGACCATGGCTGAGAGGGACCATGGCTAAGAGGGACCATGGCTGAGAGGGACCATGGCCTAGAGGGACCATGGCCTAGAGGGACAATGGCTGAGAGGGACCATGGCTGCGAGGGACCATGGCTGAGAGGGACCATGGCTGAGAGGGACCATGGCTAAGAGGGACCATGGCTGAGAGGGACCATGGCTGAGAGCGACCATGGCTGAGAGAGACTGGTTCAGAGGGACCATGGCTGAGAGGGACCATGGCTGAGAGGGACCATGGCTGAGAGGGACCATGGCTGAGAGGGACCATGGCTGCGAGCGACCATGGCTGAGAGGGACCATGGCTGAGAGGGACCATGGCTGAGAGGGACCATGGCCTAGAGGGACCATGGCTGAGAGGGACCATGGCTGAGAGGGACCATGGCTGAGAGGGACCATGGCTGAGAGGGACCATGGCTCAGAGGGACCATGGCTGAGAGGGACCATGGCTGAGAGGGACCATGGCTGAGAGGGACCATGGCTGAGAGGGACCATGGCTCAGAGGGACCATGGCTGAGAGGGACCGTGGCGGAGAGGGACCATGGCTGAGAGGGACCATGGCTGAGAGGGACCATGGCTGAGAGGGACCATGGCTGAGAGGGACCATGGCTGAGAGGGACCATGGCTGAGAGGGACCATGGCTCAGAGGGACCATGGCTGAGAGGGACCATGGCTGAGAGGGACCATGGCTGAGAGGGACCATGGCTGAGAGGGACCATGGCTGAGAGGGACCATGGCTGAGAGGGACCATGGCTGAGAGGGACCATGGCTGAGAGGGACCATGGTTGAGAGGGACCATGGCTGAGAGGGACCATGGCTGAGAGGGACCGTGGCTGAGAGGGACCATGGCTGAGAGGGACCATGGCTGAGAAGGACCATGGCTGAGAGGGACCATGGCTGAGAGGGACCATGGCTAAGAGGGACCATGGCTAAGAGGGACCATGGCTGAGAGGGACCATGGCTGAGAGGGACCATGGCTGAGAGGGACCATGGCTGAGAGGGACCATGGCTGAGAGGCACCATGGCTGAGAGGGACCATGGCTGAGAGGGACCATGGCTGAGAGGGACCATGGCTGAGAGGGACCATGGCTGAGAGGGACCATGGCTGAGAGGGACCATGGCTGAGAAGGACCATGGCTGAGAGGGACCATGGCTGAGAGGGACCATGGCTGAGAGGGACCATGGCTGAGAGGGACCATGGCTGAGAGGGAGCATGGCTGAGAGGGACCATGGCTGAGAGGGACCATGGCTGAGAGGGACCATGGCTCAGAGGAACCATGGCTGCGAGGGACCATGGCTGAGAGGGACCATGGTTGAGAGGGACCATGGCTGAGAGGGACCATGGCTTAGAGGGACCATGGCTTAGAGGGACCATGGCTCAGAGGGACCATGGCTGAGAGGGACCATGGCTGAGAGGGACCATGGCCGAGAGGGGCCATGGCTGAGAGGGACCATGGCTGAGAGGGACCATGGCTGAGAGGGACCATGGCTGAGAGGGACCATGGCTGAGAGGGACCATGGCTCAGAGGGACCATGGCTGAGAGGGACCATGGCTGAGAGGGACCATGGCTGAGAGGGACCATGGCTGAGAGGGACCATGGCTGAGAGGGACCATGGCTGAGAGGGACCACGGCTGAGAGGGACCACGGCTGACAGGGACCACGGCTGAGAGGGACCACGGCTGAGAGGGACCATGGCTGAGAGGGACCATGGCTGAGAGGGACCATGGCTGAGAGGGACCATGGCTGAGAGGGACCATGGCTGAGAGGGACCATGGCTCAGAGGGACCATGGCCTAGAGGGACCATGGCTGAGAGGGACCATGGCTGAGAGGGACCATGGCTCAGAGGGACCATGGCTGAGAGGGACCATGGCTGAGAGGGACCATGGCCATGGCTGAGAGGGACCATGGCTGAGAGGGACCATGGCTGAGAGGGACCATGGCTGAGAGGGACCATGGCTGAGAGGGACCATGGCTGAGAGGGACCATGGCTGAGAGGGACCATGGCTGAGAGGGACCATGGCTGAGAGGGACCATGGCTCAGAGGGACCATGGCTGAGAGGGACCATGGCTGAGAGGGACCATGGCTGAGAGGGACCATGGCTGAGAGGGACCATGGCTGAGAGGGACCATGGCTGAGAGGGACCACGGCTGAGAGGGACCATGGCTGAGAGGGACCATGGCTAAGAGGGACCATGGCTGAGAGGGACCATGGCCTAGAGGGACCATGGCTGAGAGGGACCATGGCCTAGAGGGACCATGGCTGAGAGGGACCATGGCTAAGAGGGACCATGGCTGAGAGGGACCATGGCTGAGAGGGACCATGGCTAAGAGGGACCATGGCTGAAAGGGACCATGGCTGAGAGCGACCATGGCTGAGAGAGGCTGGTTCAGAGGGACCATGGCTGAGAGGGACCATGGCTGAGAGGGACCATGGCTGAGAGGGACCATGGCTGAGAGGGACCATGGCTGCGAGCGACCATGGCTGAGAGGGACCATGGCTGAGAGGGACCATGGCTGAGAGGGACCATGGCCTAGAGGGACAATGGCTGAGAGGGACCATGGCTGAGAGGGACCATGGCTGAGAGGGACCATGGCTGAGAGGGACCATGGCTGAGAGGGACCATGGCTCAGAGGGACCATGGCTGAGAGGGACCATGGCTCAGAGGGACCATGGCTCAGAGGGACCATGGCTGAGAGGGACCATGGCTGAGAGGGACCATGGCTGAGAGGGACCATGGCTGAGAGGGACCATGGCTGAGAGGGACCATGGCTGAGAGGGACCACGGCTGAGAGGGACCATGGCTGAGAGGGACCATGGCTGAGAGGGACCATGGCTCACAGGGACCATGGCTGAGAGGGACCATGGCTGAGAGGGACCATGGCTGAGAGGGACCATGGCTGAGAGGGACCATGGCTGAGAGGGACCATGGCTGAGAGGGACCATGGCTGAGAGGGACCATGGCTGAGAGGGACCATGGCTGAGAGGGACCATGGCTGAGAGGGACCATGGCTGAGAGGGACCATGGCTGAGAGAGGCTGGTTCAGAGGGACCATGGCTGAGAGGGACCATGGCTGAGAGGGACCATGGCTGAGAGGGACCATGGCTGAGAGGGACCATGGCTGCGAGCGACCATGGCTGAGAGGGACCATGGCTGAGAGGGACCATGGCTGAGAGGGACCATGGCCTAGAGGGACAATGGCTGAGAGGGACCATGGCTGAGAGGGACCATGGCTGAGAGGGACCATGGCTGAGTGGGACCATGGCTGAGAGGGACCATGGCTCAGAGGGACCATGGCTGAGAGGGACCATGGCTCAGAGGGACCATGGCTCAGAGGGACCATGGCTGAGAGGGACCATGGCTGAGAGGGACCATGGCTGAGAGGGACCATGGCTGAGAGGGACCATGGCTGAGAGGGACCATGGCTGAGAGGGACCACGGCTGAGAGGGACCATGGCTGAGAGGGACCATGGCTGAGAGGGACCATGGCTCACAGGGACCATGGCTGAGAGGGACCATGGCTGAGAGGGACCATGGCTGAGAGGGACCATGGCTGAGAGGGACCATGGCTGAGAGGGACCATGGCTGAGAGGGACCATGGCTGAGAGGGACCATGGCTGAGAGGGACCATGGCTGAGAGGGACCATGGCTGAGAGGGACCATGGCTCAGAGGGACCATGGCTGAGAGGGACCATGGCTCAGAGGGACCATGGCTGAGAGGGACCATGGCTCAGAGGGACCATGGCTGAGAGGGACCATGGCTCAGAGGGACCATGGCTGAGAGGAACCATGGCTGAGAGGGACCATGGCTGAGAGGGACCATGGCTGAGAGGGACCATGGCTGAGAGGGACCATGGCTGAGAGGGACCATGGCTGCGAGGGACCATGGCTGAGAGGGACCATGGCTGAGAAGGACCATGGCTGAGAGGGACCATGGCTGAGAGGGACCATGGCTGAGAGGGACCATGGCTGAGAGGGACCACGGCTGAGAGGGACCATGGCTGAGAGGGACCATGGCTGAGAGGGACCATGGCTGAGAGGGACCATGGCTGAGAGGGACCATGGCTAAGAGGGACCATGGCTGAGAGGCACCACGGCTGAGAGGGACCATGGGTGAGAGGGACCATGGCTAAGAGGGACCATGGCTGAGAGGCACCACGGCTGAGAGGGACCATGGCTGAGAGGGACCATGGCTGAGAGGGACCATGGCTCACAGGGACCATGGCTGAGAGGGACCATGGCTGAGAGGGACCATGGCTGAGAGGGACCATGGCTCAGAGGGACCATGGCTGAGAGGGACCATGGCTCAGAGGGACCATGGCTGAGAGGGACCATGGCTGAGAGGGACCATGGCTCACAGGGACCATGGCTGAGAGGGACCGTGGCTGAGAGGGACCATGGCTGAGAGGGACCATGGCTGAGAGGGACCATGGCTGAGAGGGACCATGGCTGAGAGGGACCATGGCTGAGAGGGACCATGGCTGAGAGGGACCATGGCTGAGAGGGACCATGGCTCAGAGGGACCATGGCTGAGAGGGACCATGGCTCAGAGGGACCATGGCTGAGAGGGACCATGGCTCAGAGGGACCATGGCTGAGAGGGACCATGGCTCAGAGGGACCATGGCTGAGAGGGACCATGGCTGAGAGGGACCATGGCTGAGAGGGACCATGGCTGAGAGGGACCATGGCTGAGAGGGACCATGGCTGAGAGGGACCATGGCTGAGAGGGACCACGGCTGAGAGGGACCATGGCTGAGAGGGACCATGGCTAAGAGGGACCATGGCTGAGAGGGACCATGGCTGAGAGGGACCATGGCTGAGAGGGACCATGGCTGAGAGGGACCATGGCTCAGAGGGACCATGGCTGAGAGGGACCATGGCTGAGAGGGACCATGGCTGAGAGGGACCATGGCTGAGAGGGACCATGGCTGAGAGGGACCATGGCTGAGAGGGACCATGGCTGAGAGGGACCACGGCTGAGAGGGACCATGGCTCAGAGGGACCATGGCTAAGAGGGACCATGGCTGAGAGGGACCATGGCCTAGAGGGACGATGGCTCAGAGGGACAATGGCTGAGAGGGACCATGGCTAAGAGGGACCATGGCTGAGAGGGACCATGGCTGAGAGGGACCATGGCTAAGAGGGACCATGGCTGAGAGGGACCATGGCTGAGAGGGACCATGGCTGAGAGAGGCTGGTTCAGCGGGACCATGGCTGAGAGGGACCATGGCTGAGAGGGACCATGGCTGAGAGGGACCATGGCTGAGAGGGACCATGGCTGCGAGCGATCATGGCTGAGAGGGACCATGGCTGAGAGGGACCATGGCTGAGAGGGACCATGGCCTAGAGGGACCATGGCTCACAGGGACCATGGCTGAGAGGGACCATGGCTGAGAGGGACCATGGCTGAGAGGGACCATGGCTGAGAGGGACCATGGCTGAGAGGGACCATGGCTCAGAGGGACCATGGCTGAGAGGGACCATGGCTGAGAGGGACCATGGCTGAGAGGGACCATGGCTGAGAGGGACCATGGCTGAGAGGGACCATGGCTGAGAGGGACCATGGCTGAGAGGGACCATGGCTCAGAGAGACCATGGCTGAGAGGGACCATGGCTGAGAGGGACCATGGCTGAGAGGGACCATGGCTGAGAGGGACCATGGCTGAGAGGGACCATGGCTGAGAGGGACCATGGCCATGGCTGAGAGGGACCATGGCTGAGAGGGACCATGGCTGAGAGGGACCATGGCTGAGAGGGACCATGGCTGAGAGGGACCATGGCTGAGAGGGACCATGGCTGAGAGGGACCATGGCTAAGAGGGACCATGGCTGAGAGGCACCACGGCTGAGAGGGACGATGGCTGAGAGGGACCATGGCTAAGAGGGACCATGGCTGAGAGGCACCACGGCTGAGAGGGACCATGGCTGAGAGGGACCATGGCTGAGAGGCACCATGGCTCACAGGGACCATGGCTGGGAGGGACCATGGCTGAGAGGGACCATGGCTGAGAGGGACCATGGCTCAGAGGGACCATGGCTGAGAGGGACCATGGCTCAGAGGGACCATGGCTGAGAGGGACCATGGCTGAGAGGGACCATGGCTCACAAGGACCATGGCTGAGAGGGACCGTGGCTGAGAGGGACCATGGCTGAGAGGGACCATGGCTGAGAGGGACCATGGCTGAGAGGGACCATGGTTGAGAGGGACCATGGCTGAGAGGGACCATGGCTGAGAGGGACCATGGCTGAGAGGGACCATGGCTCAGAGGGACCATGGCTGAGAGGGACCATGGCTCAGAGGGACCATGGCTGAGAGGGACCATGGCTCAGAGGGACCATGGCTGAGAGGGACCATGGCTCAGAGGGACCATGGCTGAGAGGGACCATGGCTGAGAGGGACCATGGCTGAGAGGGACCATGGCTGAGAGGGACCATGGCTGAGAGGGACCATGGCTGAGAGGGACCATGGCTGAGAGGGACCACGGCTGAGAGGGACCATGGCTGAGAGGGACCATGGCTAAGAGGGACCATGGCTGAGAGGGACCATGGCTGAGAGGGACCATGGCTGAGAGGGACCATGGCTGAGAGGGACCATGGCTGAGAGGGACCATGGCTGAGAGGGACCATGGCTGAGAGGGACCATGGCTGAGAGGGACCATGGCTGAGAGGGACCATGGCTCAGAGGGACCATGGCTGAGAGGGACCATGGCTGAGAGGGACCATGGCTGAGAGGGACCATGGCTGAGAGGGACCATGGCTGAGAGGGACCATGGCTGAGAGGGACCACGGCTGAGAGGGACCATGGCTGAGAGGGACCATGGCTAAGAGGGACCATGGCTGAGAGGGACCATGGCCTAGAGGGACGATGGCTCAGAGGGACAATGGCTGAGAGGGACCATGGCTAAGAGGGACCATGGCTGCGAGGGACCATGGCTGAGAGGGACCATGGCTAAGAGGGACCATGGCTGAGAGGGACCATGGCTGAGAGGGACCATGGCTGAGAGAGGCTGGTTCAGAGGGACCATGGCTGAGAGGGACCATGGCTGAGAGGGACCATGGCTGAGAGGGACCATGGCTGAGAGGGACCATGGCTCCGAGCGACCATGGCTGAGAGGGACCATGGCTGAGAGGGACCATGGCTGAGAGGGACCATGGCCTAGAGGGACCATGGCTCACAGGGACCATGGCTGAGAGGGACCATGGCTGAGAGGGACCATGGCTGAGAGGGACCATGGCTGAGAGGGACCATGGCTGAGAGGGACCATGGCTCAGAGGGACCATGGCTGAGAGGGACCATGGCTGAGAGGGACCATGGCTGAGAGGGACCATGGCTGAGAGGGACCATGGCTGAGAGGGACCATGGCTGAGAGGGATCATGGCTGAGAGGGACCATGGCTGAGAGGGACCATGGCTGAGAGGGACCATGGCTGAGAGGGACCATGGCTCAGAGGGACCATGGCTGAGAGGGACCATGGCTGAGAGGGACCATGGCTGAGAGGGACCATGGCTGAGAGGGACCATGGCTGAGAGGGACCATGGCTGAGAGGGATCATGGCTGAGAGGGACCATGGCTGAGAGGGACCATGGCTCACAGGGACCATGGCTGAGAGGGACCATGGCTCAGAGGGACCATGGCTGAGAGGGACCATGGCTGAGAGGGACCATGGCTGAGAGGGACCATGGCTGAGAGGGACCATGGCCATGGCTGAGAGGGACCATGGCTGAGAGGGACCATGGCTGAGAGGGACCATGGCTGAGAGGGACCATGGCTGAGAGGGACCATGGCTGAGAGGGACCATGGCTGAGAGGGACCATGGCTGAGAGGGACCATGGCTGAGAGGGACCATGGCTGAGAGGGACCATGGCTGAGAGGGACCATGGCTGAGAGGGACCATGGCTGAGAGGGACCATGGCTGAGAGGGACCATGGCTCACAGGGACCATGGCTCAAAGGGACCATGGCTCAGAGGGACCATGGCTGAGAGGGACCATGGCTGAGAGGGACCATGGCTGAGAGGGACCATGGCTGGGAGGGACCATGGCTGAGAGGGATCATGGCTGAGAGGGACCATGGCTGAGAGGGACCATGGCTGAGAGGGACCATGGCTGAGAGGGACCATGGCTGAGAGGGACCATGGCTGAGAGGGACCATGGCTGAGAGGGACCATGGCTGAGAGGGACCATGGCTGAGAGGGACCATGGCTGAGAGGGACCATGGCTGAGAGGGACCATGGCTGAGAGGGACCATGGCTGAGAGGGACCATGGCTGAGAGGGACTATGGCTGAGAGGGACCATGGCTGAGAGGGACCATGGCTGAGAGGGACCATGGCTGAGAGGGACCATGGCTGAGAGGGACCATGGCTGAGAGGGACCATGGCTCAGAGGGACCATGGCTCAAAGGGACCATGGCTGAGAGGGACCATGGCTGAGAGGGACCATGGCTGAGAGGGACCATGGCTGAGAGGGACCATGGCTGAGAGGGACCATGGCTGAGAGGGACCATGGCTGAGAGGGACCATGGCTGAGAGGGACCATGGCTGAGAGGGACCATGGCTGAGAGGGACCACGGCTGAGAGGGACCATGGCTGAGAGGGACCATGGCTCAAAGGGACCATGGCTGAGAGGGACCATGGCTGAGAGGGACCATGGCTGAGAGGGACCATGGCTGAGAGGGACCATTGCTGAGAGGGACCATGGCTGAGAGGGACCATGGCTAAGAGGGACCATGGCTGAGAGGGACCATGGCTGAGAGGGACCATGGCTGAGAGGGACCATGGCTAAGAGGGACCATGGCTGAGAGGGACCATGGCTGAGAGGGACCATGGCCATGGCTGAGAGGGACCATGGCTGAGAGGGACCATGGCTCAGAGGGACCATGGCTGAGAGGGACCATGGCTGAGAGGGACCATGGCTGAGAGGGACCATGGCTGAGAGGGACCATGGCTGAGAGGGACCATGGCTCAGAGGGACCATGGCTCAGAGGGACCATGGCTAAGAGGGACCATGGCTGAGAGGGACCATGGCTGAGAGGGACCATGGCTGAGAGGGACCATGGCTGAGAGGGACCATGGCTGAGAGGGACCATGGCTGAGAGGGACCATGGCTGAGAGGGACCATTGCTGAGAGGGACCATGGCTAAGAGGGACCATGGCTGAGAGGGACCATGGCCTAGAGGGACCATGGCTGAGAGGGACCATGGCTGAGAGGGACCACGGCTGAGAGGGACCACGGCTGAGAGGGACCATGGCTGAGAGGGACCATGGCTGAGAGGGACCATGGCTGAGAGTGACCATGGCTCAGAGGGACCATGGCTGAGAGGGACCATGGCTGAGAGGGACCATGGCTGAGAGGGACCATGGCTGAGAGGGACCATGGCTGAGAGGGACCATGGCTGAGAGGGACCATGGCTGAGAGGGACCATGGCTGAGAGGGACCACGGCTGAGAGGGACCATGGCTCAGAGGGACCACGGCTGAGAGGGACCATGGCTGAGACCATGGCAGAGAGGGACCACGGCTGAAAGGGACCATGGCTGAGAGGGACCATGGCTGAGAGGGACCATGGCTGAGAGGGACCACGGCTAAGAGGGACCATGGCTGAGAGGGACCATGGTCTAGAGGGACCATGGCCTAGAGGGACAATGGCTGAGAGGGACCATGGCTGAGAGGGAGCATGGCTGAGAGGGACCATGGCTGAGAGGGACCATGGCTAAGAGGGACCATGGCTGAGAGCGACCATGGCTGAGAGGGACCATGCCTGAGAGAGGCTGGTTGAGAGGGACCACGGCTGAGAGGGACCACGGCTGAGAGGGACCACGGCTGAGAGGGACCATGGCTGAGAGGGACCATGGCTGCGAGGGACCATGGTTGAGAGGGACCATGGCTGAGAGGGACCATGGCCTAGAGGGACCATGGCTGAGAGGGACCATGGCCTAGAGGGACCATGGCTGAGAGGGACCATGGCTGAGAGGGACCATGGCCTAGAGGGACCATGGCTGCGAGGGACCATGGTTGAGAGGGACCATGGCTGAGAGGGACCATGGCCTAGAGGGACCATGGCCTAGAGGGACAATCGCTAAGAGGGACCATGGCTGAGAGGGACCATGGCTGAGAAGGACCATGGCTGAGAGGGACCATGGCTGAGAGGGACCATGGCGCAGAGGGACCATGGCTGAGAGGGACCATGGCTCAGAGGGACCATGGCTGAGAGGGACCATGGCTGAGAGGGACCATGGCTCAGAGGGACCATGGCTGAGAGGGACCATGGCTGAGAGGGACCATGGCTGAGAGGGACCATGGCTGAGAGGGACCATGGCTGAGAGGGACCATGGCTGAGAGGGACCACGGCTGAGAGGGACCATGGCTGAGAGGGACCATGGCTGAGAGGGACCATGGCTGAGAGGGACCATGGCTGAGAGGGACCATGGCTGAGAGGGACCATGGCTGAGAGGGACCATGGCTGAGAGGGACCATGGCTGAGAGGGACCATGGCTGAGGGGGACCATGGTTGAGAGGGACCATGGCTGAGAGGGACCATGGCTGAGAGGGACCATGGCTGAGAGGGACCATGGCTCAGAGGGACCATGGCTGAGAGGGACCATGGCTGAGAGGGACCATGGCTGAGGGGGACCATGGTTGAGAGGGACCATGGCTCAGAGGGACCATGGCTGAGAGGGACCATGGCTGAGAGGGACCACGGCTCAGAGGGACCACGGCTGAGAGGGACCATGGCTGAGAGGGACCACGGCTGAGAGGGACCATGGCTGAGAGGGACCATGGCTGAGAGGGACCATGGCTGAGAGGGACCATGGCTAAGAGGGACTATGGCTGAGAGGGACCATGGCTGAGAGGGACCATGGCTGAGAGGGACCATGGCTGAGAGAGACCATGGCTGAGAGGGACCATGGCTGAGAGGGACCATGGCTGAGAGAAACCATGGCTGAGAGGGACCACGGCTCAGAGGGACCATGGCTGAGAGGGACCATGGCTGAGAGGGACCACGGCTGAGAGGGACCATGGCTGAGAGGGACCATGGCTGAGAGGGACCATGGCTGAGAGGGACCATGGCTAAGAGGGACCATGGCTGAGAGGGACCATGGCTGAGAGGGACCATGGCTGAGAGAAACCATGGCTGAGAGGGACCATGGCTGAGAGGGACCATGGCTGAGAGGGACCATGGCTGAGAGGGACCATGGCTGAGAGGGACCATGGCTGAGAGGGACCATGGCTGAGAGGGACCATGGCTGAGAGGGACCATGGCTCAGAGGGACCATGGCTGAGAGGGACCATGGCTGAGAGGGACCATGGCTGAGAGGGACCATGGCTGAGAGGTACCATGGCTGAGAGGGACCATGGCTGAGAGGGACCATGGCTGAGAGGGACCATGGCTGAGAGGGACCATGGCTGAGAGGGACCATGGCTGAGAGGGACCATGGCTGAGAGGGACCATGGCTGAGAGGGACCATGGCTGAGAGGCACCATGGCTGAGAGGGACCATGGCTGAGAGGGACCATGGCTGAGAGGGACCATGGCTGAGAGGGACCATGGCTGAGAAGGACCATGGCTGAGAGGGACCATGGCTGCGAGGGACCATGGCTGAGAGGGACCATGGCTCAGAGGGACCATGGCTGAGAGGGACCATGGCTCAGAGGGACCATGGCTGAGAGGGACCATGGCTGAGAGGGACCATGGCTGAGAGGGACCACGGCTGAGAGGGACCATGGCTCACAGGGACCATGGCTGCGAGGGACCATGGCTGAGAGGGACCATGGCTGAGAAGGACCATGGCTGAGAGGGACCATGGCTGAGAGGGACCATGGCTGAGAGGGACCATGGCTGAGAGGGACCATGGCTGAGAGGGACCATGGCTGAGAGGGACCATGGCTGAGAGGGACCATGGCTGCGAGGGACCATGGCTGAGAGGGACCATGGCTGAGAGGGACCATGGCTGAGAGGGACCATGGCTGAGAGGGACCATGGCTGAGAGGGACCATGGCTGAGAGGGACCATGGCTGAGAGGGACCATGGCTCAGAGGGACCATGGCTGAGAGGGACCATGGCTGAGAGGGACCACGGCTGAGAGGGACCACGGCTGAGAGGGACCATGGCTCACAGGGACCATGGCTGCGAGGGACCATGGCTGAGAGGGACCATGGCTGAGAAGGACCGTGGCTGAGAGGGACCATGGCTGAGAGGGACCATGGCTGAGAGGGACCATGGCTGAGAGGGACCATGGCTGAGAGGGACCATGGCTGAGAGGGACCATGGCTGAGAGGGACCATGGCTGCGAGGGACCATGGCTGAGAGGGACCATGGCTAAGAGGGACCATGGCTGAGAGGGACCATGGCTGAGAGGGACCATGGCTGAGAGGGACCATGGCTGAGAGGGACCATGGCTCAGAGGGACCATGGCTGAGAGGGACCATGGCTGAGAGGGACCATGGCTGAGAGGGACCATGGCTGAGAGGGACCATGGCTGAGAGGGACCATGGCTGAGAGGGACCATGGCTGAGAGGGACCATGGCTGAGAGGGACCATGGCTGAGAGGGACCATGGCTGAGAGGGACCATGGCTGAGAGGGACCATGGCTGAGAGGGACCACGGCTGAGAGGGACCATGGCTGAGAGGGACCATGGCTGAGAGGGACCATGGCTGAGAGGGACCATGGCTGAGAGGCACCATGGCTGAGAGGGACCATGGCTGAGAGGGACCATGGCTGAGAGGGACCATGGCTGCGAGGGACCATGGCTGAGAGGGACCATGGCTCACAGGGACCATGGCTGAGAGGGACCATGGCTGAGAAGGACCGTGGCTGAGAGGGGCCATGGCTGAGAGGGACCATGGCTGAGAGGGACCATGGCTGAGAGGGACCATGGCTGAGAGGGACCATGGCTGAGAGGGACCATGGCTGAGAGGGACCATGGCTGAGAGGGACCATGGCTGAGAAGGACCATGGCTGAGAGGGACCATGGCTGCGAGGGACCATGGCTGAGAGGGACCATGGCTGAGAGGGACCATGGCTGAGAGGGACCATGGCTGCGAGGGACCATGGCTGAGAGGGACCATGGCTAAGAGGGACCATGGCTGAGAGGGACCATGGCTGAGAGGGACCATGGCTGAGAGGGACCATGGCTGAGAGGGACCATGGCTGAGAGGGACCATGGCTGAGAGGGACCATGGCTGAGAGGGACCATGGCTGAGAAGGACCGTGGCTGAGAGGGACCATGGCTGAGAGGGACCATGGCTCACAGGGACCATGGCTGAGAGGGACCATGGCTGAGAAGGACCGTGGCTGAGAGGGACCATGGCTGAGAGGGACCATGGCTGAGAGGGACCATGGCTGAGAGGGACCATGGCTGAGAGGGACCATGGCTGAGAGGGACCATGGCTGAGAGGGACCATGGCTGCGAGGGACCATGGCTGAGAGGGACCATGGCTAAGAGGGACCATGGCTGAGAGGGACCATGGCTGAGAGGGACCATGGCTGAGAGGGACCATGGCTGAGAGGGACCATGGCTCAGAGGGACCATGGCTGAGAGGGACCATGGCTGAGAGGGACCATGGCTGAGAGGGACCATGGCTGAGAGGGACCATGGCTGAGAGGGACCATGGCTGAGAGGGACCATGGCTGAGAGGGACCATGGCTGAGAGGGACCATGGCTGAGAGGGACCATGGCTGAGAGGGACCACGGCTGAGAGGGACCATGGCTGAGAGGGACCATGGCTGAGAGGGACCATGGCTCAGAGGGACCATGGCTCAGAGGGACCATGGCTGAGAGGGACCATGGCTGAGAGGGACCATGGCTGAGAGGGACCATGGCTGAGAGGGACCATGGCTCAGAGGGACCATGGCTCAGAGGGACCATGGCTGAGAGGGACCATGGCTGAGAGGGACCATGGCTGAGAGGGACCATGGCTGAGAGGGACCATGGCTGAGAGGGACCATGGCTGAGAGGGACCATGGCTGAGAGGGACCATGGCTCACAGGGACCATGGCTGAGAGGGACCATGGCTGAGAGGGACCATGGCTGAGAGGGACCATGGCTGAGAGGGACCATGGCTGAGAAGGACCATGGCTGAGAGGGACCATGGCTGAGAGGGACCATGGCTGAGAGGGACCACGGCAGAAAAGGTGCCATGGTATGTCTATTGAGACTCTTGTAGTTGCCGATCCTGCACGGGGCATCATACCACTACCCATTGCAAATCAATGCCTCCCTTCAATTCTGCACATGCGAAAATCTCGGACACACTTAATTCGCTAAGCTACCACTTCTTTCCTTCCGGTGCCCTTCTTTGTTATGTGTTCCCATGCGGTTCACTTGGGGCTGCACAATGAAGTGTCTTTGTGCTTTGCCACATTGCGCATCTTGTTGTCTCCAAATTCTTTTGCTCTGTTCGTGCCCTGGTCCCTGTGCCTTTACACTTTGCCGGAGTAAATTGTGGGGATGACACAGCACTAATGGGCAGAAATGTGCTTGCTGTGAGACAATCACAACGAGCACAGGAGGCAAAAACTCCACAGCACAAAAAAAAAAAAGACAGAGCCCCAACAATAGGGTTGTCACAAAACCTGAACCACCGGGTGCAGCCGCAGTGCACTGACGATGTCTTTACTCAGATAGTGGGGCCCACAATCATTGTTAGTCACAGGTCCGGCGACACATGCGTGGAGAATGCCCTGCTCTCCCCGACCCATTTGTTGACGAGAGATTGGGGGACAAGATGCAGCCTGTGGTATCTGGTTAGTGGTGTTCCGAGGTGTTTCCACCATCACGCTTAAGCAAAACCGAACCAGCGAGGCAATGTTAATTTGTCCATCCAAATCAGAGGACGTCAAAATCAGTGCCTTTTGTCCAAGGTTATGCACCATTGAAGTGAGAACAACTCTAATGTTGGGCGAGAAGGAATCTATCCATCTATCCCACAAAGGAAAATCAGGCAGGAGGCTGCGGCAGGCTGGGTGCTGTGGGTGTATGCCTTTCATTAAGAGGGTAGGGCAGTCACGGAAAGACAAACGGTATTCACACCAATCGGCCACATAGTCATGTGTGGGCTCCCATTTCATTTTGATCTGGTAAATAGCATCAAGCAAACACTCGACGAAACAGAGAATGGGCCGTACAACTAGATGGGGTTGGGGGGGGGGGGGGCGCACCACCGCTACATACACGTTGTCGACATGTCGAGCAAGCAGAATGATGGGCTCCGAAGGGGGTTTGATGCAGGGTCAGGCAATGGATCCTCGGGGAGGGCACCATGTAGGCACGTAGTGTCAACAAGCATTACGACGCGGCTGTCGAGTGTCGCAAAGGAATGAAAAAACATGCCTTGGCGCCGCTGCCACGACGTGGCCAAATCTGCCCTGTGGGTATCCATCCCACAGGCCCAACGCTTGTAGCTGCAGCCTGAGGTCCTGTATCCAGACTTACCCAAAAAGTTCGTTCTCTGAGAGATGGGAAGGCGGGGGGCTCCCCTGTGTTGTGGTGACAGCCCCAAAAGGTTGAACACAAGGCCCTGCTTGGCAGTGTTGGGGCCACCAAACGGGCCCAGTGGGAGCTTTGTGCATGAGATTTGCACCGTTGGCAAGCCACAGTCAAGGCCAAACAATAAAACCAGGGCTGTGATGATCATCTCGGCCATATGTTGGAGGTTTTCTACTGGGAAGGTGCAGCTGGTTCTCAAAACAAGAGATGGGCAGTCACTGCCCCTACCCTTATTAGGTCCATTGGTTGTGTGTTGGGTCAGTAGGTATGATTCAGGCACTAATCCCCTTGTGGCACTCGCAACAGGTTGCCTGCAGATGATCGAGATCACGATGTGCCACGAGGCTGGAGCAAACGCTTTTTGGTGGGCGGTCACTGGAAGTCACGGGTTCTACTGATGCCCCCAAAAGTACACAGAAGGCCTTGCTTGGCAGTGCTTGGGTGGGACCAGTGGGAGCTATATGTGCAATCTTAGGCACACACAAACAAAAAACCCAGGGCTGTGAGGGTTCTCGCCGCCGTATACTGGTGCTACCACATTTAATTTCTTTATGATTACACAGTCCACCAAGGAAAAGCCAGCAAATGAGATGTGACATTGAGCCGATTCGGGCTGGAGTGAATGTTTGGTTGAAAAGAGGGCAAAAGACGTCACGCCGGCACATGCGACGCCATTTTGCTCATCCGCATGCGCCTTCAGCTTGGATCTTGAGCCTTGAAGGCTCATTCGGGGCACAAGACCGCTCTGAACCCGTCTTGTGCCTCGCTTCCGCTTTCTCTCCTTTCCTCCGTCATTGAAGGGAGTAGTCAGGTTGCCACGGCTTGTCCAACCTTGTGCAATGGTTCTAATGGACCAAACCTTGGGATGTTGGCATTACCAGTTCCACACAATGTTTTGCACATCTTGGGCCCTCGCCTCGGCAAACACCTTCCCTCCAACGTTCGCCATAGTGGCCAACGCTCCCAGCCGAGATCAAGCCAATTGAGACATTACAAGAATTCTTGGCTAACCCTTTGGGACATCACGAGACTTTGCATTATGGGATGGTTGGAGCCATTTGGGACATTACGATCCTTTTGGCCCGGACGTCAACCAACTGTTTTGTCAAAGATAAAAACATTTTTCCATCGCGCCCGGTTTCTCTGTCCCCCTGTGTCCGGGTGGTGGTTTTTTGGGGGGAGGGTATTTTTCTTCGTGGCGCCCAATTTTTCTCTCCTTCCCCGCCCCCATTAGTAGACTTGTCCCAAGACGTCAGAATATGTGTTGGGACATTACGAGGGCCATTTGGGACATTACCGAGACTTTTTTCTGGGACTTCTTTATTGTTGTCGTGGTGTTGCTTATGTCGTCAAGACGACCAAGCAAACCTCGAATGCATTTTTGAAGAGTAGTTGCTTGATCCAAAATCTCATGTATGGGAGCCATGGTTTCGTCGCGTAATACTGTTAGCTAATACACTGCCACTTTAGATTTAGGAAAAAAGATGTAAAATTTAAATGTAAAATTTCAAGTCGAGTGACATACCGACTTACTGACAATTGAATTGGGGCTTAGTGCATGCAACTCTTTTTGTAATGACCAAACACCACCACCCCAAGTGCATTGTGTGGCATATACCCCTCTCAAAGAGCAAAGCAAAGAGCAACCGCACCCACTGAGGCCTTGGGCAAGCTTCTCCTAGGTCGTGGGACACACCCAGGGCTGACTCTAACAAATAGGAATACTCCTATTAATGGAAACTCCGATGGTAGCCAATTTCTATCGATTTTTAAGGAGTTATGATGAGCCAACATCTGTGTCTGCGAATAACACAAAGCACATCGGCGGATGTGAAAAGTTTGGGGAATTTTTGATTTTTACACAGCCTTATAATCTTGCCTTCTTTCCATTCAATGCTCTGTGTTCCCCCCCAACTTGCATACCTCTTGACTCCTTTAGGTTGGGTTGCTCACACAAGATATGCATTTTGAAGAGGGAGATGGGGAGCCACGTAGTCATGGTTTTTTGTTTAGGTTTTGTTTAGGTTGGATCAAACTTTTCATCTTGGTGTGTCGCAATTTAAGAGCCCAAAACTATTTTGTGCCACAACATTTCAAGATCAATCGGATCATTTGGTCGCTTGTCATGCAGCCGGTGGATGCTCTCATTGGAGCGTACCATGCATCCGCTGTCGTATTTGCCTTTCCAATCACACCTGCAGGCACTTCAAGATGCGATATCTCATAAATCGGGGTGCTCCCCTGCCCCCGTTTGGCGCGCCGGGGGGGGGGGGGGGCTTGCTCGTTGCTCAAGACCATAGATTCGTTTGGTCGCAGGGAAATACCCATTTCATGTTTGGCCCCCCCGGAAGTGCCCCCTCCAACTCCCTCCTACTTAGTTGCCCTTGCCCATGCTGCAGGGCAACCCTACCCTCGGTCAAGCACAAGACAATGCAAGGTAGGTAGGTAGGTAGGTGCACTCGGTCGTGGAGAGGCGCCCCATGGTTCCCCCTGGCGTCGCCCCTGTGACGAAAAGGAAGAGGCTCCGCGCGTGAAGAGGGGAGGCGGCTTACTTCCCGCTAGACCTGACTGTTGGCCCCCAACAAAGCGGCCCCGGGCAACGCCGGGAGGGCTGATCGCCGCCAGCGTGACATGCTTGTCTCGCCGGGAGGGTGTGCCCCCGTGCTTGCGCACGTCCCCTCCTTTGGGCGGAACCCTAGGGGTTCACCGGACTTCCTGGTGTATCCCGTTCCCAAGGCATGCATGCACATTCTTGGTACTAGGGTTCCGAGGCGCTTGGGTGTCGCACGCTCCGCCTCGAATCCCAAAGCAGCGCAGGCCTTAGGATGCAGCCTTACCCCCGGTCTCCGGATCTCGTTTGGCCGGGTCACCTGCATGGCACGGGCTGCCTCAGTGCCCGGGCTGTGGGCACTGGGTTTCCTACTGTAGTGTGGCGTTTGTGTTTGGGTCCGGTTGGCGGTTGGGTGTGGGTTTTGTTAACCCCGCCAGTCCTGGCTGGGGTCTTGGGTGGGTGTGTTTGGGCACGGTTTGTGGTGTTGTCCCTCTAGTGTCGGCTGTTTGTGGTGTTCGTGGTTGGGCTTCGGTTTCGGCCTGCTTTTGGGACGTGTGTGGTTTCGTGGGCGCCCCGCTTGCCCCCCGCCGTTTCCGGTTCCGGCGTGCGGTGTGGGCGTGTGTGCTGGGCCCGGGTCTCGGCTGTGCCCAGCCCTTCTTGGCTGGGTTGTCGGGGTGTGTTTTTTGCGCTTTGGTTTTTTCTTTTTTTTTTTTTCCCGGGCTTTGTGGTCCTTGTCCCTCCATTCCCTTTCTTTCGGGCTGGGCTGGTGGCTCTCTTTTTTTTTTTTTCCCTTTCGGTGTCCCTTTTCCCCGTGGGCCGCTGTTACTGGCTTGGTGTTGCCGGTTTTGGGTGGGTGGTCCCCCTGTGCCTCTGTGGGGGTCCTGTCTTCGGTGCCTTCTGGGGGGGGGGTTTGGCCGCCTGTGGTGGTGTTGGCGGGCGGTTTGGCGGCTGTGGGCTGTTTTCGTGCCTTTTCCCCCTCCCCCCTCCTTTTTTTTTTGGGGAGGGGGGGGCTTGCCTGTTCCTCCCTCTGCCTTCCCTGGGCTGGCGCACGCACTGGCCTGCATTCAGTGTTGTCTTCCGGGCTGCTGTCTTCAGTTGCGTTCTGTGTGGCCGCGTTCCGGCCCCATGGGTCGGGTGGGCTATGTACACGGTGGGCTCGGCGCCCCTTCTTGCCGGGTTAGGTTCTGGCTCTGCCGGCTGGGCGGCTGCGCCAGGCGGCTGCTTGTGGTTTTGGGTTAGGGGGCTGGGGTTGTTCGTGTCCTTTCCCCTCTGCGGTGCCGGCTGTAATCTTCTGGGTGGTCCGCCACCGTTGTCGCCAGGCGCGCTGTGGCCCCATGTGTGGCCTGTGGTGCTGGTGTGTGGCGTGCTGGCGCGGCGCCCTCCAGGGTGTGCGGTGGCCGGCTTCGGTTAGTCCCTCAGGTTAGGGTCAGTTGTGTCGTACTGTGCCGCTCTGTGCCGCGTCCCGTCGCGTCGTGCTGTGGCGCGTTGCACTGTGGCGCGCTGTGGTGCGGTGTGCCGTGGTCTCGCGTGGTGCCGCAATGGGTCAGTGGAGGTCAGCCTGGCCTGTGTCGTGGTGCGGAGTGCGGGCGGAGTGTGGCTGGCTGGTGGCTGGGGGGTGCGGTTAGGTGTGGGTGGCTCGCTGGGTCCGTGCTGTGGGGGCTTGGGCGTGCCGCTCGGGCTGGTGGGTCGGGTAGGTCGCTCGCGTGACGGTCCGTGGGGTTGCCCTCCCTGGGGGCCTGTGCCTTGGTCCCGTGTCCTCTGGGGGTTTCGGTCCCTAGTCGTGGGTGCCGCGGCCGTGCCTTCGTCTTCTTCCGGTGCCTGTGAGGTGGCCTTTGCGGTGGCCGGGGTCGTCGCCTGGCGGTGAGGGCGTGGTGGTGCGCCGTGCGGCGGCGTTCCCTGCGGCTTTCTCTGTGGGTGTGGCCCGTTCTCCCCGTGTAGGTGTGCCCTCCATTCTCCGTGTGGTTTCCGGTGGCCGGTGGGCGTGCGCTGGTGTGATCCGCATGGCGTCCGATGTTTGCTTCGGTGGTGTGTGTTGGGGTGTTTGGTGGGGCTGGGGCGGCGCTGGTCCCCCCGTCGTGGTGTGCCCTTCCTAGGTGTGGGTCGTGGTGCCTGCCGTGGTGCCCTTTTCCTCCGTGTCTTGGTCCCCG
The DNA here is from genome assembly GCA_964036045.1 of Eutreptiella sp. 'Long Island Sound 2002'. Taxonomy (NCBI): domain Eukaryota; phylum Euglenozoa; class Euglenophyceae; order Eutreptiales; family Eutreptiaceae; genus Eutreptiella; species Eutreptiella sp. 'Long Island Sound 2002'. Next base: position 34,531,224 of record OZ038382.1, read on the forward strand.
CTCCCGCCCCTTCCTGGTTCTTGGGTGGTTTCCTGCCCCCATGTGGTGTCGCTTTTGGCGTCCTGTCCCTGCGAGTGCCTGCCCTCATTTGGGGCCCTTCCGTGCCCTCTTGCCTGAGTGCTCCTTGGTGCCCCTTGCCCTTCCCTTGCCCTTGTCCTGCCCCTTCCTGGTGTGGTGGTGGCGGGAGGGGCGGGGTGGGGAGGGGGCGCCGGCGGCCCAGGCCTGGGGGTGGGTGGCCTGGAGCCACTGGCGGAGGGCTTGGGGGTTGTAGGGGGGGCGGAGGCCCTGGACCGCATCGCGGAGGAGGGCCTCCCATGCCGCTTGCGGCATGATGGCCTCCGGGGCGGCCTCGTTGGGGTTTGCGGGGGTGCGGGTGCGCACCTCCTCGAAGGTATGCACCATGTGCACCCCTTCGTGCCTTCCTGCTCCTCCGGCCCACTTCACCCAGCGGCGGAGCTCCTGCAGAGCGGGGGGAGACCACCAGGCGAGGTGGGCGGGGGCCCGGGGGGGGGAGGGGTCCGTGCCCGTGGTCGTGGTGCGGCGGGGGGAGGACGTGGACCTGCGGTGGTGGCGGGGGTGGCGGTGTCTGGGGGAGGGGGAGCGGCGGCGGCGGGGGCTGGGGGTGGAGGACGGGTACGGGCGGAGGGGGGGGCGGGAGGGGGAGGTGGACATGGGGCGGCGGTGGCGCGCTCGGTGGCGTCCGGGGGAGCGGGAGTGGTGGTGGCGGGGGCCGGGGATGGTGGATGGGTACGGGTGGCGGGGGGAACGGGGAGCCCGGCGGGGTGTGTGGGGGGAGGGGGAGGTGGACGTGGGGCAGCAGTGGCGTGCCTGGCTGCGTCGGGGGGAGCGGGAGTGGTGGTTGCGGGGGCTGGGGGTGGGGGTCTTGTTTGGCCGGTGGGGGGAGGGGGAGGCGGACATGGGGCGGCGGTGGCGCTCGTGGTGGTGCCCGGGGGAGCGGGAGCGACGGGAGCGGGGTCCCGGGGGGTCGGGGTGGCACCTGGGGTAGCGGGAGCGGCGCGAGTGGGTGGTTGAGGCGCGGTGGGAGTGTGGGCGCCGTGGGCGAGTGTGCCGTGCGGGGGGGGAGCGGGAGCGCCACCGTTTGCGGGACCGGGCCTCATCGCTCGAGTCGGGCCAGTCCGGAGACGTTGGCGGCCCCCCGGGGGTCTCGCGCGGTGCCGCCTGGTACTGGGGGGGGGGGGGGGGGAGGTCCCCCGTCGTCCATGGATCCGCCACGTAGGGGTGTGGTGGCGGCAGTGGCTGGAGGTACGGGTCGAGTGGCTGTCCTTGGCGGGGTTGGGCCCGGGGGGCCCCTTCGGCCATCGGATGGTGGCCGGGGGGGTACGGATACGGTTCCTGGTACGGGGGTGGTGGCTGGTACGGGGGGGGTGGCCCCTGGCGGTAGGTGGGGTATGCGGGTGGAGCGCTCGGTGGCTGCCATCCCGTCCGCTGGTGCTGTTCGTGCACGGGGGGTTGTGGCCCGGTGGGGTAGGGCGGTGGGCAGTGGTAGTGCTGGGGGTGGTGTTGGTAGTGGTGGTGGTGGGGCCGCTGGTGGTGGTGGTGTGGGTAATGGTGGGGTTGGTGTTGCGGGTATGGCCCATGGACCCCTTGTGGGTTTTCCGGCCCCCCTTGTGGGGGTGGGGGGTTGGGCATCGTGGGCAGTCCCCGGGGCTGCACTATGTGGTGGGCAGGGGGGAAGGGTTGGGGGCCGGGCTTGATGGTGACGGTGCTCGAGGGGTCCCACGTCCCTGGGTCGGTTTGGCTGGCGGTGGTGGTGGTTTGTGGGGGATCGATGACGGGGCGCTTGGTGACTGGGATGCGGACGAGGGCTTGGACGGGGTCGTGCTGGGTGGCCGTCTCTGCGGTGGTGGTGGGTGCCGGCGGGAGGGGGGCGCGGGTTGCGGTGGGTGGGGGGTCCTGGCTTGGGCGAGGGTCTGGGCGGGGGTGGTGTCGGGTGGGTTTGTGTCGTTGCGTCTGTGGTGTTGTGTGTGCTCGCGTAGGCGCCGGCTTGGGTTTGGGGTCGGGTTTGGGGTTGGGGTCCGGTTCCAGGTTGAGGAGTACCTCTGTCCTAAGGTGTGAGGGCGCCGATGTCGGGTCGGGGGTCGTCCCGGTGCGTTGCCGGGGTGCCTGAGTCGCCTGTGCGGGGGTTGGGGGGTCGGTGCGTGCGGCTGCGGCTTTGGCTTTCGCCGTGGCCTTGAGGATGAGGGCGGCGGGGAGGGGGGGGTCGGAGGATGAGGTGGAGGAGGCTGAGGATGAGGAGGAGGTGGTGGACGCGGGTTGGGCTGTGATGCGGGCGGGCTTGTGGGCGGCGGCTTCTGCTGCGGCCACGGCGGGGAGGATGGAGGGCATGTCCTCGGGCTGTAGGTTGGGGGCGGGCGGCTGGGGGGGCCCGGTCGTGACCTGGCGGCCCGGCGGGCCGATCTGGTCGGCAGCGGCGGGGGAGGGAGGCGCGGGGCTGTGGCCTTCTCCTTCTGGGCTCGGCTGGGCCCGGGTCCTGCAATGTGCGAGGTCGTGTGGGTTGGCGTCCGCGGGGGGGAACAGTTCGCGTGGGCTGCATTCAGGGGCCGGGGGGGGTGGGCCTGGGTCCTCTGGGGTGTGTGTGGGGGGCGTGGGCGGGCCACTGGGTGGGGTGGGCGTGCCGCGGGGCGCGGGGCTCCCCTCGGCGGGTGTGTGTGGGTTGTCGAGTGTGGGGGGCGGTGAAGGGTGTCCGGCGGGTGGGTGTGTGGCGGGCGTGTGCTGGTGTTCGGGTGGGTGGGGGAGGCCCGTGTCGCGGGGCCCGGGGGTGCGCGCGATGGTGGGCGTGTACGGGTCTCCGGTTGAGCAGCGAAAGGGGGGGGGGCATGGGCGGGGATTGTGCGGCGGGGTGTGCTGTGTCGGTGTATGTGTCCGCTTGCCGCGCGCTTGCGTGGGCAGTTGTAGGCCGGGCGGTTTGGAGGAGAAGCTTGCCGTCTTCTGCTGCCGCGGCAAGGATTTCGCAGACGAGCTTTCGTATCTGGTGGACCTCTTGGTCAGTGGTGGGAAGGGGGTATGCTAGCTTTGGGCTAAGACCCGCGCGGTTGAGGACCCTGTGGATGGCGTGGTACCCGCAGGTGAGGGACTGCTGCGGTCTGGGGGGGGGTTTGGTCGTGTGTCCGGGCCTGCCTCGACTTGCGTGTGGGCGGTGGGGATGGCCCAAACCCAGGGCACGGTCGTCGTGGGTGGCCAGCGGCGCTGGATCCAGTGGGTTAGGCAGAGCATGGCCAATCCCAGGTGGTAGCCCGCCTTCCCTGAGGTAATTTGGGCCAGGGCGCGGGCTGGGGGCTTATCCCCTGGCTGGAGGACACCCCTGAGGACCCTGTGCTGGGTGGTGGGGTCCCCCACTGCCCCTGGTGGGGCGGTCTCCGGGACGAACATGGTGTCTGTCCCCTGGATGAGCCATTATGGGCCGGGGGACGTAGCCGTTGCGGCTATCACGTAGTAGTGGCCGCGCTCGAGGACTGTAACCGAGACCTCCGGCGGGGGGTGGTCACTGTCTGTAGGTGGGGGGGGGAGGTTGTCGTCTGGGGTGCGGAGGCCGGCGGCGCGGAGGGTGGTGTCGCGGTTGGGCGCGGTGTGTTCCCACTGCTCCGGGCGGTTCGGGTCCGCTGGGTGGTCCGTCTCCGCTGGGGCCCGTCGTAGGCGTACGGTCCCTTGACGCGTGACGTTGATGCCGGTGTCGTGCGTCAGGGCCTGGCCCCACTCGATGGGGGGGATCCAGTGAAGCGGTACCCAGAACCCCATGGCTAGGTTACGGCATACAACCGGTCTCCGGTCCACTAACCCCACCCTCCTGCATTGCCTTATCCTGACCCTGGCGTGGTTTGGCGCTCTGTCCAGAGCGTGTTTACACGCCTATTTACCCAGATTATTGCTTGTCTTTCTGCCCTCCAGGATATGTGCATCTGTATGTTAAGTGTCATCAGCCCATCGCTGAGGGATGGACTGTTTTTCACCGCGAATCGGGATACAGAGGCGCCTTGAGTCGCCGTATACATGTTCATACATCCTGGTCCAGCCTGGACCAGTACCGGAATACAGATTCTACTGTTTGAGTGCTTGTGATACCGTGTTGCCCTATTCGCTGTGTATGTGGAGATCCTGATGGCGCCAGGCGGGAAGCCCAGTTGCCTGACTACACTCCCAGCGGTCCGCCACTGTCAGTCCCAGTGTGAGCCTACCGATTCGCAGACGCACTTGCATTCGGATGGCGGCCTCCGGTGCTCCTGACCTCGGTCAGTCTGCCTGGGAAACTGGTGGTTTGAGGAGTCGACGCCTCCGCCCACACTGCATGAGGACTCCCTCATGTATGGCCTTCGTGGCAGTAGGGCGAGGGAAAAGACGGCCTTGATGCCCGATCCCTTCAGGAGGAGTTCCCTTAAGATCTGGGGTTCTTAAGGAGTTCGACTATGGCACTCTGGACTCGCGTCGTATGGATATGGACATGGTGCGCCCGAGGAAGGACCCGTGGGGACTCTCCCCAGTCGGCGGGCCTTGGGAAGCTTGGGGTAGCCTGATGGATCTTTGTGGTCGCTCTCGACTTGTGGGACCTATGTTGGCCGTGTATGCCACTGCCACTGTGGTGGTGACCGTAGCAGCCGGCACCCGGTGCGCCTGGTATGGGTTAACGGGTCCTTTGGATGCCGAACAATCGCCGCCAGGCCCCGGGACTTGATACTTGATACTATACATGTGCTACGAGCTTATACAGCATCATACCTATCTTACTGTGACTTACTGAAGTGAGGATGTGACACCCCCCCCCTTCAGGAAGTGGTCCTGGGTACCCGCTGCCATGCATGGGTGTTATCGAGCCCCCCCCAGGGTTTGCTCTAAGGAGGGGGGTGAAGCGGTACCCAGAACCCCATGGCTAGGTTACGGCATACAACCGGTCTCCGGTCCACTAACCCCATGTACGGAAGGGAAGACGCCCGTTGACGCTCTGTTCCGTGCCGTAAAGCCCCGCATCGGCAACCGATGCACCGCCAGCGGAGATTTGTATATCAGAATGTCAGGAATCAACAGGGTTTTATTTTCATAATGTTTCCGTCAATTTTTACGCTTCCGTTCTGATATTCACTGTTTTGACTGCTGGCGGTTGGATCGCGACTTTACCGTAACCGCCAGTTTAACTGTTTATAATGGAAATTTTAACGCAATCCGTCACGAAGGCTCCAAAGTCGCCAGGAACTGCATGGATGCTTCCGCAATTTTCATAATTAATACTCGCAACCTTAATCCGAATTTTTCAGGATGTCGAAATCGGATTTTCGACTTCGACATCCCCGCACTTGATTTGACCTCTTTCGAGTGGACCTACGTGCTTCCCTATGCACGAATCAACTTTCCTTTTCTCTTGCCCTCCATTTGTCTTAAAGATATGGGCAAAACAAAGTTGATTCGTGAGGCCACTTGTGAAGGTCATATCTCGTGTTGTATGCGAGGAATGACAATAAGGAAACGTGGGATGTATTCACAATACTCCCGACGTAATTTAGGAAGCATCATATGCCTTGCGTTTCCACACGTGCGCGCTGGTGTAATGGATCATGGTCAAGAGGGTAGAGTTTGCGTTATAACTCTTTGGCCATGACATTGCGTGCGTTAAGATAACTTTCGAGTGTAGCGCGCAAGTGTTGGTGTTGCATAGGAACTCTCCTTGAGTTCCTATGAGCGATTGACACAAAGTTATGCCCTTGGAGGGGCATGACATATCGTGGTGGGAGCTGCCTTTTGGGGCAATATGTGGTATGTGCCATGTGTTGTGTTGCGTGCCCATTTGGCGGGTCCATTGCTCCAAGACAAGCCCGCCAATGGACCTCATATTGTGCAAGCCCCTTCTCCATACTCCCTACGATCAATTGCAAGCCTAACCTTCGTGAAGGGAAGCTTGTGTGGTGAACCCGAAGCGATGCGTTGGGAGCAGAGTGTGTGTTTTGCAATTTTCCATATTTTCATGTGCCCACTTGGGAAGTAGCGCTCGTAACCTTTCAAGGCGCCCCAAGTGGAGCACATATGTGGGATCGAAGGTCATTGGTGTCAAGTCATTGTGTTTAGAAGGATTAAGTGATTGCACGATCCAAGCCGAAGATATTATAATATAATTGTGCACCGTTCAATGCACTTTTGTGTGTCTTTGTGCCAATTTTGCCGTTTTTGGCTCGTCATGATGTCAAGTGGCAACCGTATATCTCAACGTTGCGCTCAATTGACATCATGACCCAAGTATGTTATGAGGGTACATACTTCGGTGCCCAACATATCTTAGACCCGGCGAATAACTCCTCTTAGGCTTGGCATACCGTGGCCGCCATGTTGGCGATTTGGGACTATCCCAAATCATGGGCTCACTTGGCGACCCTGCCATTCCCAAAACCGGAGGAGTTGGGCGACGCCCAAAAGATATGTTGGACACACATGACTTGATACCAATCCTATGGCACACTCCGGTCCGAGTCGGGCATGTGCCTCATTTGCCCTAACCATGAGTGTGCGCATTTTTGGCCATTTTGAGCAATTTTCCACTTTTGCTGCCCGCCGTGCACTATGTTCTAACCCTCGTGCACGCCGGACGCATGGACCAATGGACCATACATGACATGGGTGTTATGGGTAATGGTCCCCATGGTCCACACACCACGTGGGCGAAGCGGAGCCACCTTCGTTAAGGTGCTAGCCCAAAGTGAGTGTGGGCAATTTTGCAATCTTGGCATTTGTGGACCCAATTGGGATCGTCACCACGCCGAGTGGCATGGAGATCTTTGAGAGCCAAGTGCATGGGAGTCTTCGTTGGACTCCCGGTGGATCGCGTATGGAGTAACGGATCCGATCTCCAAGCCGGCGTGGAGATATACTATTGGGAGCACCCCGAATTTTGGTTCATTTCGAGCAGCCAAAATGACCCCATTTTGGGACCCCAATTTCCCCCTTCCGTGTGGTCAATTGGCGGCCCCATTTCTCTATGCCCACATGGAGCCCGGACCTAAATCCAAGTTGTACACTCAGATAGAAGTCCTAGGTCCTGCCTCCTACCCTGTGAGCCAATGACCTTACCTTGGCCGAGCGAGCCGCGCGTGGGAATGACGCCAATTTTGGTGAATTTGGCATCATGACCCCACTTGACTCATCCGTGTTGCCCTGATGCCGGGACCTCAAAGGGAACCAGGTTGGGTGAGGGCTCCAGGGAGTTCGTACTCGAAGGGCATAGGGTCAGTTGCCTCGTCCCTACCTCTGGCGGGTCCTGACGAGGGGTCAATTTTGGAGATTTTTGAGTTAATTTCAGTTTGGGCTGAAACAGCCCATTTTCAGCTACCAACTCCTGGGTGATAATGGCGGGGCCATATCTCTGGCTCAGAGAGGAGTTGGGACCTGCCGTTAAGGGAGCATAGGGAGCCACTGTCGGTTGGCCTTGGAGCCCCTTGGTTCCCAGGGACTCGCCTGTGGCTGGGCGGGACACCTCCTTCATTGGTAGGGTTTCAGGGTCCGGACTGAGCAGGGCATGGGTTGAGTTTGAGCCCCCGCCCCCATCAGCCACTGAGAGGGTCGGACCTGGGATTGGGATACGAGTTGGGACTGAGTGTCTATGGTCCTGTGATGCCCTTACCCCAGTCCAGTCTTAACCCCATGTGTACAAATTCTGATGTGTTGTTGTATATACTTTTGTTCCCTCTTTGCAGACTGGCAAGGATTCTGAAACGCTTTGTCACATGACATGAGCGCATTGATGCCCCTGTGAGCGTAGTGCTTTGCCTGCCTGCTCACTTGCGCGTGTCCCGCAGCGTCCCGTGGCCGGCCCTCCACGGGAACGCGTCAAAAGCGTTTCACCGCCGCGGGGTTACCCAGCCCTCGCGTGCCACTCGGGGCCACCAACCCCGAGCAGCGCGGCGCAGCCGCTCGCCGCCTGCAGCTCGCAGCGCAGCGCAGCAGCCCGCAGCGCAGCGCAGCAACTCGCAGCGCCGCCCAGCGACAGCGCCGAGTTCGTCACGGAGCCCGCAGCGCCGTCCAGTGCATCGCCCTGACCGCGCAGCGACCGTGAAAGAGGTGCACAGACCAGGACTCCTGCATCAGCCCCATCGGCCGACCCGGAGTCCCATCGGCCGACCAGCAAGGCCGCGTCAACCACCTCCACAACCACCGGCTGACCAGCACCAGCCGCACATCCAATCCAGTGCTGCAGCACCCGCCTCAACAACCACAACCAGCTCGTTGAGTTGAACGAGTGCACATCAAGGACCTCAAGACCAACTACGCCCCCGCTGCCATGGTGAATTGGCAAGAAGCGGGTAGGAGGTGGCCGCAGCCCCACCCCCATGTGGCGCGCCTGCTGCGCGGATTGCTGTGGGACCAGCAGTACCGCTACAGCAATCCCCAGTGCGAAGGCGGCATGCCCGGGAGCTTCGAGCTCCGCGAGGACATGGGGGAGGACCGCCTGCGGGCAGTGGAGGATTGGCTGCGGGCGGAAGGGTACGAGTACCGCTTCCGCCGCAAGCGCTGGAGGACGTGGACCCGGCCGGACAGGCCCGGCGAAGGGCTGCGCCCCGACGGGATCGAGGAGGACGAGGACCCCAACGCCTACCCGTCGGGCGCCTCGATCAACGTCTCCCTGTGGGACGTGATCGAGAAGAACTTCCCGGAACCGGGGAGCGAGCGCAGGCTGCAGGGCAGCAGCAGCGCGTCTCCGGGGAAGGAGAAGCGGTCCGCCGGGGACAGGAAGCAGGACCGGAGGTGGCGGGAGTACCAGGAGTCCCTGGCCGCCGAAGCCGCCCAAGGGGCCAAGGGCGGAACCCCAGCCCCCAGTCCCCAACGGCCCTATGGCGGTCACCACCCCGGCTCCACCACCCTTGGCGACTACATCCGAGTCGCCAGGCAGACCAAGGCCAAGCCCCGTCCGCTGCTCCTGAAGCCCCAGCAGGCATCAGCAGGCCCCAGCAGCGACGTGGAGTCGGCCCACCGCGGGAGGATGCCGGCCGACCAGGCCAGCTCCAGCAGCAGCGCCGCTCCCGCCCAACGGGACGTGGCGCGCGCCTGTGAGCGCGTCTGTGGGGCGCCCTGCAACCTTCGGGTTGCCCGGCAACGGGCCGCGCAGCAGAACGCTGCCGTGGAGGGCGCCGTCGGCATCGCCCATGAGGAGGCCACCGAGTGGGGCAGAGGCATGGACTACCACGCCTCGAAAGTGGCAGCCATCGCGGCCGGTCTCACGGCTGCGGCCGCCCACGAGGCAGTGGCTGCCCGGATCAGGGCAACCGACGAGGAAGCCCGCCGGACGCAGGAGGCCATTGCCTGCAAGGAGGCCGAGGTGAAGGCGCTGGAAGAGGCGCTTGCCCAAGAGAGGGCAAAGAAGGAGGCGGAGGAAAGGGCCCACGCCGAAGCAACGGCTAAGGCCCAGGAGGACGCCGCCAAGAAGGAAGACATCGAGGCCGCGCGACGGAAGGTCGCTGAGGAGAAGGCCAAGACGGAGGCGGAGCTGGCAGCGTTGGAAGCGCAGAAGGCGCGGCTGCAGCAGGCCCGGGAAGCCGAGGCGGCTCGTGCTCGGGAGGAAGCCGAAGCGCGAGCTGCCGCAGCCACCGCCGCCGCAATGGAGGAGGCAGAGGCCAAACTCCACCGCGAGACTCCCCCGGGAGGATCACGAGTGGAGACCCTTCGAAAGCTTTTCGAAGGGGACGCCTCCTCCAGGATGACGCTGGATGAGGCGGACACGGGCAGCAGTGGGAGCAGTGGCACCACCGCCCGTCGACGGAGGAAGGGCAAGGGGAAGACCCCCGAGAGGCCTCGGAGGCCAGCGGGTGGGCACCCCCACGACAGTGACCCCTTCTTCACCGCCAGTGACGGGGATGAACGAGGCCGCCGACATCGCCAAGTGGTGGCTTGGACGGGCGGAGGCGGCGGAGACGTCCCCATGGAACCGGAAGGTGAGGATGAGGATCTCCCTCCTCCCTACCGGAGCTCGGAGCCTTCCGAGACCGAGACGCCCAGGTGGGGCGACATGGGCGAGGATGACGACATGGACTTCGGCATCACGAAGATACGCCCATCCTCGGACCCACCGAGGCGACCCGGCGGAGACCCACCGGGACCCCCTGGCGGAGGACCATCAGGACCCCCTGGAGGACGCCCACCGAGTGGACCCCCTGGAGGCGGACCACCGGGCGGGGGAGGACCCCCTGGACCGGGCGGACCTGGCGGAGGCCCTCCTGGAGGACCCCCTGGGGACCCTGACGACCCACCAGGGAACGGCGACCCGGATACCACCTGGTGGTGGATTGTCTACCTCCGCAGGAGAGTCCAGTTGCTCGAACTGGAGGTAGACACGGGCAAGGGCGAGATGGCTCGCATCTCCACAGTCGCCGCGCGCGCGCAGAAGGAGCTGAACATCGCCAGGGCCGAGACCAAGTCGCTGACCAACGTCGTCAGCGGCCTGCAAGAGAGGCTGGATGCGCTGGAAGCCCGTGGGAGCGTCGGCAGCGACCACCCACCCCTGGAGTCTGGCTCGTCGGACGACGGCTGGGGACCCGGACCAGGTCCAGGCAGACCCCACGCCCCCGGCGGAGCCCCCAGGAGTCGCCCCAGCGCCAGTGCCCCCTCTCTCACCGCCCCCTCTCACCACAGCGCGGGCCGCCGCAACGAGCGCGTGCCGCCCGGCAGTGGCAGTGAGGAATGGCGCGATGAGTGGCTCAGCGCGGACTACCACAACCGCCGTGCTCCACCGCGGACGCCTGTACGCCCCCGACGCCCGGCACCAGCCCCGGGGCCACTCCCAATGGCTGGAGGACGTTATGGTGGACTTAGGGACGAGGTCCCCAGAGGAGACGTGGAGTGGGATGTCGGCGAAGGTGAGGACCTGGACCTGGACCTGGAGGAGTTCGACATCAGCCCGCCGCGTGGTGTACGACGGGAGGCCGCTGAACTCAGCCGCCGGCGCCGTGATGAGGATGCGTACATGGAAAGAGTACGGCGTGAACACTTTGGTTCAGCGTACGTGGAGGAACCACGGCGTAGCCACAGGGATTCCATGGAGGAGATGGACGTGGCGGCCGTGGGAGTCCGTGGGCGAGGCCGATGGGAACCTCGGTCGACCTGACGGCCATCATTCATGGTCTCTAAGGCCGCGGATGCCGCCGTGTGGGAAGACGTGAAGGACATCAAGCCCCCCATGTACGATGGCAACCCCCTCAACCTCGACCGCTTCCTGGAGAAGCTGGACGATTGGGGGCTCACCGTCACTGAAGACCTGCCTCCCGCGGATGCGGAGAGATATGTCTTCAAACGGTTCAGGTACCGCCTGCCGGAAGTGCTCGGCGAGCTATACTTCGTGGCGACCAAGGAGGGGAGAATCAAGACCCTCAAGGAAGCCAAGAAGTGGCTCAACGAGCAGGAGCGGGTGGACGCTCCGCAGGTGGCTGCCAAGCGCTGGAAGTCCATCAAGCTTGAGCATGATGGACGGGAGATCCGCCTACGAGATTGGCGAGACTTCCGAGGGAAATACACCCTCTTCCGCCGCAACGTGGAGGATTGGAACGAGGGTGATGAGCAGGCTCGCCTGCTCTCCATGCTGCCGGAGGCATGGATCAAGAGGGTCACCAAGGAGGAATCCAAGCGGGCCAAGTCCAACCACACGGTCAAGATGATGCTCCCCAAAGAGTATCATACGAACGTGGTGGCTTGGGCGAAGAAGCACGTGGCCCGGGATGTCAAACGGCACTCCCTGCGGAACGCACTCCTCATCACCGTCTCGGGCGATCGCGAGAAGACCGCGATGTGGCGCCTTGACGAGTGTGAGTTGAGCGGCCAGACCCTCCGTCTGCAGCCCATCCCGGCGCGGATGAGCTGCGACGAGATCCTGGAGTGGGTTGGCGAGGAAGTACTCAAGGAGTACCGAAACCTCCACCACACCCGCGGGTTGAGGCCCGGCGACCGCGACTTCAACTACGTTGGCGAGGGACCCGGCGGGGAAGCTGCCATGGACCCAGCGGGAGCCGGCGGCGATGAGACTCTCGTCGACGATGACGACGACGATGAGCCCGCCGAGGTGGCCATCTGTGCCTTCGTGGCCAAGAACCTGAGCGCGGGGAGCAAGCCGGGAAACTGGAAGCCCCTGCAGCAGGGTTGGAGGAAGCAGGAGAAGAGGGACCCTCGCCGCATTGGCGACCCTCCGCTGTCCTTTGGGGAGTTCGTACGAGCTCACCCTCAGGGCTGTTTCGTGTGTTATGGGAGGAAGCGAGGCTTCAACCATGACCACCGAACATGCCCCGTCCACAAGGCCGACAGGGAGGCTTACAAGAAGGCGCACGGGTCGAAGAAGCGTGCGCCCGCGGGTATCCGGGAAGCCAAAATGGAGGTCGACAAGGACGAGCTGGCCAAGCTGATGTCGTCGGTGGGGACCGAGTTGGCCAAGGAGATCCAGGAGATCAAGAGGAACTGGGTCCCCAGGTCGGACAACAAGAACAAGGAGAACAACCAGAATGACCAGAACAAGGACAAGGACAAGAACAAGGGTAAGAAAGGGGGAAGGAAGAAGGGCATCAATGAAGTTGATGCGGAGGAGAACACCCCTTCATCCACAACCGACGCCCCCTAGCGGAGCCCCTGCAGCCAAGGGCCCCAGCTAGGGCGGTCGCAGGATGGTGACGTGGGAAGCGCCGAACCATCCCAGTCGGGAGTCGATAAGCACGAGGGGACTGCCGCGGGCGGAAGGCCCGGTCCGGCGCCCAGTCGCGGAGGCGGGGTGAGGGCAAGTGAAGGCACGAACCCTTGCACCCGGCCGTCCTTCGCGACCAAGAATGTGTTTGATGTACTACAGGATCTTTCCGAGAGTATCGGAGGATCACCCGGACCGCAGCTGGATGCTGCAGATGGGCAGCCTGAGCCCATTGTCCACGACCTGCACCAGTCGCTTGTGGAGCTTCTGGAACGGCCGGAGATCCTGAGTTTGCACGCCGTGCGCCGTGTCGGTCGCGAGCGGCAGTTGCACCTTAAGGTCCGTGCCCTATGCGGGGAAGTGGAAAAGGTTTTCGACGTGTTGGTCGACACGGGAGCTCAAGTCAGCTTGGTGAAGGCTGGCCTACTTCCACCAGAGTGTCTGACCGACAGTCGGAAGCCTGTCAGGCTGAAGGTGGCGAACGGCCAGTACATGGTGGGAGGCACGAAGGAAGCGGCCATTGGGCTGCAGTTCGTGAACCATCGTGAGCTGAGCCGCCCAGACCTCGGCAAGGAAATCCTCCTGCACGGTCGCTTCTACGAGGCCGGGATGGACTGGGACATGATCGTCGGTTACGACTTCATGATGGAGACGGACTCCGGCGTCCTCCCGGCCCAGGCCTCCATGACCCTGTACCAGGACGACCAGCTCTCGTGGCTTTCGTCACCTGAGCACCATGTGGAATGCCAATGGATCCACCCCGAACGCAATCAGCTCGAGGTGGCCGCCCTGGACACTGAGCCCACTGGGCCAGCAAACCAGGAGTACGGCGTAAGGCCGTAAGTGGCGAACCGAGTGGTCGCGGACCTGGGAGCGTCGGATCTGGCCCTGGATGTGTTCTCTTCAGGAACCTCCGCCCATCTTCGGGTATGTGAGAAGTACTGGAGCGCACAGGACTCTGCGTGGAAGAAGCACTGGGGTCCGCATCAGGGCTTGATGTGGATCCATTGCCCTCGATGGGACATTCCAAGAGCGATAGCGAAGATTCGCAAGGACCGCTCCAAGGCAGTGCTGGTTGTTCCTATGGGATGCACCGAGGAGGAGAGTACCCGACATTGGGTAGCCTCATTGACCAACATGACCTTAAACAAGGTCGTCCTACCGGCTGGAGAGAGTGTCTATCAGGACGCTAAGGGACAGCCCATGCCACCCCAGAGATGGCCAACGGAATTCCACTATGTGGATGGGGGCCTTGATCAGGCCGACACCACGGACTTCGTGTGTGTCAACCGCATCATAGCGGAGCCTTGGAGGCAATGCTTTGCGGTTCCCCCTGTTGACATCGAAGAATCCGAATCGGAAGAGCCCCTCACTGAAGAGGAGTGGGATCTGGTTCAGGGGTATATGGATCAGCCCTTTCACGACTGGGGAAACCAGCGTGAGGGCAAGGGCCAGGACAGAGCCTGGTGGGAAGTGGACTCGATCGTCTCTGGTTCCTATGACGGGAACACCTTCGTGCAGAGGGTGCTGGACCACCTATCCAGCCAGGACGAGCCAATCGGGGGTAACCCACCCACCTACGGCGATCTATTCCGAGGCAAGACCAGAGATGGCCCTTTGGGCTACCTGGGAAGACCACCTGAGCCGAAAGCGAGCGGGGTCGCTACCCCTCAAGTAAGCTCCGTGGTTCAAGTGCCCGGAAAAGCCAAGGCGGAGTCCGATGACTGCCCCAAGATCCAGGCATTGAGGGCCAGGCTGAAGCAGAAGTATGGTGACACCTTCTTCAGCGGAAAGCCTGTGTTTCCCCCACCGGTGCGTGGACCGTATGGCGAGGCCAAGATACGGCTGAAGCAGGACCCCCGTGTGTATCGGCACCGGGAGTTTGCCCTGAGGGGCGAGTGAAAGAGGCCATGGAGAAGATCCTCCGTGACTTCATCCAGAGAGGCTGGCTCGAGCCGTGCCACTCCGAATGGGCCTCTCCGTGCTTCGTCGTCCCCAAGAAGGTTGCCGGTGAGTGGCGGCTCGTGGTCGACTACCGCGGCCTGAACGCCCAAACGCAGCACGACAGCTATACGCTGCCCCTCATTGAGGACATGCTGCAAAAACAACACCGGCGGAGGATCTTCACGGTGATTGACCTGAAACATGGTTATCATCAGATGCCTCTCGCCGAGGAGTCCCGTGCCTGCACAGCCATGAGCACCCCACTTGGACCTCTCCAGTGGAAGGTGATGCCCATGGGCGTTACCAACGGCAATGCAGCCTTTCAGCGGATGCTGGAGAACCTGCTTGAGCCGGTGCGTGACTGTGCGGACCCCTTCGTGGACGACGTCATCATCGCGTCCGGGGACCCCAGCATGAGCTACGAGGAGCTCCTGGAGGCACATGAGAGGGACGTCACTCGAGTTCTGGACCTTCTGGTTCGGCACAAACTCACGGGCAGCAGTGACAAGGCCACCATTGCGGTAAGCGAGGTGGTCTTCGCTGGCCACGTAGTCGGGAACGGGCAGCGAAAGCCCATACCTGGCAAGGTGGCTGCGATTGAGCACTGGGAAAAGCCCAAGACGGTCTCTGAGCTACGGGCGTATCTGGGGTTCTGCAATTACTACTCGGGGTATATCAAAATGTATGCCGAGTATGCAGCCCCCATGACGACCATGCTCAAGGGCAACCGAGAGGAGACCAAGAAGGGGTCCAAGAAGGCTCTGGTCTGGACAGCTGAGTCCGACCGTGCCTTTGAGGGGATGAAGCAGGCGCTGCTATCCGCAGTGGGTCTGCACCTCGTGGATCCCGACCGAGGGTTCGTCCTGCGCACCGACGCTTCCGACTACGCCATTGGCGCTGTGTTGGAGCAAGTGCTTGACGACGGGAGGCACGTGCCCGTGGCCTTCTGGAGCCGAGTCCTGGCGGAAGGCCAGAGACGGACGTGGACGCCCCGTGAAAAGGAGGCGTATGCCATCGTCATGGCTCTCAGGAAATGGGCTGGGTACATAGCCCTCCATCCCGTCACCGTCTGCACCGACCATCAGAGTCTGCAGTCGTGGCACAAGGAGCACGTGGACACCCCCTCAGGTCCCGCCTCCCGACGGGCAAGATGGCATGAGACCTTGGCCAAGTTCGACCTTACGGTTGTTTTTATTCCTGGAAAGGATAACACCGTGGCGGACTGTCTCAGTAGGTGGGCCTATCCCGCCAGCAAGGGCATGCAGGATATCTCTGCCCATGGCGATGAGGCTGAGACCGCTGAAGCCAAGAGGATCATTGAAATGGAGCGCCTGATGGAGGAGGAGGGTGCTAAATGCTTCGTCGTCATGGCTGCAGATGCCCCCCTCGCGTCGAGGGTGAGCAGAGCGGTCAGAGTACTCGCCCCTGATGGAGCTGAGCCCGACAAGCACCTCTTCCCTGAGTCTTGCCTCCAGGACGACTGGACCGACGACTACGCCAAGTCTGAGGCCTTTGCGGCCGAGTATAGGGCTGTGACCGACCCTGATGACGGGCAGAAGTGGCCAAAGGGGCTGACTGAGGAAGACGGCAAGCTCTACCGGAATGGTAAGCTGCTAGTACCAGAGTCCCGGGTGCTCGAGCTGTGTGAAGCTTGGCACCACCACATGCTGCACCCAGGGGTCAAGAAGCAAGCTCTTGACATGCAGCGTCGGTTCGAGATCGACCATATCGTTCTCTACACCGCCATCAAGAAGGTCAGGAAGGGTTGCTCGGTCTGCCAGGCCTGCAATCCCGACAACCGGAACGTCAAGGGGGAACCCCAATGGACCCCGGTTCCTGACCAGCCCATGGAGAGCGTGGCCATGGACGTCTTCTCCATGCCCGAAGTGCACATTGGCAAGGAGACCTTTGACTGTGTGGTTCTCTGTGTGGACCGCCACAGCGGCTACGTTGTAGCCGTTCCGGCACGCAAAAAGGGGTTGCTTGCCAAGGAAGTGGCAGTCATGATGATTCGTCATTGGCTGACCGTCTTTGACATCCCCCGCACCATTTGCAGTGACCGGGGGCCCCAGTTTACTGGTGGCTGGTTCAAGGCTATGTGTTCCCTCATGGGAATACGTCATGCCAAAAGCGTCGCCTATCTCAGCCGGTCCAACGGCCGTGCTGAAGTGGCTGGACGGCAGCTGTTCGAGAAGCTGCGCAAGATCCACATCACCAATCCACGGCGGAACTGGTTTGAGGAGATGTGGCCTGCTCTGAAGGCCCATCATGACACCCCCACTCCGGGCGGTTTGTCCCCTCACCAGATTCTGTTCGGCAGGGATCCCCTGGGTAGGGGACTTCCCTTGTCTGGTGATGGCATGGCTATGGATGCCAAGGAATTCTTCGCGCGGCAAGAGCAAACGGCGCGGGACATCCGCCAGCAGCTCGAGAAGGAGCATGCTGAGCGTCAGAAGTCCGCCCCAAGCTCGACAGCGCAGAAGTTCAGGGTGGGAGACCCGGTGTGGGTGATCAGACCCCGCCCTATGGGCACCCACCGCACCAAGACCTGGTTCACACCCGGCGAGGTGGTCCGCAGGATTGGTGAGGACACCTACCGCATCAAGGTGGGTCACGGACAGTTCCGGGAGCGCCACGAGAGTCGACTCCGTGTGCGGGAACCCGACCTCCGTGGCCAACATGTGTCCCTGAGCTATGCCGCGCATGAGGCTGACTCGGATGATGACTATGCTGAGCAGGACGACTATACTGTCGAGAAGATCCTGGCTCAGCGTCCGAAAGCCTCGGCACCCGGAGGTCTGGAGTTCAAGGTTCGTTGGCGAGGCTATGGGCCGTCCCACGATACCTGGGAACCCGTCTCCTCGTTCGTGCCGCGGGTCAATACTCCCTTCATGGAGTACATCCGCAAGCACAAGACCAGGATCCACGTTTCGGACTTGGCAGCACTCACCCGGGCGATTGCAGCCAGGGGTGCCTGATCAGCGCCCCGAGCTCTCCCCTGATGCGTTTTGAGCTCTTGTGAGGCCGACGGATCGTCCCTTACTTGCTTGCTCTCTTTCATCTTCCGGTGACCTGCCATCAGAGTGGCCATATACCCCCCCCTGCTGTATCCAGAGGAGGATGGCCCCTCTCTTCTTCTATTCGTCACTCAGCCCCCCTGCTGAATCCTTGGGAAACCAGGTAGGGCGACTGACCTTCATATTTTTGAGCTCTTGGGGCCTTGAAGCCCATACGACGTTGCGCAACGGATGCCGCTGTCATCGGCATTGCGATTTTTGAGTGTGTGGTCTGGTTCCATGGCATTTGCGGAATCCAGACCGGTCGACGTGTGTCTGCAGACTATATATGGCCTGAACTCAGGCGTTTTCCCGTCCACCCTCCTGCATTGCCTTATCCTGACCGTGGCGTGGTTTGGCGCTCTGTCCAGGGTTAGGTTACGGCATACAACCGGTCTCCGGTCCACTAACCCCATGTACGGAAGGGAAGACGCCCGTTGACGCTCTGTTCCGTGCCGTAAAGCCCCGCATCGGCAACCGATGCACCGCCAGCGGAGATTTGTATATCAGAATGTCAGGAATCAACAGGGTTTTATTTTCATAATGTTTCCGTCAATTTTTACGCTTCCGTTCTGATATTCACTGTTTTGACTGCTGGCGGTTGGATCGCGACTTTACCGTAACCGCCAGTTTAACTGTTTATAATGGAAATTTTAACGCAATCCGTCACGAAGGCTCCAAAGTCGCCAGGAACTGCATGGATGCTTCCGCAATTTTCATAATTAATACTCGCAACCTTAATCCGAATTTTTCAGGATGTCGAAATCGGATTTTCGACTTCGACATCCCCGCACTTGATTTGACCTCTTTCGAGTGGACCTACGTGCTTCCCTATGCACGAATCAACTTTCCTTTTCTCTTGCCCTCCATTTGTCTTAAAGATATGGGCAAAACAAAGTTGATTCGTGAGGCCACTTGTGAAGGTCATATCTCGTGTTGTATGCGAGGAATGACAATAAGGAAACGTGGGATGTATTCACAATACTCCCGACGTAATTTAGGAAGCATCATATGCCTTGCGTTTCCACACGTGCGCGCTGGTGTAATGGATCATGGTCAAGAGGGTAGAGTTTGCGTTATAACTCTTTGGCCATGACATTGCGTGCGTTAAGATAACTTTCGAGTGTAGCGCGCAAGTGTTGGTGTTGCATAGGAACTCTCCTTGAGTTCCTATGAGCGATTGACACAAAGTTATGCCCTTGGAGGGGCATGACATATCGTGGTGGGAGCTGCCTTTTGGGGCAATATGTGGTATGTGCCATGTGTTGTGTTGCGTGCCCATTTGGCGGGTCCATTGCTCCAAGACAAGCCCGCCAATGGACCTCATATTGTGCAAGCCCCTTCTCCATACTCCCTACAATCAATTGCAAGCCTAACCTTCGTGAAGGGAAGCTTGTGTGGTGAACCCGAAGCGATGCGTTGGGAGCAGAGTGTGTGTTTTGCAATTTTCCATATTTTCATGTGCCCACTTGGGAAGTAGCGCTCGTAACCTTTCAAGGCGCCCCAAGTGGAGCACATATGTGGGATCGAAGGTCATTGGTGTCAAGTCATTGTGTTTAGAAGGATTAAGTGATTGCACGATCCAAGCCGAAGATATTATAATATAATTGTGCACCGTTCAATGCACTTTTGTGTGTCTTTGTGCCAATTTTGCCGTTTTTGGCTCGTCATGATGTCAAGTGGCAACCGTATATCTCAACGTTGCGCTCAATTGACATCATGACCCAAGTATGTTATGAGGGTACATACTTCGGTGCCCAACATATCTTGGACCCGGCGAATAACTCCTCTTAGGCTTGGCATACCGTGGCCGCCATGTTGGCGATTTGGGACTATCCCAAATCATGGGCTCACTTGGCGACCCTGCCATTCCCAAAACCGGAGGAGTTGGGCGACGCCCAAAAGATATGTTGGACACACATGACTTGATACCAATGCTATGGCACACTCCGGTCCGAGTCGGGCATGTGCCTCATTTGCCCTAACCATGAGTGTGCGCATTTTTGGCCATTTTGAGCAATTTTCCACTTTTGCTGCCCGCCGTGCACTATGTTCTAACCCTCGTGCACGCCGGACGCATGGACCAATGGACCATACATGACATGGGTGTTATGGGTAATGGTCCCCATGGTCCACACACCACGTGGGCGAAGCGGAGCCACCTTCGTTAAGGTGCTAGCCCAAAGTGAGTGTGGGCAATTTTGCAATTTTGGCATTTGTGGACCCAATTGGGATCGTCACCACGCCGAGTGGCATGGAGATCTTTGAGAGCCAAGGGCATGGGAGTCTTCGTTGGACTCCCGGTGGATCGCGTATGGAGTAACGGATCCGATCTTCAAGCCGGCGTGGAGATATACTATTGGGAGCACCCCGAATTTTGGTTCATTTCGAGCAGCCAAAATGACCCCATTTTGGGACCCCAATTTCCCCCTTCCGTGTGGTCAATTGGCGGCCCCATTTCTCTATGCCCACAGGGAGCCCGGACCTAAATTCAAGTTGTACACTCAGATAGAAGTCCTAGGTCCTGCCTCCTACCCTGTGAGCCAATGGCCTTACCTTGGCCGAGCGAGCCGCGCGTGGGAATGACGCCAATTTTGGTGAATTTGGCATCATGACCCCACTTGACTCATCCTTGTTGCCCTGATGCCGGGACCTCAAAGGGAACCAGGTTGGGTGAGGGCTCCAGGGAGTTCGTACTCGAAGGGCATAGGGTCAGTTGCCTCGTCCCTACCTCTGCCGGGTCCTGACGAGGGGTCAATTTTGGAGATTTTTGAGTTAATTTCAGTTTGGGCTGAAACAGCCCATTTTCAGCTACCAACTCCTGGGTGATAATGGCGGGACCATATCTCTGGCTCAGAGAGGAGTTGGGACCTGCCGTTAAGGGAGCATAGGGAGCCACTGTCGGTTGGCCTTGAAGCCCCTTGGTTCCCAGGGACTCGCCTGTGGCTGGGCGGGACACCTCCTCCATTGGCAGGGTTTCAGGGTCCGGACTGAGCAGGGCATGGGTTGAGTTTGAGCCCCCGCCCCCATCAGCCACTGAGAGGGTCGGACCTGGGATTGGGATATGAGTTGGGACTGAGTGTCTATGGTCCTGTGATGCCCTTACCCCAGTCCAGTCTTAACCCCATGTGTACATATCCTGATGTGTTGTTGTATATACTTTTGTTCCCTCTTTGCAGAGTGGCAAGGATTCTGAAACGCTTTGTCACATGACATGAGCGCATTGATGCCCCTGTGAGCGTAGTGCTTTGCCTGCCTGCTCACTTGCGCGTGTCCCGCAGCGTCCCGTGGCCGGCCCCCCACGGGAACGCGTCACCAGATGTGCTGGCCCCGGGTGTGTTTGCGGGCTCGCCAGAGCACGAGGTCTACGATGGTCTCGTGGAGGCCGCTGCCTGGGGTGGTCAGGTCCCGGAGGGCTTTGACGGTGAGCTTGGTCCAGTCCTCTTGTAGGCGGTACCAGCCCAGGGGGGTGGTCGGGGCCCTGTCTTGGAGGGTTGCTCGGAGGAGGTCGGGGTCGCGGATGGTGGCCGGTGTGAGGGGGGGGTGCCCCGGGTCCGGGGGGGATGGGCTGGATGGGCTGCCGGGGTCTTGCGCGTCTACGTCGATGGATGGTTGGCCCTGGTTGGGCTCGGCCGGACTGGGCGGTGCCGGGTGGCTTCTTGGGTGTGAGACGGGTCTCGGGGCGCTGTGGTGGTGCCTTGGAGACCTGTGGATGGAGACGGGGGGCGCGTGCGGGGCGCGGAGCGGGTTAGTGGACGTCTGGGTCATGCACGGCATGGTAATGGATGAGACGCTGCCTTTGTTCCCTGGCGGTGGGGTCGGTGAGTTGCTCCGCGTGTGTTAGTAGGAGGTGTTTGCGGTGTACCATTTGGACCGCGGCTCTGCGGACTGCTTCTAGCTGGAGGTGTGCTGCTGCCTCCATGGGGCTTTCCGTGTGTTTGGTGAGGTGTCGGTGCAGGGCCTGTGTCACTGCCCCTCTCATGGTGGCTTCTTTGATCAGGGGGTCCCGGAAGAGGTGTTCGGTGGCCTGGTGTGCGTGGCTGTGGGTTGGCCATCCTTCGTGTTGCTTATGTCGTCAAGACGACCAAGCAAACCTCGAATGCATTTTTGAAGAGTAGTTGCTTGATCCAAAATCTCATGTATGGGAGCCATGGTTTCGTCGCGTAATACTGTTAGCTAATACACTGCCACTTTAGATTTAGGAAAAAAGATGTAAAATTTAAATGTAAAATTTCAAGTCGAGTGACATACCGACTTACTGACAATTGAATTGGGGCTTAGTGCATGCAACTCTTTTTGTAATGACCAAACACCACCACCCCAAGTGCATTGTGTGGCATATACCCCTCTCAAAGAGCAAAGCAAAGAGCAACCGCACCCACTGAGGCCTTGGGCAAGCTTCTCCTAGGTCGTGAGACACACCCAGGGCTGACTCTAACAAATAGGAATACTCCTATTAATGGAAACTCCGATGGTAGCCAATTTCTATCGATTTTTAAGGAGTTATGATGAGCCAACATCTGTGTCTGCGAATAACACAAAGCACATCGGCAGATGTGAAAAGTTTGGGGAATTTTTGATTTTTACACAGCCTTATAATCTTGCCTTCTTTCCATTCAATGCTCTGTGTTCCCCCCCAACTTGCATACCTCTTGACTCCTTTAGGTTGGGTTGCTCACACAAGATATGCATTTTGAAGAGGGAGATGGGCAGCCACGTAGTCATGGTTTTTTGTTTAGGTTTTGTTTAGGTTGGATCAAACTTTTCATCTTGGTGTGTCGCAATTTAAGAGCCCAAAACTATTTTGTGCCACAACATTTCAAGAACAATCGGATCATTTGGTCGCTTGTCATGCAGCCGGTGGATGCTCTCATTGGAGCGTACCATGCATCCGCTGTCGTATTTGCCTTTCCAATCACACCTGCAGGCACTTCAAGATGCGATATCTCATAAATCGGGGTGCTCCCCTGCCCCCGTTTCGCGCGGGGGGGGGGGGGGGCTTGCTCGTTGCTCAAGACCATAGATTCGTTTGGTCGCAGGGAAATACCCATTTCATGTTTGGCCCCCCCGGAAGTGCCCCCCCCAACTCCCTCCTACTTAGTTGCCCTTGCCCATGCTGCAGGGCAACCCTACCCTCGGTCAAGCACAAGACAATGCAAGTCTGCACGGCACTTATGCCCAACATAGCACATTCAATGACATGGCTTGTTCACAAATCAGAGGTCTCCTGCTTCAGCTACACGAAGGACGGCCTCCACTTGGCCCAACGATTAAGGTCGATCCCTGTCACACACAGGGCTGCACACCGCCACATGGGGTGTTGTAATAAAACCTTGCTTCTTGTCTTCTCTCTTATTATAAAAGTTTGACCAAAGCTGGTTTTATTTTGATTCTTGAAATATGCTGCAAAGTGCCGAACACACAAAACTTCTTAGTTGATCTCACCACAAAACCCTGCTCTCTTGACCAAGCTGCAAAACCTTGCTCTTTTGACCAAGCTGCAAAACTTTGCTCTTCACCGTAAAATGAAATAGTCGCACTGTACTCACAGCAAACCTCACAGAACCATGGCGGCACACGAAGACGAACTGCTTAGTTGAATATTGATCGAGTTGCTGACGAGTTCATTAAATATGCTGAAAGTGCCTGTAATAAATGAGAAGGCACTGCAGCATCACAGACAATAATAAAAACAATAACAGACGCAATATAAAACGGTATTTATCGGCTCTGTTCATTGTCTGTATCATGAACTCACACGCAATCCATGCGTGCGCGCGATCTGTCCTTCTGGCGCCAAAAGGCCGCCGAATATAGCCTCAGCGCTGCAAAGCAGTGCTCTGCTGTCAAATACAACAGCTTTTGGCCTTATGGGCACACTCCCATTACACTCCCCTCCTAAGCTTCTGCACACGACCCTTAGAGGAGTGTGCAGACAAGCTGATAACCCATAAACATGGGTGGGTGACCATACATAAAGGCGCAAAATCAATGCTGCCTCAGGCACCAGGCCAACACCCGTACAGATGAACGTCAAACCGTGGTTGGTATAAGCATATGCTATAGTGCTGTGCGGATGGAGTGGTGTGGAGTGCTTGGTGTATGGTGCTCTGCTGTATGGTGCACAGTGTGCCGTGCAGTGCAAATGCTTTATGCATACACAGAAACCTGTGTTATGTGGGACTCACACAGCAGTGTATACCCACTAAAAACTGCACATATATCGTGGCGCGTACAGTGTAGCGCCCAGGAGGGAATTTATAATAATTGTACAAGGCCAATGGCGCGAAACGGACAGCCTAAGGCATTACAATTAAAATAAAGGCAAAGACGACTATCCATGGCCATATACAAGCACGTAGAAAACAAAATGAAGCGTGCTGCGGCCTTGGTTCACCAAGTCGTTTTGAGATGCCAGTAAATCTACATCAGATCTCCTGACATGTGTGCCAACGGCACATGGCCGCCACCGAGCAGAAAAAAATAAGGCATCTTGCGCCTTGGGACACCAGGACTGCCCACAGAAGTGACAGCTCCAGTGCCACGGAAGCGTACAGGCCTCTGGCGCCTTGAGGCAACGCCACTGCTCACTGTGAGAGCAGCAGCCCTGTCGTGGACGCCCTGCTCTCGCCACTGACCATGGCACTGAACAAAGTGCCCAGCGCCTAACAGGCCCAAGTGGCTTGGCGCATGCAGCGCCTCAGGTAGCAACATGGCGCTTACAGCGCCTTAACCCTTTGAGTGTCGAGCGCCTTTGGCTGGCGCCGCGATGCCGTCCAATATCTCCAGCAAGGACTGTGCTGCCTGACGTCGACGCACTGCTTGTCCAGCACGTCGTCCTCGTTTGCCCTTGGGACTGGACTGCGGCGTAGCATCAGCGCTCCCCAACGATGAATTTGGCGAAGAGCTGCTCCCAGGGGCGCTTGGCGCCACAGCAACGCAAACAGGGGACTGAGGTTCTTCATTTCCGTGAGACTGGACCGCAGGCATGCGCAGCGCTTCCACTGCGCGCCGCAACTGCTCCACAGCATCGTGCACCGCGTTGGAGTCGCTCTGCAGCGCTGACACGTCGCGCTGCACGCTGCGCCACGAGTCCTGGACCTGCCAGAAAGCTGCCGTCGCACACTGTCGCAAAAAGGGCTGCAGCAAGATGACCAAACGCTCCAGCAGCACCATCCGCTCGCTGAACTCTTGCTCTGCAATCTTTTCACGTGCCTCGTGCGGCGTACGTACTCCGGGCAGCCAACTCCAGCTATCATGCACCCAGGCCTGCACCTCACGGCTCAACTCCTCTTGTTTGCCCTCTTTCGCCAACTGCCGTATGGTCTCAACATACCCTGAATTCGTCCCAAACTCGAGCGCAGACTCGTCTTTGTCCATCAGGCAATTTAATGAACTGTAATAAAACCTTGCTTCTTGTCTTCTCTCTTATTATAAAAGTTTGACCAAAGCTGGTTTTATTTTGATTCTTGAAATATGCTGCAAAGTGCCGAACACACAAAACTTCTTAGTTGATCTCACCGCAAAACCCTGCTCTCTTGACCAAGCTGCAAAACCTTGCTCTTTTGACCAAGCTGCAAAACTTTGCTCTTCACCGTAAAATGAAATAGTCGCACTGTACTCACAGCAAACCTCACAGAACCATGGCGGCACACGAAGACGAACTGCTTAGTTGAATATTGATCGAGTTGCTGACGAGTTCATTAAATATGCTGAAAGTGCCTGTAATAAATGAGAAGGCACTGCAGCATCACAGACAATAATAAAAACAATAACAGACGCAATATAAAACGGTATTTATCGGCTCTGTTCATTGTCTGTATCATGAACTCACACGCAATCCATGCGTGCGCGCGATCTGTCCTTCTGGCGCCAAAAGGCCGCCGAATATAGCCTCAGCGCTGCAAAGCAGTGCTCTGCTGTCAAATACAACAGCTTTTGGCCTTATGGGCACACTCCCATTACAGGTGTGCCTTGATGTCCTTGATAGCGCCCTTTAACACCTCGACTTCCTGGGTTTGGGGTTAGGAGTGGGTTGCACATAGGATCACCAACACCGTTGCCTCCTTTTGAGCACTTCCCTCTTTTCTCGGGGCAAAGCAGCGTGTCCCAATTGTATGGCTGTCCAATTCGATATGAGATGCATGAATGGTTTCATTTGTTTGAGGGGTTTTTTGTGGTTTGCACCTTGGGATCACCCTTTCAATATCTTTGCAGACTGTTTTGGGTGTGCCTTCCCCCCCTGTTTCATGCATTCATTCATGAAACCCATTGCTTTTTGCCTTCCTACAACAAAACTTTTCAAGTGTAAGAAGAAAAACAGCCTGTCACCTGACCCCTGGGCACGGACGAGGATTTTGGAATTTACTTGGTTAAAGGGAAAGTGGCATACGAGGAAAATGCATTATTGAAGGTGTTCGCTCAGGATACCGTGAATTTTGGCTATAACGGATTTGAGGCCACCTTTGGTAGTTGACCACGAAGGCGCTATAATTGTTCCGGAACAGTGCGGCGTAACCAAATTATTTAACGGTGAGAGTTGCGCAGCCACGGAGTCATGGTTTTTTGTTTGCAATTTTAATTGGATCAAATTGGATAAAACGGCAGAATTTTCATCTTGGTGTGTCGCATTCTGAGAGCCCAAAACTGTTTTTTGCTGCCACATTTCAAGACGTGGTCGCGTGTCGTGCACCCAGTGTATGCTCTCTTTCGAGCGTACCATGGCATCCACTGTCGTATTTGCCTTCCCAATCATACTTCCAAGCACTTCAAAATGCAATATCTCAGAAATCGGAGTGGTTTTAGTCAATATGAAAACAATTTTCATGAATGGGGTCAAGTCAGGTTAGGTCAGGTCAGGTGACAGGGGTCAAGATGACGTTCGGGAAAGATTTGGAAAGTCCACGGAACGCCAGGTTCATGTATTGTCTTCTGAATACACGTTACATTATATACAAGGGGATATTGACTTCAACACGGTTTTTTGTGTGGGCCACATATTGCTGCAATAAGGCGACAGAGGAGTCCCCATTGGTCCATTGGTGGCTTCTTGCCCGCCCACCAAATGATTCTATGCACGATAAGTAAAGAACGCCGCCTATTCCAGCCTGACACGTTTCTGTTCATTTTGCAGACGGCGGCCCACAAATGGAAACAAGTGTGTCATGAATCCAATTACTTTCCCCAAGCCACACCTCCTGCCGCAGAATTCTCAATTGCTCCCTGATTTTGGAATGAGAGGTCGAACCATCCCAAGATCATCACAGCCTTGGCATGCCATACCATAGCCATGCCAGCCATGCCTTGCCTTGCCTTGGCGAGGCGAGCGAGCGCGCGCGCAAGTGGAGAAGGGATATGGGATCAAAACCCTGCCAAACATGCACTAGGCCCCAATGCCATCAAAAAAACGCCTCTTTGTCTCAAAATTGGGTCTGGTGGTGCTTGCTTTTTTTTGTCC
This sequence comes from Eutreptiella sp. 'Long Island Sound 2002', assembly GCA_964036045.1. Classification (NCBI taxonomy): domain Eukaryota; phylum Euglenozoa; class Euglenophyceae; order Eutreptiales; family Eutreptiaceae; genus Eutreptiella; species Eutreptiella sp. 'Long Island Sound 2002'. The sequence goes on from OZ038382.1 coordinate 34,558,327, forward strand.
CATTGCATTGCCCTGGAGAACACGCACTTTAATCCGAGAAAAAATCCGGGAAAATCCCATCATACAATTTGGGAGTAACCTGCTTTCAGCTGGATGCATCGGATGATTGGGCGCAAACACGCTGTACCAAACCATGCCATATCATGCCAGCCATGCATTGCCTTGCCTTGCCGTGGCGAGGCGAGCAAGCGCGTGCGCGTGTGGAGAAGGGATATGGGATCAAAACGCTCCCAAACATGCACTAGGCCCCAATTCCATTAAAAAACGCCTCTTTTTCTCAAAATCGGGTCAGGTGGTGCTTGCTTTTTTTTTGTACCAAAGCATTTCTGTGGAGAACACGCCCCTGCACCGGGACGCTCCGAGGGACCAACGAACCGTGTCACAGTTTATTGATGTCCTCGATGAGGTACACCCGCCGCCCATCCGACAGTTCCGAAATGCACTGCTCCACGTCCCTCTGCGTCCGTTTGATGTTCGCAATGGTCGCGGCCATCGCCTCCTGCCCTTCCGCAATGGCAGCGTCGAGTTGCTGCTGCTTGTCCGTGAGGGAGTCCAGCGTGGCTTTGCACCGGGCGATCACCTGCAGCCGGTGCCGCAGCGACGCCGCGCAGCGGTCGCGGTAGCTGTGGGAGGACTGCAGCAGAATGTACTTCCGGACGGACTTGGAAGTCAGCGTCTGGATGACTTTCTGCAGAGCATTGTGCATGTCCTCGCGCTCCGGCTCAGGGCACGGGGCCACCGGCGCAACGAAGATGCACGTGTCCCGCTCCTTCAAATGCTGAGCCCCACGCTCCATCAGGAACGCCGCCAGCTCCAACGCGTTATTCAGGAACTCGTTGCGGGTCTCGTCGTGCGTCAGCACAGGGCACTGCAGCAGCGCGGCGGCATCGTCTGCGGGGGGTGAGGCCTCCCACACGGTGCCTTCCCCAACCAGTTCTATCTGCACATCCTCTGCACCCCCAAAGTCAAGTGCCTCGTCCACGGCATCAATGTCCCCCCAGGCGATCTCTGCGGATGGCCCTTGTGGCCCCTCGACCGCGTGGGTGGGCAACGCTTGCACATGTCCCTTGCCACTGAGAACGGGTGTCGGATCTGCGTCCGGCGGCAAATCTAAAGGGGCGTCCAAGTCTCCCCAGTCAATCTCCGGGGATGTCCCTTGTAGTTCCGATGACTGAGAAAGGGTGGGTGCTGCGCACGCTTCGTGCACTGAGAGGTCAGGCTCCTCGAGCCCTTGGAAACGGCGGTATTCACAAACGGTACCATTGCCGTGCCGCACAACGAAATCGAGCGCTGGGAGCACATTTGCCTCGGCGCCAATGCCCGCGGCCTGCAGCCAGGCCTTGTAAAAGGCAACTGCGGGCTGCAGCTTGCTGCAGCATGTCTCGGCCACACCCGTGTACACTTTGGGCAACAGCTCTTGCGCGACACACACCACCTCAGCTTCGATATCAATCCCCTGGATGCCGAGATCGTCGCACTCCTGTCTGAACTGTCTTTTGTGGTCGTCGCTGCTGGCGCAGATTTTTTGAGCCTTGGCTTGCAAATCCTCGATGTTCTGCTTGTTCCGCGATTGCTGCTTCTTGAGCTGGGGGATGTCATAATTGATGTTTTTCATGAGTAATCTGGCAGCATCTTGGACCTTCTGCAATTGGGTCGGATATCGCTTCTTGAAAAACCAAGACCGATTGTTGATTCAATCCTGGACTTTGGTGTAGTGAATATCAATGGCGACCTCTGCCATGGGGATGCTGAAAGACCAGGGCAAATCCTCATCAACCTAAAACCCCATGAGCAAAGACAGGCGGCCGTGCGTGAAGATAGGCAACGATGCAAATGAGCTTGAGCTTGTAGTCACTCAGCCAAGCAGGTGGTATTTGTAACCGGGCGTCGTTTTGTGCTGTGGCCTCATTGCTGCACAGTACGCCCGATGTCCGATACACCTTCACCACCAACACCATCCGTCCCACCATATTACTAACACAATCATGATGCACGCACGGTGCAAGCACAAGTGTTCATGGCAAAGGCAAAGCGCTTGATTCCTGGGCTGGAATGTACAAACTCACACAAATGTATCCCTTGGGCATGACTTTGCTCGATGTGGGCACTGCATGGGAACTGCATGCTTCCACACTGCGTGCATATGTGGTAGAAATCCACCAAATAGGAAGCCCTCCAAAAGCATCAACCACCTGTGCATCGCAAGGTATTTGTCACAACATTGACATGTCATGTCACCAAGTTTGCGAAAGTGTTCTGCACCGTTGTATGACCTCTTGATGGATATCTGTCTACTCATACACCCTTGAGGTTGACATCAATGCTACATGAGCATCGTATTCAACCCACGGTTCACTAATATTGTGCATGAACGATGTGGCTGTGCATGGCCGTTGCATTGTGGATGTACTAGTCTTCATCATAATCAAATCGCTACCGGCAAAAGAACAAGAAAATGCATGCTTCAATTTGATGGACTTTATTTAGTCCTGACACTACATCTGTCACCGCAGCTTTAAGTCTTTATCAGGGCCAAATTGGGCTGAACGCAGTTCGCTGCTACACAGCACGTGACTTGTTTTTGGAAAAAAATCCATTCACGAGCCTGTTGGCCCATTGTCCACCATCACAGTCATACCATGCACCGTGGGGCATGTCGCCCAAATGGGTCAAAAAAGGGCCTGAAAGTGCTGCCCTGGGTCGATGTTTGTGCCGGAGGGCTCGGGGCCGGCAAGACCAGTGGGGCAGGCACGCGAGGAGTCTCCCTGGACGTTGTTATTGGGGGTAGAACCGGATACTCGAACACCAACGGAGGCGAGAGCAGCAACAACTGAAGCAAGGTCCATGCTGATTGTGGTCCGGCAGAAAATCCCAGTCTATGAAGAAAATTGACGCGGATTATTCTATGCACATCTGAGTGTCCATATCTGTCTGAAAAGATTTAAATAAATCCGATTATGTAAAAAAGTTTGGCCGATCTGGCCCGCGAGCGCGCGTCAGCGGCAAATGGCGATTCCAGCTAAATGATCGGAACGCGGCGGATTTACGGGGAATGGACCGCGGAATCAAATCCGGCATATCAGAAATATATAGGAAATATCCTGAGACTGAGCTGCGAGGCGGCGATTCCGCCGAAGCAAAGAAAATGACCAAAATGTAGCCAATCTGGGTTAGATCAGTGAAAATCTGAGCACATGGGGGTTAGCCGCACTTACACTCCCCCTCCAAAAACACACTGGGGTGTGTCGCTACGTCAACGAAGAACGTAGTGCGGGTAAGTCCCAGAAAAAAATAGAAATGTATCCTCGATGGGGCGAAATCTGCTTGATCTGACCTGATTTGGGCTGAATTGGCACTGAATCAGGATGGATGAACCTGAAATGAGACAGAGTGAGAAGTGACGAACAGTCCTCCGTGCAGTAAAACATTCGGTTAAGGGCTAGGAAGCATGTAAACGTATCGAGAATCGATACCAAACCATGCACTGGTTGAGAATGAGGTAGATTATTGGTGGATTGAGTGGGGGAATCAAGAAATGGAGTGACATCTCAGCGCTCTGGCACAGTTTCGCTGTCGCGGGCACGCTACGGTGTCCTCGCCGAACTCTACATCGTGTTACTCCCGCTTTTCTCGTTCTGAACAGTGCAGCATGTGCTTCAGATTTGGCGCATCTGGCGGATGATCACAAGATTCAGCAAGATTGAGAGTCAATTCGAGCAGGGATGAAGGAGATGAAGCAATCACAGAGAGGGAAAACAATTACAAATGTAGTCTACAGACCCTAAGTGAACTGAAAATCATAAGCGTCAACGAAATTGGGCAAAGCCGTCGACAGATCTTCGAGGAATGAGAGGAGATGATAAGGAAATCAACTTAAACTGTCCTACAATGAGGCAAATTCATGAGATGGAGGTGAAATGAAGCGGAATGTCTAGAACTGAAACTACTAACATCTTCGTTTAGACTAAAGTTAATATATATTGTCGTTTATTCAGCTCAATTGTGCTTTCCGGCACGTTGGTTCGCGAGCATCCAACAGATTCCATCAAAATGTGGATCATGTGATGATGCATCATGATGGGACATGCTGGCCCTGGATCCTTGGCATGTAACGCGCCGAAGGTTCGCTGAAGGCGCTTTACTGACAGTATATAACTGAGAGACACCGAAGAGTCCTTTATTTACAGTGGCGGTAGTGTCAATCGACTTGGACAAGGCCAATCTTTCGGTTGAGTCCCACAAGACACTTGGATTCACCATTTGCGACAGTTTCAGGTCGGATTGAGCTCACATTGGCGTGTGCCAAAAATACAACGAAGCTTACGGACTTCAGAAGTTGCTGTTAGAAGTCCCTAGAGCTCCTATGTGAAGGTTGTCTGAACAATTGACGTCTGGGTTTTGCACAACAGTGGCAGAATGATGGACAAACCTGAGGAATTCAAGGCAAATTTGAGGATCCTGGATCTGAATCTGGACTTTGGCTTTCGCATCACGGCAAATGAAGGTAAGATCTGAGTTCCTGGCGTCGCATCTGGTGCAGCCAGTACTACAGGGGGTGCCTGTAGGGGTGAATGTCGCTGGCCAGCGTTTTGATTATGTACATTTGCTTCCATCTGCACGAGTAGCCAAATTCCAAAGATGCACAGACCAACAGAGACAAGATTACCCCGAATCTGCCTGAATTAAGCCTGAGTTTGGTTTTTTCTGAACACGGCAGCACACTCCGTCAGCGTATCTACGCCTTGTCTGCCGAAGGGAGACCAAAGAAAAGTTGATTGACGTCAAATTATCAAACATTTGCAGTTCTCCACATCATGACATAATCAGGAAAAATGAACAGTGGATTGAGCAGAATGTGGTTCTTTCAAGTCGAATTCGGCCAAGCACGAATACATGTGACCACCAACCTGTCTGGTCGGGCCCTCGTACGGCTTGGGCGCTGCAAATCAGCGGCCGAACTTGAAGCTTGGTCCTCATTTGGCTCCTGGGCTGGCCTGACCACAGGAGGGGGGATCGACGGATCAGCCCTGGAATGTGACGGATGAGGGCCGTAAAAGGCTGGATCTCGATTCGCCACAGGTCTTTTTCCGTCGCTCTCCACTTGTCTGTCTGGTTTCGACAAACAGTCTGTCAGGAGTACGCCAATTTCGGGGTGCTTCTTCAGGAAGTCAATGAACCCCTTGGTGTACCCATGGACAAAAGAATGGGCTGGTTCCCAGTTGTTGTGACTGGAATCAAAGCCCCTCCACTCACACAGAAATTCCCATTCGCCCTTGGCGTCACGTCTTGCTTCAACAATCCTCTTAAGTTCGTACTTCCCCCCTTCGATGACCCGATCAGACAAATGTTTCGCAGTCCAAAAAAGGGGTTTAACCCGATCCTTGGGGGAGGGGATCTCTCTCTTGAGGCGATCGCCCGAAACGTCAATTTCCCTGCTGACATCCACACGAATCCTCCACCTGTTCTCACCAAGACGCGCTGTAACAGCGAATGGCCCCTCCCACAAGGGAAGAAGCTTATCATCTCCGTCCAGGGTGGTTTCGGATTTTCGAAGCCAAACTCGATCATCGACTTCAAAATTGTGGGGGTTTTTTCGACCTTGATTCTGAACCCAAAGCCAGTCAGCTTGATGCTTTTCGATTAATTTCGACACAGTTTTATCTGCTCGTTGGACGTCGTCCAAAAACAACGAAGCATCTTTACAGGGGCGAGGATTAGTCAACGGCATGTTCCACCAACACTTCTTTCGTCCAAAGACAATTTCATTTGGAGAAAGGCCATGATACAAAGGCGTGTTGTGGTAACGGCGAAGCATGGCGAAAAGAATCTCGAGCCAATGGAAATCCTTTTCACTCGCGAGCTCCTTACGGAGCATATTTATAAGTGAGCGGCCGGCTCTTTCGCCAGGCAGCGCTCGATGCGAGTGGATTTCACATCGGAGGTGGTGGATTCCAAGGCGAGCACATAGTTCCCTCCACCATTCGGAGGTGTACTCTTTGCCTGAGTCCGTTACCACCTCGGATGGGACGTCCCAACCTCCCATCCAGGTCTGCGCGCACCATTTGGCGGCAGCCTTGCCAGTCATCGACTCGATGTTGCAAGGCAACACCTGCATGTAGCCAGAATGACGGCACTGAATAAGGAGCACACCATTGACTTTTTTATTCGTCCAATGGCACTCTTCGTCATCGAGTTCACCGAGATAGAAAAAATCACTGGTGACTCTGTTAAAGAGGCGCTCCGGAATAGGATGAGGCCTCAGATGGCCGTGCTTCTTCGCGCTGGGGGGCGTCGAGACAGCACATTGGGCACATCCGGCGGCTACTTTCATGCAGTGAGTATATAGCCGTGAGCCAAACAACCTATGTTTAATCATCGACCACAGTCGACGGCCATGTGCGTGGGGGGACTCCCATTTGTGCCACCAGTTTAACACTCGGGGGGCTAGGGCGTCTGGCACACACAATTTACCCTCCATCCACAGCTTCCCCCCATCCAACGAGTACTCAGAAAAAATCCCATCCTTGTGAGCATCTTTGGATTTGAGATTTCCAAAGACCTCTTTAAACATGGGATCCTGCAGGTAATCGGACGTCCAGTCACGGATGATCAGGGAATCTTTTGGCAGGGGTGGAGTTTTGGCCGGATCTCGACGCTTAATGCCCTGGATCAACCGAAATCGACTTACTCGTCGGGTATAGTCAAACCGTTTCACACTCCCTGAGGAGGGATCGGTGACTTTTTCCACGACTTTCAGTGTTTTGGTGCAGATCTCATGAGCATGCGCCGGATCTGAGATGGCCGTGATGTCATGGCACGGTAATGCGTGCTGTTTAACAGCGCATTGCATGCATGCACGTCGAATGAGTTTCTTTTCTTCCTGATCCCATTCGATTATGACATGGCGGTCCTGCTCCGTACCATGGATGTTGGTACTTTGCAGCCCCTCTGAAGCGGGGTAAGCCCATCGGCTCAGAGCATCCGCTACCGTGTTATGTTTACCAGGCAAATACGACACATGGAGGTCAAACAGACTGAGAAATTCGTGCCATCTGGCCCGTCGACCAGCTGGGCTCGCGACAGTATCAATGTGTTCGGTGGCCCAATACTCCAGAGATCGATGATCCGTCAGGACCTCGACTCGATTGGTGCCAACCCACGATTGGTACTTTTTTAGAGCGCAAATTATGGCGTACGTTTCTTGCTCACGCGGCGACCATTGCATTTGGCGTGGGGCTAGCTTCCGATACCAAAATGCAAGAGGGTAATGATCGCCGGTGGTCTCATCAACCTGTTCAAGGACAGCTCCGATCGCGTACCTAGAAGCGTCGGTTCTAATGTAGAAGGGTCGGTCAAATTGGGGCACATGCAACGTGGCGACTTCGCAGAGGGCCGCCTTCAAGTGATGGAAGGCCTCCTCGCACTCGTCAGTCCACTTGACACGAACCTTTGAACCTGCCTTGCCCGCATCTCTCCCTACCTTCAATAATTCAGTGAGGGGGGCAGCAAATTTGGCATGATTCGGCACAAAAGTGTGGTAAAAATTGCAACAACCCAGGAATCCTCTCAACTCCGTGATCGTCTCAGGGCGCTTCCACTTCTGAATAGCGACGAGCTTCCCTGGACTGGGTCGTCGAGTGCCATTCTCTAGGAGAGAACCACAAAATTCGCCTGATTTTAAAAATAATTTTCCCTTCTTTGGCCCACAAATCAGCTGATTGGCATCAAGAATGTCCAAAACTTGGTTCAGCTGCTTTTCATGTAGGGCCACCAGCTCGGCTTCGGTCAGTCCCTCCCCTTCCGTCGCGATGATTATGTCATCTATGTACACGCTCACGAAGGCACGCAGCTCAGGATGAGCTGTAAAAAGCACATCCTCCATCATCCTTTGAAAAAACGAAGGGGCGTTCTTCAGGCCCATGGGCATGACTGTCCACTGGACTGGGCCACATGGCGTGCACATGCAGGTGAGAGGTCGGCTGTCCTTCCTCAACGGCATTTGGTGAAAGCCGTGACGGAGATCCAGCACAGAAAACAAACGACCTCTTGCCCTCTTGGCGATTTCCTCCTCAATGAGGGGCAGGGGGTGTGAATCCGCCTTGGTTTCGGCGTTGAGATTGCGAAAATCAACAACCATTCGCCAACCATCAATAGTGTTCTGGTCTGCCGGCGGCGGCTTCGGGACTGTGAAGGGTGCACAGCACCATTCGCTGGTCATACAACCCTCAAGCCAACCAAATTCCCTGAGATTTCTCTCGATGATTTTTCTGAGAATCTCATGTTTGTGTCCATGGTTCTCATAAGGGCGCTGCTTCTTCGCCTTGTAACCTTCACGAAGCTCGATGAAGGCTTCACCGAACTGCCCACGGACAGGGGGGTCTTTGATCAACTTCCCCGAAAGGGTTGTGTCCTTCCGTTCCTCAAAAATCTTTTCTCTTGACTTGGAACACAATTCAGTGTCCACCTGATCGCCAGGAATTACTGTCGAAAAAACTTTGGCGACTTGTTCGGCTTTGGCAGGAAGAATCTTCTTACGGATGTCCCTAAACAGGTCCGTATCAACTGCCTCTTGAAGATAGGTGGGTCGAGTGTCGACATCCCAGAGATTCTCGTCGTGATCCAGCTCCTCGAAAGGATCTATGAAAGCTTCCACAGGGGGTTTTTCATAAAAAACTCTGAATTTGCGGCGCGATTTCAAATTTTTCTTCGCCCGTGTACTGAAGATTCTTTTCGATGTCGATCGTATTGGGGAAGAGGGAGACGAGGCGGATCCATTGGACGTTGGATCACCTTGGGTATCTGACGGACAAAAATCAGAAAAAATAGATTCATCATCAGTACCACGCTCAACCTCAGATTCAGACCCAACACAAGAGTCAGTACCAGAATCAGCAGAATTAGAGTCAAAAAGCTTTCCATCCACCAGGAATGCAAGCGAACTCCAGGACCGCTGTGGCAGGGGACCTGTGTCGTCCCTGGCATACAGCTTAATCTTCCTGGGAAGTTCGATGTAATCTACACAAATGTCCTGTAATTCCTGAAACCAAGGTTTGTCGTCCCACAAGGGCACAACTAAAATCGCCTGGGTTTTATCTTGCTTGATTTTGTGGATGACCTGCTGGATTAAGTGAAACGGAGGATTAATCCATAACTTCTTGTCCCATTTATGGGTCCAAGCGTCGCGAAAATGCTTGTCGAAGCGCTTGTTCTCGCGGTTAGCAAAGGCATCATACTGTGGCCAAAAGGAATGGTGTTCATGAAAATATTCACAAATTGCATCGCGCCATTTGTCGACAACTCTGTAGGATGAAGAGTGCCAGCGCGAAGGACGTCGTGGCTGGGAGTCCCTACGAAGACATTCTAACTCTCGGGAGTAATCGGCACTCCCATTCACCTCTGCAATGGTGACATCTTCACCAAATTTTGGTGTAACTTTTTGCTTCAAAAATTCTTCTGCACTTTTAAACCCTGCGTGCAAAAAACGAAATTCAGGACGCTCCAAGGGACCTGACTCCAGCAAAAAACAACGACGATGACCTACGGGCGCTACCCTGTTCTTGCGAAGCCAAGGATGGCCCAAGTAAAGGTCATACTTTATGTCGGCACGATAAAAGTAGTCATCCTTAAGGACAACTTCTTCCACATTTTGCTCTTCCCAAAGGTCTTGAGCGACCAAATGAGTTGATATATAACAACCGCGTTGCCCACCTGCGAGAGAATGTCCAGAAACTCCCTCGAGGGTAACAGGATGAGGCGACTCAAACACGCAGTCGTCTGGTAAGAAAGAGTTGGATTGGAGATTTACCTCTGATCCATTGTCACACAAACAAGTGGCGAGGTGGAAATTGCCCTTGCAATCAGAGACCCACAGCTTTGTGATGAACTGACGGGCCCTGTGCTTGGACTGTACACCAACCTCGTCCACTACAACAGAAGGATCCCCTGCCGGATCCAAGGGAGAGGAGACAAGCGACCCTACATCAAGTAATGGTCGAGATGGAATCTGGGGATCATGCCTGAAATCGCCTGGGGAGGGGCGATTTTCGTGGCTCCCCTAGGCGTTCTGACCTCCAGTGTTTACGTTAACGTTGTGAACACACCCTGATTCGTCGACCCACTCCTCTTGGAACGGATCATCTGCTGGATTCAAGGCATTTTCAACGTAATCTCGATCCGCATCGGACACCTGATCTGCACCTGAGACCTGATCCACACGATGGTTGCCCTTTCCACGTCCACGGCCACGGCCGCCGGATGATGGACCTCCACCGTCGCCACGCCCTCTGCCCTTACCAGAGAAAGGGGTTCCCGAAGGATTTCCCTTACCTTTACCCTGGGATCCTGGAGCATTTCCCTTGTTTGTACCGGATTGAGGGGTTTGGCCTGGATTTCGATTTCCGCCTCCGGCGTTGCCATTGGGACTTTTCTGGCCGTTCGGCTGCCCACCGGAGCCGGATGGAGTCCGATTTCCTGTGCCTTGGGACCCGCCAGGGCCTCCAGTATTTTTGTTTCCACCGGAGGGGGTCGGATTACCCTTTCCCCCCTTTCCACCATGCACCTGTCTGTCATTCCTGTCTGAATTCTGAGGATTACTGATATTTTCACCAATCACCTTGTGATCGTAAGGAGACCATCGGTGATTGCCAGTAGAATGCGACTTAGCTCGGTTCGTAGAACCTAAAAGAAGACAGATGCTACAATGATCCTGAACATTCCGGGTGTCATTCACCTTTTTATTGCCCTTTTGGGCCCCATTTTGGGTGTTTTGCTGGGTATTCTTGTTTCCCCCAAGACCCTCATGGAAATTTTGATTGGCGGCGTCAGCGAGCCGCTCAACCTCTTCCCACAGTTCCTGCGGGGTGAACGAAAACACCCATTTCCTGGCCTTCAGGCGATGGCCGTGGAAACTTACTCCCCTGTTGAGGACTTGGACAAACAAGTCCCCATCCTCGTGTTCATTAAACTTGATTTTCCACGTGTTTTCAGTGAATTTCACCTTGGTAAACGACGTGGGGGAACACTTTTGAAGTGATTCTCTGACGGAAAACCTGTTGGCCGAGGCATCGAAGCCTTCGACCTCCGCCCACCAGGTCTTGACCTTTTCTTCGGATTGTTTATTCCGAAGGGTGGCGGCAGTTTCGGAGGGGATCTTGTCAAAAATCAGATTTTTCAGCTCGGCACTAGAAAATTTTTCGCCTGAATGTTCAGATTCTTCCACTAGATTCCAGAAGCGCTGTCTCTTGTCTTGCACTTCGTGCAAGATTAATCGCGAGAATGAAGGAAAATTCTTCATCATCTGGTGGTAATGGTCCTCTGGCAGCCGGGATCCACGTACCTCCAACTGTTCCCACACCTCATCAAAGGTAAGAGGGGAACTTGAATCCTCACGATCACTCCAGGTCCTGAGCCAAGTGTTGGCCGGCGCTCCCTCAAGGCAGTCCAAGAGGGCCATCAGGAACTGATCATCTTGGAGTTTTTGAGTCTTAACCCACAGTTTAAATTCCCGTTGGAACTGAGGCCAACGTCTAGGGTTTCCATTATACTTCGGTTGCTTGGCAACCTGACGAAGTCGCAATGAAGTAGGATTGAGAAGCGAATCCAGCCCAACACCGGCCGTAATGGCAGACACCTTGGCGGCATCATTCGCCACACCAGCTCCGGCGAGGGTCTGGGCGAGCAACAGCTGGGCTAATGCATTGGAATCAGCAGCAGGAGGGGCAGTACGGGAGGCAGTTCGCTTGGCATTCTGAGCCTCAGTCCTAGCCTTTGCCGTCCTACTCTGAGATCGAGAGATTGTAACCCTTTCCTTTAGCTTGGTCCTGCTGATCCTTGCGTCGGTGGTCTTGGAGTCCACCGAAGGAGCAATTGAAAAAATTTCTGTCGACTCCTCCGACGGTTCTGTTGCTTGTTCCACCGATGATGCGCCCTCAGACCGCATGTGTGTCTTGAAAAGATCTTTTATTCCCAGCGTTTGAATGATGAGTTGCATTTGATCTTTGAGCAATTGAAGCTCAGTATCTCGCTGGGATCTGCAAGAGCAGTCGGCAGGACAGTACATACCGTGTCCTGAAGGGCCTGAGCAGGCTGTCGGACCGCCAATCTCAGTGGTCCGCAGCCAGGAGTCCACTTGGGGAGCTCCTTCAGCCCTGATTTCCAGACTTGCCTGCCTGGCTGCCTCTAAAATTCCTTCCTCAACCGCGGCGGCTAGATCGTCGCGGATGGAAACAGGGGGATGAGGGGCGGAGGGCCCGGCAACAGGTGCCTTGGTCTTCTCCTTCGGGAAGGGGCTTGCCTCCCAGATCTGCAAAAAAATGGCAAAAGAGTCATCTTCTTGAGAACGCCACCACATCCTGGTATTAATTTCTTCTTGAAGAAGGAAAAAATATTCGAATAAAAAATCAGAGGCGATTCTTTCTTGTCCAATCAGCTTAGACGTGGCTAATAGACAAAGGGCCTCAAGGCTCTGAAGGTTACGGGTCACTTCTGAAGACAAATGGTTGTCCCATTGTGCCCAAGAGGCTGGTCGATTATAGGTAGGTACCTCACCTGGACCACCCATCTCAATGTCGTCAATGTCGGCGTCGATGGTCTCAAAATGTGGACATTGGTAAGGAGTATTAGTACCTGCCAGGTCCGTAAGCTCCACCGGAGCGTTGCCATCGGCGTAGGCTGGGAGATTCCAGCTGCTTGATGGCCAATTTCGACTGGGATCTTGATGGTAATCTGGGCCTCCACAGCTGCTGATTTGTGCCCTTCTTGGGCAATTTGGGCTTGCGCAAGGCATTCCTCTCAAGGCCTCGTTCGCACAGCACCACGGGAGCGTAATCGTTACTTCTTCGGAGGTGGCGGGGTCTACGGGGCCGTACTGGGGAGCTAGCTGTGGTTGGGACACCAAAGGAACAACATTCAGGTAGCCTCTGCTACCATGAAAGTGCTGCCCTGGGTCGATGTTTGTGCCGGAGGGCTCGGGGCCGGCAAGACCAGTGGGGCAGGCACGCGAGGAGTCTCCCTGGACGTTGTTATTGGGGGTAGAACCGGATACTCGAACACCAACGGAGGCGAGAGCAGCAACAACTGAAGCAAGGTCCATGCTGATTGTGGTCCGGCAGAAAATCCCAGTCTATGAAGAAAATTGACGCGGATTATTCTATGCACATCTGAGTGTCCATATCTGTCTGAAAAGATTTAAATAAATCCGATTATGTAAAAAAGTTTGGCCGATCTGGCCCGCGAGCGCGCGTCAGCGGCAAATGGCGATTCCAGCTAAATGATCGGAACGCGGCGGATTTACGGGGAATGGACCGCGGAATCAAATCCGGCATATCAGAAATATATAGGAAATATCCTGAGACTGAGCTGCGAGGCGGCGATTCCGCCGAAACAAAGAAAATGACCAAAATGTAGCCAATCTGGGTTAGATCAGTGAAAATCTGAGCAGATGGGGGTTAGCCGCACTTACAGGGCCCAACTGCAGCTGAAAACGTCTGTATGGGAGCATCCCACATCATCCCTTGGATAGCTGCACATGAACCACAAAAATGGCACACAAAGAGCCATCTGATGGCTGGCAAAAAATGTACAGATTTCCCGCAAAGTTTCATTGGGTGCAGGTCAAAGGGACGGGCAGAAAGTGCCAAGGTTTGGTCCCTTTGTAAAATGCCAAACCGCCTTCTGCAAAACTTCAGGCACCGTTGAGGCATATGTTTTCCACAATGACAAATGCAGCGCATTTGTGCAAAGTGGCAGAAAACGAACCACCCATCCTCCTCACTCGCTCACTCGGCCCTGACCCTGCCCCTGTCCCACCCCCTTCCTCTCCCCCCAAAGATGACCCTGCCCCAATCCCAAAACCCAGCCCATCCCTCTCCTCTCCTTTGCACAGCCCATCAGGCAACCGTTCACAGTGTGTGCCCAGGGAAAGGCATAGCTATACCTCAAAGGCTTACAACGTGTGTGCTGTGTTCACACACCATTCGCGTTCAAGTGACAAGGGTTGTTTGCAATGGGGTAGGGTGCTTGCAGTGAACGCTCCCGAGTGCACTGTCAAGTGGCAGATTGATAAGCAACCCAGTTCTCGTTCTGCTATAGTTGTGTTTGCAACTGAAGCAGCTGCATGGGCTGCTTTTGATAGCATTCCAAGTTTTGATGGAACGCCAAAGTCCCTTTGTTTCCTCAGCTTGAAGCTACCTACAAACATCCCCACACTCAACTCAGGTGGGTAGGGGCAGCCCTGCACAGGAATCTACTAGAAACACCACGAACAGGTGCAAAGCTCCTTTTCATCAATGGCACATGCTTTGAGGAGCCCCCATGGTACACGGGTTAGCTCAAGCAGATTGTCTGGTTGAGTGTGGACCTCTTTTCGGATGCAAAGAGAGAAAGCCAGGTTGTTGCTGCTCAGTTCTTCTGCAGTGCATTGCTTTGCATCCCAACGCCCGTTCATACAATGTATCATCATTTTTTGCAGTCTTTCCTTCACCGCAAACAAGGCGTCCTAAGCATCATTTGCACAGCGGCAGGTTCCGACGCCATCAAGTGGTTTAGGTCATCTTCGGCTGATGTGATGTGTACTGCAACAGCCCATTCTCAACCAACGGCAACATTGCATCAAGTGGTATCTTTTTGCTGTTGTGCCTTGTTTTTCAGGGCTTGCTCAGGAAGCTGGATGAGTCATCTGGTGGGTCTGCATCTGGGAGGCTTGCCCTAGGACCTGCATTACAGCCCCCCCCCCCCCAAAAAGGGACTTGCTTGAGCGGGGGGGGGGGGGAGGGGGGGAGGGGGTCCAGGGGGGAGGGGTCCCCCCTTCTGCCGGAACTTACCCAATCCACAGGGAACAGAAAAATTATTGGAGAATGAACAACTCAGCACATGGAAATGTCATGTTGTTGGCCGTAAACAAAGGAAATTCATCATTGAATGTCAATTCAGGGTTCCCACATCTCACCAATACACAACAACGACAACAAAGCGGGACATTCACCATCTCATGCCAAATGACAGTGATCTTTCTTGTCAGTCAGAATCAGACTCGCCTGAACTGGAGCCTCCATCAGTAGTGGAACTAGAACTGGAACCTGATGATGATGACAAATCTGAGTCACTGCCTGATTGGGAGACATCAGACAAATTGTCAGCCAGCACCTCATCATCCACTGACTCCGGATCAGAGGGCACCTCGGCTTTTTTTCTTTTATGACCGGTGATCCTATCTTTAAACCTAAAATAGAGGAGCGCGTCAATTACGTTTTCGCGTTTTGCGCGTGGCAACGGTGGGACTGGGGAGCTGAAATACATTGACAACAAGCGTTGGGGCATGGCAGTCTGGAAAACAAGGTATATGGAGCACCATGGAGCAATATGTACACAGTGCATGGCATGCGCCGAAGGCGCCGAAAAAAATTTTCCCTTGACTAAAAAATGTTCCCAAAACCCAGGTTTTCGGGTGCACTTGAGCTGAGGAGGGAGGGGGGGAGGGGGTCCAGGGGAGGGGGGGAGGGGGTCCAGAGGGGAGCCCCCCCCCCCTGCCAGAATGAAAATTAAAGCAAGTCCCTGCCCCCCCCCCCCTGCTTTGAAATTTTCTGGCTTCACCCATATCCGATTTTTCAGATAGCCATCCAAAAAAAATAAGGATTGGAGCTAAAACAAAAAAATGGAATATTTCTGCTTCAAGGTGGATGGACGCCAGTGCTTCAAGGTGGATGGACACCCAGGTAGGCGCTGGAGCGGCACCCATCCGCCAGCAGCTGTGGGAGCCCTCTGTGCTCGAGCGACGGGCAGCGGCAATAGCGACACCCTCAATGCGGCAAGCGCACTTTCAGACTACAGGACCACACTCCATGGGTACACAGTGCATCCACCAGGTCATCTTGGAGTCCTGGCGGGGGTGGCTGGCCCATGCCAAGGTGTGGGCAACCCTACTCAAGGGCTCCATGGTGTGGGCCCCACAGGAGCTGCGCCTCCACCAGCAAGCGGAACAGCAACGGGTGCTCTGGCATGTTCTCTACTGATTGGTGACACGATGCCAGGTCTGTGGTGCTGCTTTGGTGTTTTCAGACATGCAAATATAACTTTTTCTCAGGTTTGTGCTTTTGACGCGCGTCTTATTTTTAGCGTGAAATGTTTTTTGGGGGGGTGACATCTTTGTTAGGTTGCTTTTGCTCAAATTTTAGATGGTTTTGCTCAAATTTTAGTATTTTCCTCATTATTTAGGTCGTCTAAAAGAAGATTTTCGCATTTGAAAAAAAAAATCAGCCCCCTAAGGGTGTGTCCAAGAGGATTGCAATACACAGTTGATCAGCAACCTTCATTGGCTGTTGGCAAGTGTTGGAACAAATCTGGGCAGGGTCGACAATGCACAGGAGATGGCTTGGGGAGAACAGCCTTTTTCAGAACGGCAGAGGAAGCACCAAATGCCGCCACCAATGCCAGCCATACCCTCCTGGGGTCCAGGAGCAGACTGAGGGTGGGCTCTAGGAGCGGTGAGAATGTCCCCCTGCCTTAGAGCAGGCAGAGCCACGAGAGAGGTGCAAGCCCGCGGAGGCCGACACGCAAGCATCCACTTGCATGCCGGTACGTAGATACATAGAAGCCGCTAACGTTCCCCCATAGAAGCCACAATGCATCAGGCATGCTCGCAGACCTTGAGCTCTATCAATGGGGGAATCTTTGCACTGCGCGCGCACTGCGCGCTACTGTTAGACTATGTTCCCCGTGAAGAGCCCCCAAGCACACCCCTTGGAACTGCCCCAGCTCAAGAAAATTGCAAACTACCTTCCCTTCACATAACACATATCATGCACAAGGTTTCTGGTTTCCCCAATGCTGTGGATGTTCCTTGTTTTTGATAAAGAAAACCTTGATGATTTTCCCCGATGCAAAATGATAGTCACAAGGTAGATAAGCAGGGCAACCAAACACCAGATCGATTGAAATCAGGATGTTCTCCTTCCAAATCAAAGCATAAGTAGCAAAGAGGGGCTAGAGGGAGAATACGCAACTTGTGTGCACAACACGACAAAGGAGGACAAAATCAGAAGTCAAAACCTCCGCTAGGGGTCACCATGATGCCCCTAGGGGCCCCTAGTATCTCAAAGTATGGGTCTCTAGTACGGCCAGACGCCCAAATAGTTGCACTGCGCGCGCACTGCGCTTAAGGCTCCCCCAATCACTACAGGTGTTTGTGGCACACAGAGGCACATGGACATGTATGCCCGCCTGCTGGCAATGAATGGCCGATGTCCATTTATGGGTTCCAATGTTTGCAAATGGAGATGCACTGCAGGGGCCCACAAATGACACAAGCTGTTTGTCCATGGCGCAGCTGGTCTCATCTCTCTTCTTCTCAGGGAATGGGGCTCGGACCAGAGTATTGCCATGAACACAGGGCAGGTAACTCCAATGAGCGACAGTTGTAGCCCTGCTCAGGAGGCGGCTCGGTGCCACGGCCCACGAAACTGATACCACAAGGTGTCGACAACCCCATCGACACAGAAAAAGGCCGACAGAAAGCAACACGCAGCGGCATGCGCTCTGACCAACTGCCGTGTGGCAGGTGACGTGCGGCGCCAGTTTCACTTGTCGATCCGCGGGTCCGTTTGGGTGCACAGGCTCCTGGGCGGACCCGCGGTGTTGATATGTACACCAGCCATACCCTCCTGGGGTCCAGGAGCAGACTGAGGGTGGGCTCTAGGGGTGGTGAGAATGTCCCCCTGCCTTAGATCAGGCAGAGCCACGAGAGCGGCGCAAGCCCGCGGAGGCCGACACGCCAGCATCCACTTGAATGCCAGTACGTAGATACATAGAAGCCACAATGCATCAGGCGTGCTCGCAGACCTTGGGCTCTATAAATCACTACACCACAGACACACACACACACGCACACACAAACGACTGCCCAAAGAGCAGAAAGCTCAACATCAAGGGATGTGACATCAGCACAGATGCAGCCCCAAAAAGTGAGTACGAACGCACATTAACGCGATGGCAGGTAGAACTAGCGATGGGGTTTCTCTACATGCGTGTCATTATTTGTTTGTGAAACTCAATTCAGGACAAGACAAGAGCAAAGGCTACAGGTGTTTGTGGCACACAGAGGCACATGGACATGTATGCCCGCCTGCTGGCAATGAATGGCCGATGTCCATTTATGGGTTCCAATGTTTGCAAATGGAGATGCACTGCAGGGGCCCACAAATGACACAAGCTGTTTGTCCATGGCGCAGCTGGTCTCATCTCTCTTCTTCTCAGGGAATGGGGCTCGGACCAGAGTATTGCCATGAACACAGGGCAGGTAACTACAATGAGCGACAGTTGTAGCCCTGCTCAGGAGGCGGCTCAGTGCCACGGCCCACGAAACTGATACCACAAGGTGTCGACAACCCCATCGACACAGAAAAAGGCCGACAGAAAGCAACACGCAGCACGATGGATGGGAGGAGGGAGGAGGGTCGGCGGGGCATGCGCTCTGACCAACTGCCGCGCGGCAGGTGACGTGCGGCGCCAGTTTCACTTGTCGATCCGCGGGTCCGTTTGGGTGCACAGGCTCCTGGGCGTACCCGCGGTGTTGATATGTACACCAGCCATACCCTCCTGGGGTCCAGGAGCAGACTGAGGGTGGGCTCTAGGGGTGGTGAGAATGTCCCCCTGCCTTAGATCAGGCAGAGCCACGAGAGCGGCGCAAGCCCGCGGAGGCCGACACGCCAGCATCCACTTGCAGAATGCATCGGGTGTGCTGGCAGGCAGGCCTTGGGCTCTGCACATCACTGCAGATGTTTGAGGGCATCAGTGGCATACAGAGGCACATCAACATGTATGCCCGCCTCCTGGCAATAAATGGCGGATGTCCATTTATGGTCTCCAATGTTTGGATATAAATATATTTGGACAATAAATGGAGATGTACTCCAAAGGCCCACAAATGACACAAGCTGTTTGTCCATGGCGTAGCTGGTCTCATCTCTCTTCTTCTCAGGGAATGGGGCTGGGATCAGGGCGTTGCCATGAACACAGGTACAATGAGCGACAGTTGCAGCCCTGCTCAGGAGGCGGCTCGGCGCCACGGCCCACGAGGGTCGGGGGGGCATGCGCTCTGTAGCAATGACCGACTGCCGCGTGGCAGGTGACGTGCTGCGGCAGTTTCACTGGTCGGTCCGCAGGTCCGGTTGGGTGCACAGGCGTCTGGTGGTGGGATGTGCGAACCCGCGGTGTTGAGACGTACACCAGGACGGAAAAGAGGTGACACAACGAGTGCAAATCAGGGCAGCAACGGGCCCTCAAGAGGTGTGGGCCTCCGCAGGCACAACGGCGGGGACCGGCGGGTCAAAAGGTCGGGCGGAGGTGGCAGCGTTAGGCTGCGCATTGGGGCGCGCACATGTCGTCCACGAACCCGTCGTCGAAGATCCCCACCTAAAAACCAAATCATGGGGGAGGGGGCTGGACACCGTTTCCGCCTCCATGACTTCTGCATCGGCGTCAGGTGGATTGGATGGGTACGCCGGGGATGGGCAAACCACATCGAAAACCGATTGGCGCAGATGTCGGTTATCCCGCCCCCCCCCCTGCTTTTACAAGATCATTTCCACAGCAGCAAAAACACCTAATTTGCACCGCATAAGCAACCCCCCCCCCAGTGACGCACAGCGATCACAGGATGTAGAGCCAGCACGTGTTCAGTGGGTTAGGGGGTGGCATGCAGGTGGCAGGAATCAACTCCAGGGCCAACTTAAGGGCGGTCCTTAACAAAAAAAAAAGAAATTTCAGGCTTCTTAAGGGCCCCCATGCCCAGGCAGCAACTCAGGATCCAACACCCCAAACTGCCGAGTGGCAGCCCCAGGCCCATGCTCGGCGTGTTGCTGAATGGATGGCTAACCTCCAGGGGGACTTGGTCGTGGCGAAGACGCCGTTCTCCGGCGTTGGGGGGATGGCGGGGTGCGGCCACACCTTCCCGTAGGTCGCCAGATCCGCACGAATGTTCCAGTACCGCTGGGCCCCGCCCTGATGCAGCCGGAAGCCCGTCACCACCTCGTCGAACACCAACACAATGCCGTGCTCTTCGGTGATCTTCCGCAGCGCCTTCAGAAAGATGCGGGGGTGCAGATCCGCCCTCCGACTCTGAATGGGCTCGATCACCACCGCGGCGATGGTGCGCGCGTTCCGCCCGATCCACCCCAGCGACTCCAGGCAGTCGTGCCGCAGCTGCACGGTGTACTCGTTCAGGATCCCCGGGGCCAAGGGCACGGTCCTGTCCCGCGACATCCGCACCGTCGTGGCGTCCGACCAGCCGTGGTACGAGTCCGTGAACGTCACCAGCCCCTTCCGGTCGGTGGCGAGGCGCGCCAACCGGATGGCCATCAGGATGGCCTCCGTTCCACTGTTCAGGAATGCGCACCTGTTCGAAGGACGGGACGCAGGCGGTCGGGGCTGCAACGCGCAATCGCGCTTTCCGAGCCTCGACGAAGGGTTGGGGGCAGTGCATAAGACAATGGCTGTCGTCAATGAGAGAAGCTGCCGGATGGCCAGCTTCTCCATCCGAAGCACCGGACGTGGGGAAGGATCGGTTGGTCAGCGTCAGAACCGGCATCACCCCCGTGCAGGGGATCGCTTCAGAGGGAGGGGGGGGGGGGGGAGGGTCCCCAACACTCCTGCCCTGACTCTATACCCCAAAGGCGTTCTCACAGCCCAACACCAGCCCCCAACCGCATTTCCAACCGCCAGAAACCGCCCCCCCCAAACCGCTTTCACATCCCCTGCGACCGCTCTGCAACCGCTCTGGGACTGCCCCCCTCGCCCCCCCTCCCCTTCAAGCAAAGCCCTGCCCCCGTGGGGGAGGCGCAGCCACTGGTAGGGACACGACTGACGGCGTTCCCGTCCGATTTCATCCCATGGCCCCCCCTGCAGCAGCGCACAGGCCAGTGAGACAACAGAAGGGCCGGCTCACCATCTGGAACTTCAGAACGAGCTTGGTCAGGGCAGTTCCACAGAGCACTACACCTTTCACGCCATTTGCCTCTTGCGCCCATGTCCACATCAAACTGCACTTTCGAATGGAGGCACCAGAGGGTCCAGCACGTCCCCTAGGCCCCGTCCAAAGGCCCCTGACGAGCCTCTGTCTCGTGTGCCGCAAGCGCGTGCCTTCGCATTACACAGCTTTCCACTCGGGGGTTGGGAAAATAGGCCCCCTTGCCCCCCCCTGTGTGACAGTCCGTCGCGTCGCTATTTCTTTACGGGGGCCTGGACAGTCACCCGTTCCCTTCGCATGTTGCGTCGGGTCGCTGCGTTCTGTCGGCCGCTGCGGCCGGAAAATAGGCCCCCGTGCCCCCCCCCCCCATGGGGCCCTCCTTTGTTCTTTCCTACGCTTCTTGCTCTCTCCATGAGGGAATGTGGCCCTGAAAGCAGGGGCATGACTGACAGCAGATCTGAACTCAGCCTTCTTTCCCCCTCCCTCCCTGTGAGGACAGGGGGTAGGCCGCACTTTCTTTGACTTGGGCTTGCACCGGGAGAGAAAGAGACAATGGCAACCAATCTCAGGAGAACACGGTCCAACAGGCCAAGCAGCCCTGCTTGTCTGCAGCTTTTTCGCTGCGGTGCCTGAAAACGCAAGGTCTCTCGAGGCCCTCTCACACGCGGGAGCACCGAGAGCCCCGCCAGAACAAATCCACAGCTCCCCTGTGAGACTGGACTGTTCACGGAGGTCTGTACGCAGGCCCTTGAGCCTCCTCTTCGTCTCTCAACAGCAGACGCCATTTTCTCTTCACCTCCTTTGCAATCGCGATTAGCAATGCCCGGCTGCTGTGCCAATGTTTACGGCAGGTGACCAGATGTCAATGAGCGTTGCTGTGCCTGCACCTGCAAGCATTACGGAAACGGCCTTGCTATTGGAGCAGTACCCCCCCCCCCCTTGGATAAGCTACGTCAAAGTCCCAAATTAATACGGTCCCTACGCCTATTGTAGCTTGGAAACGGGCGTAGCTTGCGCGCGACACATACAACTACCAACACCGGGCACCCAGGTTCAAAAAGAGAGGATTGCATGGTGAGCTGGTGCAAGCAAGGGGGCATATAATGCACAAACATCCCCAAAATCAGAGCTATCTGGGTCAAGTGGGCAAACACTCACAACAAATGTGTCCATGACTCTATGTGACTCGCAAATCCGTCACCAAACCCATGTCTTATGTGACTGCACTACGTTTGGTACCGAATTAAAATTAGGTCCCAAATGAATACGGTCCCTACGCCTACTGTAGCTTGGACAAGGGCGTAGCTTATACAGGGGGGGGGGGGTATGTGGGCAGTATGTCGCGTGTGCCTACCTCATGGACGATGCTTCTGTGCGCGTGGAGCACACCTCATCAGGCAGGCCGGCGCACCCTAACCTGGAGTGCAAAGGAGCCGCAACACAAGCGCACCTGTCATTTCCAGTGAATTCACAAATCAACTTCGCCACTTCACCCGCCAGCGCGTTCTGGGCCCCCAGGGCAAAGCCTTTCGCCAACTGCCGATGGACCTCGCTGATCACTGCCGGATGGCTGTGCCCCAGAAAATTTACACCGAAAGACCCCGCGATATCGACGTGTTTGTTGCCGTCAATATCCCACAGAGTACCGCCCTTGGCCTCCTCAAGACAAATTGGATAACACGCCTCTTTCCACGGCAGCTTGAAGCCGGCCGAGTTGCGGTTGTCACTCCAATACTGCCGGTTCTTCTGAATCGCTGCCTTGGACTTGGGCGTGCGGTTCATGTACGTCTCCAGAGTTTCCCTGCGAGAACGTGCACGTCTCAGTCGGTTTCGGAGGCTGCGTCCAGCGTCTGGGCCGGGGGAGCACAGGCTTGGCTTGAATCGACCGCCGCTGCTGGTTCCCTCCAAATCACAATTTTGGTTTGCATCTTTGCTTTTGTTTTGAGCCGAAAAGGTCGCTTCCGTCCCAACCGTTTGGGGCCAGGCTGGAACGGCCCTACAGGATGCTGCTGCTCACAGAGGAGCTGTATTGGAAGCCCTGGGTAAATCTTTTGTTGGGGCATTCCTCAACGCAGGATGTATGATGGTGGGTTGTTGCCACCACCGATGAGGACCGATGCCAACAGTGCCAGTACAGCAGGGCTTGGGGGTTTGTGGGAGATGTAGCTGCATTTCCTGGGAGCTCAACATGCACCACCTGCCCCAAGATTCCGGCAGCAAGTCAACCGATCGGACACGAAACCGTTGGACGACCGCACCGCACCTCTCCTACACCCGCCACCCGCAAGATCTCAATGGCGTGCTGGCCCCCACCGAGCCCTTCCCCCCAATGACGCGAAAATACACCGCTAGACTCTGTTCGCTGGAGGGCGTGTGGGGAAGTTGCAGGGACGCTGAGTGAGGGGGTGGGGTGCAACAGCCAAAAAGCCTGGGCCTGAACACCAACGGCAACGACGAAGTACCCCTACATCAGCAAGGCCAGGCATCCCCGACATCCCCTCCCAAACCAGGAAGCAGCGGCAGGCGGACCTCACGTGTGGGTGCATATGAGCCTTGTCACTGATTCGTGAGGTCGGGGGCATGAAACTCGCCACAGAACCGCTGGCAATCTCCTCTTTTGAAGGCGGCGTCTCCTTTTGAGGCGATGTCACAGACGGCAGAGGACCTGCCAGATTTTCTGCTGCCACGGTTGAGGGCGCCCCAGAGCCTGCCGGACTGACTACTGCGGCCGCAGATGAAGGCGCTGAGGCAGCGGTGGCAGGCGCGGGTTTGGGCGCTGGCTGAGAAGATGGGGCTTGGGGCTGGGCGTTTGACTGTAGGGGTGGGTATGGGTACGGACATGGGTAGGGGTAAGGGGGATAGCCGTATGGCTGCGGGGCAAAGCAGGGATATTGGGGGTATGGATAGTACGGAGGTGGGGGAAATGGGTATGGGGGGTAACCCGGCGGAGGGGCGACGCAGCCGGGGGGGGGCGGAAGCTGCGCTCCTCCCGCTGCGGCGCCGCCTGCAAGCGCAACCCAAGGAACGTTCGCCATCGGTTGTGGGGCAGGATCCGCAACAGGCGCTGCAGAGATGGGGGCCGTCGCCGGCATTGGGGCGCTTGGCGGCGTCGGGCCTGGGGTCGGTCGCGCATGCGCGCGCGGCACCGCCGCCACCATCTCCCGCGCCACGTCCGCGTGCACCTCGCCGAGGCGGCGGATGACTGCCTGCGCTGCCGCCTCGTGCTCCGCGTCCAGATCCCGCAAGCGGTCATTCCCTTCGTGGCCTTCCCTTCGAGACCTCTCAATGGCCTCTCCCTCAGCGGGACACGCATCTTGGCCCCCGTTGGGAACGACACCTACGCCCACCGATGCGGTCGGCGCAGGTGTCGTCGGTGGCGAGGGTGCACGAGCGCCGGCCGCTTCGTCAGCTGCGTTGCCGGACCCCTGGGGACGGGAATCGGATGGTCGGGGGCGGGGGGGTGGGCGGTAGCACGCAGGCAGAGGCCCCCGAACCCAAGTCCGAAGCCCCCGAGGCCCCTTCCCTTGATACCCCCACACGAGATCAAGCCCCCATCAACCCGCTTCGCCCACGGGGCACCCCCAAAAAGGCATTGCTTTCTATTGAAAGGCAAGCAAACCTTCTTGGCGCCCAACACAATGAGCTGCCGATGAATTTCCTTGCCCAACGCGGCGGGCACCGCCAAATCGCCATACATAGCGTCAACCGGCAACTCAATTTCTCCGAAAATCTCTTCAATGGCCTCCACCAGGCAGAAAAATTCCATAGATCCGAACCCGATGTCCAACATGTCGTCGTTCGGTCCTAGAACGGAAGAGAAACACGGTTCGTTGTCAGCACGAGTTCGTGCCCGCCCGGCGGATCTGCGAAATGCCCAAGCTCATGACTCGTTGTGTTCGTACTTTCATCAACGCAAATGTGTGTTGACATCAATATCGTGCCATGTGTCCACAGCATTGCAAGGGCTTTGCAATCACGCCCGGTCTCAATCAAAATAGGCCCCGTTCCGAATGTATCACCTCTACACTTAGACAAACGTTGGCCTAAACTGTGTGGTCTTTCACACGACACCGATCGACCCCTGTTTGTGTCCCCACTCTCAAAATATCACGTTTGAAGTTGCGATTTGTGTCCCCGCCCACGATCATAAATTCGTAAAATTGGACGTTTGGACAGCGACACTCCCAATTTGCTAGGCCACGTGACGATGCATGGTGCGGCGACGTTGTCAATGATAAATTTACTGCATGCTTTTGGTTGTGTTTGTAACGTGTCAAAATGGGTGCAACAAATTACCTTGTTCGACTTGCATAAGAAGGCATAATGTCGGATGACGCGACACATTTCTCCTTTTAACTTTGACGTCTGCAACGAATAGTGTAGCAATTCAAATGGTCCGGGCATGATTTGACGACATCGTGGCATACCTACATGGGGTCCGCACACGTCGTGTATGATGTCCATCAACTGCTTTTGTACGACGTCCAGCGAATCCATGGTAGCTACACCTCAAAAGGTAAGAATGAGCCACGTTGGGGACAAGCAGGGCAATGTGCGTTTGATGGTTCCACCACGAGAATTGTTCTGCGTGTGGTCATGCTCATTGTGATCACCAGTGTCAGAAGCCGGAATGCAACCGCATGCTGTACTTTTGCGAATTTCGGTCGGGACATTGCCACCCAGGCGTAACACTAGGACTATCTTCTCGTATGATCGTCACATAGCTAAATGGGGTATGTGGGAAAAACTTTCGGTGTGTTCGATGACCTCAAATCACGAGTGCAAAAAGGCAGAAACAAAACACTGGTGCTTCTACTGACACATGTTGCAGAAAAAAAATTGTACGGGTCGCAGTGAATTCCTGCGGATTCATATGCTTTCACGTGGAAAACACCTGGAGGGTGTGCAGAGATGGGGTCAAGCCTTTCGAGGTGAATTTTTTTATCTCGGCATTTCAGGCATGTAACATGGGTCGTTGTCCCCCATGTGATCAACAGGTGGGGGTTGTGTAGTATATTTCACTACCACATGTGCAACGCGTCCAGGGCATTGCAAAGAGGGCATGCGGCCTGTCCTAGCAGGGCTGTGGCCATTCTGCGGTTTGGGAGGCTGCGTCCAGCGTCTGGGCCGGGGGAGCACAGGCTTGGCTTGAATCGACCGCCGCTGCTGGTTCCCTCCAAATCACAATTTTGGTTTGCATCTTTGCTTTTGTTTTGAGCCGAAAAGGTCGCTTCCGTCCCAACCGTTTGGGGCCAGGCTGGAACGGCCCTACAGGATGCTGCTTCTCACAGAGGAGCTGTATTGGAAGCCCTGGGTAAATCTTTTGTTGGGTCCTTCGTCAACGCAGGATGTATGATGGTGGGTTGTTGCCACCATCGATGAGGACCGATGCCAACAGTGCCAGTACAGCAGGGCTTGGGGGTTTGTGGGAGATGTAGCTGCATTTCCTGGGAGCTCAACATGCACCACCCTCTTGCAATCGTTTCACAAGAATGGGCCAGCGACCTCACATGGCTTCGCCCATCACCGAGCATCCACATGCCCCGGGCATTGAGCCGAACATCCCGCAACAGAACTGCAACTACAGCGGGTTCACGGTGCTCTGCCGCCTTTGAGCACTTGCTGGCAGCAGAAGTGTCGAGAGGAGAGACTTTGGTGTGCAATCACTGCTGCTTGCAGGGCTACATCCTGGTAGCATACGATGGTGGTGCCCAGTGGATATGCTCAACACATTCTGTCAGGAGGCACAAACGAAAGAGCAACGGTCGGGCAAACAGCAAAACACATGTGTGTATGCCACCTGCACAGTAGTTGGAGTTGTATGCTGGAGTGCTCGCATTCAAGGCAAACACAGCAATCTCAGAGTGCCTTGCCCTGAAGCAAGTGGCAAGCCACCAAGCATGGCCTATGCGCTGTGCACGGTGTCTGCAGCGTGAGAATGGCACACACATCAGTGTGCAGCACCTGCATGGCGTTCCGATGTACAACAGAGTGCTCACAAGCAAGGCAAACACACCCGTACAGGTGACGGTGGGGCAGTATGGAACGACCCTGCCCCGAAACGCGTTGGCAGCCACCCAGCACAGCCCTGCCTGCAGATCGACCCATGCACTGCAACAACTGTGCGCCGTGGACGTGATTGGCGGGTTTCTGGAAAAGCATTGACTGTGCAGTTGCAGTGGGATGGCAGTAGGATGATACCGGAGTCACCGGGCACAGTCCCGGGGGGGAGGGGGGGGGCGGTCTGAAGTACAGCGGTGTGCTCACAAGCAAGGCAAACACATCGGTACACGGCGACCGCACGCCCCGAAACGTGGTATCAGCCACCAAGCACAGCCCTGCCTGCCGATCAGGCTATGTACAACAACGGCTGTGCGCTGTGGATGTGATTGGCGGGTTGTCGAGCCGGTGGCAGTTCTATAGCACCAGTGATAAACAGCCCAGCCCCAACTGTACACAGCGGGGGCAGGCAGCGGACCCGCACCCAACTGGCGAGGCAGGCATGATGAGCCGGGATGCGAGAAATCCGAATGCAGTGACAAACCGGCCACAACACCCGGGGGACAGTACATTTCCATAAAGGGCCAACGAGGAGGTGCAGGGCCACGGGAGGGCAACGCCATCGGTGTACATGTCACACAACAGGCGCATGTTGTTACCAGTCGCCGAAGGAATCGCTCAGAGCAGGACGGCGTGTGACCCACTCACGTCAGGCAAAGGGGGTTCAAGTCGATGGCGACGAGGCAGAGGTAGAATGCCGGGATCCGCGGACCCCAGCAAGCTATCACTCCAGCCCCCCCGCTTTCCACGGATCCTCTTCCGGCATGCGGGGGCGGTGCCTGCTCTGGGGCTTCTTACGTGCCCGACCGGGGGTTTGAAATGAGGTGCATTGTGCAGCAATAACTCATCCAAAACGCACTTACTTTTCTGTTTCTGGTTCAGACCTGAGTACGCTGGCAAAGCCCTCATATTAAACGGCACTCGAGAGCTACTCGAGAGCAGTCCAGTACTACAATTGCCCCACAGCTCCGTGTGGTAGCGGACATGACGCGGAGGTGGGGCGAGCTAAATCTGAAACTCGAAGATGCAACGCATCCAAACGCACTTTCAAGCGACATCAGGCGGAGGCACGGCTCGGGAACAGCACGGGCGCGAGTAAGACGCCCCCGCGGACGAGAAAGGGCACGCAGTACACCGCAAGCCAGGCCATCATGGCCCACAGCGAGGCAAGGCCCTGGTCGAGGGTCCGCATCGGCTGCCGGTCGAACACGGGCCGGTCCAGCGCGATCCAGTGACGGAAGAGGAGCACCACGAAAGGCAGCGTCGCGTACGTGACAAGGGCCACCGTGACGCCCACGCGAAGAAGACGGTCCAGCGGCGGTGCGATCTGCCGGACAGAGCAACGCGTGTGCCACGGGGGGCGGGGGGGGGGGGGGCTTTGCCTCACACAACCCCTGCGCTCCCACGCGCTGGGCACACAAATTCACGTGCAATGGCAGCAGCGCAGCTATTCCTGCCACCACCCACTCCCCCCCCCCCCCCCGCAGGGATGAATTGGAAGGGGGGGAAGTAGCCCCCCTCCAGGGCGCCCAGCCTATGCCCAGCCACTGTCTCCCTGACGCCAAACACCAGCCTCAAAGGCATTTGTAACCGACAGTAACCGCCCCCAACCGCTTTGGCAAACCTCCTCCAGCCGCCTGCCTAACCGCCTCTGGGGCCGCCTCTGAGGTCCCTTTCCTTCTAATGCATCCCTGCCCCCCCCCCAACGACCAAAGCACGAGGCCCTGGGGCCTCCGACACATGACACTGCAACCCCCGCGGCGGCCTTCGGTGCGAAGGAAAGGAGAAGGAGGGAGGTTGCACGCGAGCATGCGTCGGCTGAACACCACCTCGCAGAGGTCGTTGGATCAAAGCCGGGCAGGCCCACAGAAAGGGGAAACCGCCACATACCCCCCCTTTTCGGGCCTACTCGCCTATTCGGGCCTAAACCCTATTGCAAGGTGTTGAATTGCTGGTTGAACTCCTCGTAAAATCATCATTTGGTCCAATCGGAGTGAGGGCAGCGGCGGCAGCGGGGGCCGATTGGTCGCTGTTGGCTCCCGGGATCAACGCAAAGCGGGCACCTGCAGGCGGTCCAAATACGCCCCCACGCACTGCGCCACAAGGGCCCGGGCGATGTTGAGCCCCATCCACGTCAGCACCGCGGTCTTCCAGACCGGCGGGGGGCGTGGGGCGCGGATCCGGTCCGCCAGAAGGTCAGACAACGGGTCGGAGATGATTCGGTCCGCTGGTGCAGCGCCGGCGCGCGTTGGCGCGTCGCCCTCGATGAGCGGCGCGAGGGCCCGCAGCATGGCCGCGTGCGCGGGGCTGTCCAGGAACGGGCGCAGGGCCTCGTAGGAGGCGTATCGAATGATGTGCACGTGCTCGCAGCTGCACGCGGACGGGCGGATGACGGCGTTGCCCTGCGACACGGGGGTGACATGGACTCACGCGCGGAGATGGGTCTCGTGAGGGGTGGTGCCCCCCCCCCCCGGTATGGTGACGCGTGAGCCGTCACGTGTGGTGGTGTTGGTTGGCGAGACTGATCCGGCCGGGGTCGCATACACACGGGGGGGGGCGACCCCTCGGTTCTGGACGCCAACTACCCCCCCAACTGAGTGTTGGCCGGAGGCCCCCGGGGAGGGGGGGGGGCAAGGGTAGTTGGCGTCCTAGGACCCGCGGAGTCGTCACGTGTGGTGGTGTTGGTTGGCGAGACGTCAGCACGGCAGGCAGCACGTGCAGTTTACAAGAGGGAAAGAAGAGCTTGTCAAGAGCCGGAGAACGGCCCTGGGTGCCTTTCGGAAAAAGGCCCGTCAGATGCAATGTGAACGAACCTTTTGGCGTGAGAAGGGAGGCAACATCATCAGCGTCGTGCATGCAATACTGCGACACGCCACGGAGGAACAGCGAACCAAACCATCGCCGGAAATGCCGGCAAAGAACAAACAAGACAGCCGGCCGCTGCGCCGTGTCACCGACAGAGATCTGCACCCCCTCCCCAATGACAGAATGGCGATGACGGAATTCGGCAAGCCAATGTTGGCCAATTTTAACGACTTTTGGGCGTTGAAAAAAAAAGTGATCTCTGCCCCCCGTGTGTGACATTCCGTCGGGTTGTTGCCCCTTTACGGGGCCCTGGACAGTCACCCGTTCTTCCCTTCGCATGTTGCGTCGGGTCGCTGCTTTCTGTCGGCCACTGCGGCCGGTGCTCTTGCTGGTGTCGTTTCCGCGTTCGCAGAGCCCAGTCGTTGGTGTGTTGGGGCTGTGCTGGATGCGGCGGGATGTGCCGTTTGCGCGTCAGCGGCGCCCAATAGTTGGCGTATTGGGGGTTGTGCTGGTTGTTGCCGGGGTCGTTTGACTGTTTTTGCTGTCCACGCCTGTCCACAGGCCGTCCATCGCCTGCCTCGGCCCCCACATACATCTTCGTGTTCAGGCGCATTTTGCTGATGAATTTGATGAGCCTCGTGACGTATTCTGCAAGAAATTTCTTTTCGGGGATTTGGACCACTTTTGGCGCCTCAGAAAAAAAATTCGGCGGCTTCGGCGTGAAAATGCCCCCTCCTCCGGGACAAGGGAGTTTCGGAATCGTCATTTCGGCATCCCAGGCCCCTCCGAGCCCCCCCCCCCACCCCCAACCCTCATCAACATCATCCGGTCACTATCATGTCCGGCCCTGCTCCGGGGCGATGGGGTGCGATGCGCAGCGCCATGCACTGGCAGCGGGTGTGTCAGCACCTGAAATCCGACGGGGTACGTCTCCCGCATCGTACGCGAAAACGTCTCCGTCCACCGCTCAAACCGATCACGGCACTCCCACTTAACGGCCCAATGGAAGACCGCAGTGACGGGCTGGCCCTCCATGTCTGCACGAATACCCGGATCAGGGCCTGCAATGTCCACGACGGAACGCGGCGCGTGGGGTGCCGCATCGGCAGTGTGCTCCTCCGCCTCCACCAGCCGAGCGATATCCACGGACACCTGCGAGTCAGAGAAAAGGAGGTCCCACCGTGTACCGCTGTGCTATCCCACAGTGGCGCGGTGTGGCGTGGTGCGATGCGTTGCACCTGCGCGGCTTTTTGCTGGGCGGGAAGAAAATTGCTCTGCGGGGGGGGGGGGAGGGTGACACGGAAGCCCATTTTCCCAACCCCCCCCCTCCCTCCTTGGCGGCCGTGACGGGAGGGGGGGGTTCAGGGCGGGGGTGCCCGACCTGTGCCGGGGGGGGGGGGGGGGGGTCAACTCAACATCTATGGCTCAAAATGATACCCACGTCGGGCTGATCATTTTGACTACTCAAATGTGGGGGGGGGGGGGGAATTATTGGTGGAAAAAACTTTTTCGGGCCAAATTTTGTGTTCCTGCGCCTTCGGCGCCAACATCCGTTCTTACACAAAACAAAGGGCCCGACACGGAACCCCATTTCTCCAACCCCCCCCCCCTCCTTCGGCGGGCGTCCATGTCACCCCCCCGCAGAGCAATTTTCAGGTTGCCCTGCGTTGCGTTGTCTTGCATTGCGTCGCGTGGCGTTGTGCCGCAATGAATGGCGTCATGTTTTTGTGTTGCCTTGTGTTGCATTCTGTTGTCTCGCGATGCGTTGCAGAGCAGTTCCTCGCACGGTATGCACTGCGCTGTGCTTCATGGCAGGATCATGGGGACAACAGCACACAAGACCGCACAACATGGCGCGGCGCGGCACGACAGAACACCAACACCAGCACCGGCACGTTATCGGATGCAAACGCACCAAACTACAACGCAACTACAACACGGCGGAACACAAAGCAGCAACGCGGAAGGGCGGCGGTTCGTATGCGCACGCGGAAATCAAGCGCATGCGCACAGGAACGGCACCTGCGCCCCCGAGAGCATCTTGCGCAGCCGTTCTGTCTGGCCCTCCAAGCGCTCAAGGCGGCGCAGCAACGCGTCCGATGGCTTCGGGGGAGGGGGGACGCTGAACAACAGAAAGCCTTCCTCCAGCACCTCACGCACTGCCCATCTGCTGCGCTTGCGGGGGCAACTCAGCCACGGGGTCACGTACGGGACGCGCAGGAGCAAAGGCAGCAGGACGTACGACACCAGCGGGACCACCAGCGCTGTGATGACGGCCTCCACGAGGAAGCCGGGCAAACACTGACGGAGCCATCGTGGGGTCCCGGCCCAGACATGGGCAAGGCTGCAGACGTACATCGAGAGCCAGACGAGCAGCCCCAGTTTCCACTTCGCTGCCGGGGCGCTGGGGGGCAGCTCCGGGGGCACAAGGCTGGCGGCACGGAGGACGGCGGCCGTACTATCTTCGCCCTGAAAAGAGAAATGGACGCGGACCGGTACTGCGCGCGCGCGACTGCGCGTGGGGACCCCCTGCGGACGCGGTGGTGCTTTCGGTGCTCACGCCGCAACGGACAACGTCCACGAGAGCCCTCAGCCTCGGGCGTTTGAACAGAAGAATGTGTTACGCACTGCCATCCGCAGGAGGTCTCCCGACTGAGCCCATCCGCTCAGACCGCGTAGTTCAAACGCAACCGAGTGCGGGAGGCCTCCGCGCGGCAAAGGCCCGCGGACCGGCGGACCGGGGACCTGTGTGACCGGCTTCTGCCTCTGCCGTGCTGTGGTAAAGGTAAAGGTAAAGTGCCCGGGCGATCTCCGAGCTCCAGCGTAAAGCGTTCCCTCCTCCCAGAACCCCGTCCCAAGCGGCAACGGCAATTCCGTATAACGGTAATTCGGGCGATACGAAATTGTCCGAGACGTACAGGGCCACAGTGCCACACATGGCGTATGGTTCCCAGCCTAAAGCCGGCAGCCGTTCGCATGGGCAGAGGACTGCCGTGCTGTGGGTTTCCATTGCTGTGAATGCGTTGCTGGCACGTCTGCATTTGTTTTGTCTGTGTCTCTCGTTGCCGTCCTGGCAGTGTTCACTTGGTGTCTCTCCATTCCTTTGTGGCTGGTGGCTCGGCGCTGTTGTCTTCTGCCTTTGCCTCTCTGTCTCGCTGTTGCGTGCTCTGTTTCCGTCACATGTTCGTTGCGCTGTCTCCTGTGTTTTTTGTTGTGTGTCTGTCATGTTCGCTGACTTGTGGTTCTCCTTCCCCCGTCGTTTCTTTTCTTTCGTTGTAGTTTGGTTCGTTAGGCTTCATCTGTGCTCTTGGTTGCTGTGTTCGTCCTACGTCGATGCGTCCCGGGTCTACGTAGCCCACGTAGCCGAGCAGAATGGGCCTGAAACACAGCGATCCTTTTCTGGCGTTGTCTAAGCACGTAGGACGTCCCCCGGCTGCCTTTCCGTCAGGTTGCATCACGTCGGTTGATGGGCACTGCGACCTCCGTCACCCTCGTGTTCGGTGGATGGATTCCCATCGCAAGAAGGAGGCTTGCGGACCGGGATTGTGCCGGGGCTCTTGGGGTCGTGCCAGGGTCGTACGCCGTCCCTCATAATTCTGACGCGCGTTGCGGCTCACATCCGAACTCACGTTCCGTCCCCTGACCCGAGCAGAATGGCATAGGGATGGCACAGGGCGGGGGATGGCAGTGCCCGCCAGTGCGATACGGGGGCCTTGGGGGGCGGGGGGCCTGGGGTGCGGCCGCCGTGGGGGAACAGTCCAAAGAACCCAACATACGTGCCTGGACATGACCAGCGTGCGGCGCTGGTCATTGTGGGGCATAGATGTGTTGGGGTGTGACAATTGTGCAATCTTCTTTGTCCGAATGAGGGCAAACGTGTTGGTACTTCTCTTACTCTTTCGCTTTCTCACCACCGCCGGACCTGCACCAGCCGAAGCAAACGCCCCCCCCCCCGCCCCTCCCTCCTCCGTGTGACGTTCCGTCGGGTTGTTGCTCCTTTACGGGGCCCTGGACAGTCACCCGTTCTTCCCTTCGCATGTTGCGTCGGGTCGCTGCGTTCTGTCGGCCGCTGCGGCCGGTGCTCTTGCTGGTGTCGTTTCCGCGTTCACGGAGCCGAGTAGTTGGTGTGCCGGGGCTGTGCTGAATGTGGCATGATGTGCTGTTTGCGCGTCAGCGGCGCCCAATCGTTGGCGTATTGAGGATGTGCTGGTTGTTGCCGGGGTCGTTTGACTGTTTTTGCTGTCCACGCGCCTCTGTCCACAGGCCATCTATAGCCTGCCTCGCTGTGTTTCTGTGTGCGTGAGGCCCAGGTGCCCTGCTGCTCCACGCGCTGTCCCGGCCGTCCCCCCTCCCTCCTCCGTTCCTCTGCCGTGGCACCGGATACCTGCACATCGGGGTCGCATTCGTCCTGCATGAACAGCTGCTGGCCCACTCCCTCAAGCGACTGACGATCGTCGGACTGCAACCACATTCGGAGGTGCTCGTACGCGTCAAAATGCAGAATCACAACGCACTCCAGGACAACGTCCTCAGGGGCTTCTGGAGGGGCCGTGGGGTTTATGACGGTCTTGCCCCGGTATCCCCGAAAGGAGCTCGCAAGAGACGTCGCGTGCACACGAAACGCGTCGAAAGCGGCAATGTCCCGCTTGCGCACCTTCTGCCGAAGGATCGCAGTGACAGGCCAGGGGAAGGACGTTTGAGGCCCGTCAGGCACTGGGACGGCCGTGTGGTCTTCTTGTGGGACAAGCTCCGATTCGGTGCAAGTGATTCCTGGGGGGCGAAGCGGGATGCACAAATCCGGAGGGGAAGGGCAGGGAAGGGCTTTGCTTGAGGGGAGGGGGGCACCCCCCCCCCCCAACGCTCCTCCTTCAACTCTACCCGAAGGCACGTCCACGACCCCAATACCACCCCCCCGCTTTTCCAACCGCCAGTGACTGCCCCCCAACCGATTTTACAGTGCGCCCCAACCGCTTTGTAACCGCTTTGAGTTTGCCCCCAGAGCGCCCTCCCCTTCAGGCAAACCCCTGGGGCAGGGTGAGGGGAAGGCGGCGGGTGCATGTGTGCGGAAATGCAGACGTTCATGCGGTTGCAAAGGCATTGCGTTGTGCGTGAGGCAGGGCAACACGACGGCTTGTGGTCTTAGAGCCACGTGAGCCTCGCACTTCACAGGGCACAACACATGCATCGCAGAAGCTTGTTACGGTCCATTTCGCCATTTTAAAGGGATTCATCGAGTCAAAAGGTGAGCTGAGCCCAGCCCCCCCCCCCCCCGTGTGACATTCCGTCGGGTTGTTGTTTCTTTACGGGGCCCTGGACAGTCACCCGTTCTTCCCTTCGCATGTCGCGTCGGGTCGCTGCGTTCTGTCGGCCACTGCGGCCGGTGCTCCTGCTGGTGTCGTTTCCGCGTTCGCGGAGCCCAGTGGTTGGTGTACCGGGGCTGTGCTGGATGTGGCGGGTGCCGTTTTGTGCGCTTGCGGTCCCCCCCCCCCCGCATGTTAAACTGCAGTAGAGGGGGACGTGACACGGCGAGATTGCCAGCGGTCGCTCGCCTGCCGGGAGGGAACGCAGCCCTGACCGTTGAGCTGCAGATCTGCAACGCAGGAAAAGGCAATGGAAACCAGGGGGGACTCGGGGGATACGCAGAGCGACGCGACCACTCTCCTTCCGGGGTGGGGGGGTGGCTTGGGGTGGGCTCTGGCGGGAGAGGCAGGGATGTATTGGAAAGTGGGGAGGTACCCACCGCCCCTCCAGGGCGCCCGGCCTATGCCCAGCCACTGTCCCCCTGACGCCAAGTGCCAGGCTCAATGGCATTTGTAACCGACAGTAACCGCCCCCAACCGCTGTGGCAACCTCCTCCAACTGCCGCTCTCACCGCTCCTGGGGCCGCCTCTGAGGTCCCTTCCCTTCCAATGCATCCCTAGAGAGAGGGCGCCAACCTTCCTTCCGCTCCTGCTCCCTCTTCTTCGCGTTGCGGAACAGGAACCAGGAGCCCAGGATGTCGCTGAGGAAGTCGACGGTGGCCATGAACAAGGGCATGTACCTCACGGGGATCAGGTAGAAGCTGACCAAGAACACCGGGAACACGTACAGGTACGTGCACGGGAAGTACTTGTACTCGCTCTTGATCGTCCGCACGATCACTTCGCGGCGCGTCTCGTCGCCGACGGGCTTCACGATGATGACCCCGCGGTACAGCAGCGCCACGAAGAACATCAGCGGGTTCCAGGTGACGGCAGTGAAGCAGGTCTGCAGGGTGGGTGGGGAAGTATTAGAAGGAGAGGGGCCTGAGGGGTGGGGGGGGGGGGGGTTGTGGGACGCCGCTCCTCCGGTCGAACGCAAAAAGGGGGGGGGGAATTCTGTTGCCTTCGGCAACGCACCTCAAAGAGAGAGAAAAATCGATTTTTTGGAAACTTTTCAGGTGAGACTAAATAGTCCAAGAACCAGCAATTTGGGGGCTTTTGAGGGGCCCATGGCTCGGGGTACATGGGCCTAGCGGCCACTACGTGGGTCCCCATGGGTGCTGGAGTACAAACCCATCCGAAGGGCGACAGAACGGTTTCAGAAAAAAAACGAATTTTGGGGGGGGGGGAATCTTAAGAGCCAGTAAACAACCTAAACAAAAGCAATTTTGGGCATTTTGGCCTTTTTTGCTCAGGGGGAGCTGAGTAGTGCCCGGTGGCCCCAGGGCGCCTGGCGGATCTCCTGGGGAGGATGGGGAGGATGTACCTCGGGATCCTTAGGCGGGACCCTGTGATGGAGCCGGCGGACAGGACCCCGACTGCAGCTGCCAGCCTCTGGTGCCAGTCGGGTTTGACACCCCGGACTTACGGCCCCTGAGACTCCAATGTTACCACCGAGCCAGCTCATTGGGAGACGTTAGCTGCAGCTCGATTGTACGCGGGTCCCCATGGGTGCTCAAGTACCCGTATGGTCACCAAACGATCACCCAAACCCATCCCAGGGGCGACAGAAGATGGGCTTGGGCAGGGATGCATTAGAAGGGAAGGGACCTCAGAGGTGGCTCCAGAGGCGATTAGGCAGGCAGTTGGAGGAGGTTGCCAAAGCGGTTGGGGGCGGTTACTGTCGGTTACAAATGCCATTAAAGCTGGCACTTGGCGCCAGGAGGACAGTGGCTAGGCATAGACTTGGGCGCCCTGGAGGGGGGGGGGGGGAGGGTACCTCCTCCCCTTCCAATGCATCCCTGGGCTTGGGTACATAGGCCTAGCGGCCACTACCTGGGCATCCCCTTGGTGAGAGACCGCCGTGGTGTGGCCGCATGCTGAGCCACTTGCAGTGGGTCGCTTGCGGGGGGGGCGGGGGTTTACCCGCGGATCCCCCCCCCCCTGGGCCCCCATAGCGAGAACCCCCTGCGTGAGACCCCAATGGCGAAACCCCATGGGGAGCCCCTCCCCCGGTGAGACCGGGCCAAAGTGTGTGCGCGAACGCGTGGTCGTGCACGACACACATCCCACAGACCACAAGTGCCGACGTACACCCCGGAACACCACAACGAAACGTTGTCCTCGTTCGCACGGCTCAGGGACAGGGACGCATTGGAACGGAGGAGGCTTGGGGGGGGGGGGGGTTGGCACAAGGCCTCGGTATCTGATTGTTTGAGTTTGGCGGCGCCTATCGGCCTCTCGCCGTTCTGACCCTCTGTGGGCCCGAACGTGTTTTGGTTATGTCAACGGAGCCCCCGGATGACTTGTCCTGTTTGACTACTCCGGGGGTCGGCCGTCCCGGAGACGGGGCTGTTGCCCGTGCCGTTGACCAGGGGCATCCAGACGCACCCTTCGAGTTTGTGTGGGGGTTTGCCGACTCCAGCACTGACTTGAGCACGCTGGGGTGTGCATCTGCAGGATCATGTTCCTGACAGGGGCTTCTAACCCGCGGGGGGGGGGGGGGGGTACCTCCTCCTTCCATTTGTTTTCCTCTAATGCG
The DNA here is from genome assembly GCA_964036045.1 of Eutreptiella sp. 'Long Island Sound 2002'. Classification (NCBI taxonomy): domain Eukaryota; phylum Euglenozoa; class Euglenophyceae; order Eutreptiales; family Eutreptiaceae; genus Eutreptiella; species Eutreptiella sp. 'Long Island Sound 2002'. The sequence continues at coordinate 34,596,089 of OZ038382.1, forward strand.
TCCCTGCTCAGGTACCCAGTTCCCGGGATTCAGCTGCGCCAACAATGCGACGCCCAACAGACCACTCCTCCCGCCTGCACAACGCTGCAAACCACATTCTCTTCTCATTCGAATGGCAAAAACGGTTGGTTCAAAAAAAAGATCCAGAAAGTGCGGAAACACGGGTCCGCCGTGTTCGGAGAAGGCCGGGCTTGCAGTAGCCCTCGGCGGTGCGGCGCAGAGTGCCCGGCCCAGGGCGGCCCCCAACACGGTCGGCGGAGAGGGGCACGGACACCTGCGAGAAGGGCTTGGCAGGGAGCCAGACCTCCATCTGCGCGATCCACATGGCGGTGGGCACGCAGAGGAGGAGGTTCAGGCCCGTGAACTTGATGCCGCGCATGAGGCTGTGCGAGATACAGGGGGGTGGCGGGTGAGGGGGGGGGGACAGAGCGGCACTGGAGGGGGGGGGGGGGTATGTGACCTAATGAAAACACAGACCAATGCCAGACCAGAGGTATTGCACTCCACAGTCAGGCATAAGTGCATCTGTATTCTTTGCGGAGATGGGGGGGGCGGGCGTGGGGGCAGTCGGGAACGGGCACGGGTCTACGCAAGGTGGGGGGAGGCCATGCAATGGACCCGGCAAAATGCGTGGAGGTGGGACGGGGTGGGGCAGGCTACCCCACACGACCCCACACTACGTCACACTACGTCACACTGCGTTCATTCTACGCCGACAAGTAGTCAGTACAGGGGGGGGGTGACCTAATTAAAACACAGACAAATGCAAACCAGAGGTAATGCACTCCACAGTCAGGCATAAGTGCATCTCTATTCGCTATGCCAAACCTGGTTGAACCTCAAGACACACACACTGTGTCTGAAACAGAAAACAGAACATTATGTCTGACTACGTTAGTCAGACAATCACAGTCAGTAGCTGTGGAGGGGGGGGGGGGGGGGGCTAGTCGGTGGGGGGCGGACCGGGACGCAGGGCGCCCCTTCACTGCGCCGTCTTGTCTTTTTCTTTTGTTGTGCTGCGCTGAGCAGCGCCTGAAGGACGCGCTCCACCGCCGTCGGTTACCGTCCAACCGCCCCCGGCCACCGCCCAACCGCCGTCGGTTACTGCCCGCTGATGACCGAGCTCATGGCCACCCACGCCCTGACGGCAGGCCACCCAGAAGGCGCGGGGGTACCAGTGCCTCCGCCCGCTCCCGGCAGCCCACCACCCGGTCTGGAACCGCCAGACCGGGCCCCTCCGCGGCTGTCCCAACCACCAGTAACCGCTTTGGCGGCACCAGGGCCCTCCCTCCAGCCCCGCGCCCCGGGGGCCACCAGCAGCGGCAAGAGGCACAGGGGTCCCCTCCGCAGCAGAATGAGTGGCTTCAGGTGGTCCGGCCTGCCCCTCGCCCACACGCGCATGTACCGCACCTTCCGGACAACGGCCCAGCCCTCGCCTTCCGCCCGACCCCCGGTCCCGGACAAGAGGGCAATCCCTCCAACGCCGTGTGCGGACGACGAGCCGGGCTCCTTTGAAAGGGGGGGGAGGCCCTTCCCCCCCCC